>CM037880.1:37264412-37821784 GCA_021292165.1 Shinisaurus crocodilurus | reverse complement strand
ATAATCTGGATCAAACTCACACTTTCTCCAAGGAATCCTGAGAGTTGTAGTTTGAGGAGGGTGCTGAAAAAATTCTCTGTTGGAGACAGGCTTAACATCTAGACTCACACACAAGGATCCACTGCCAATTCTTTTAGACTAATACATTACATGAAATAGGGCCTGAGTTAGCAATATCATGAGTCGCTGTCCTTGCTGTTAGCTTTTGTTTCTGGATGGTAATACTGATCTAATCACAGCTACATTGAAGTCATGGATTCCTTGACAAATTTCTCTGGGCATCTCTCAATTCTGCCCCAGGGGGAAACAAAAATCTGTCTTCCAATGTAAACCCAGAAGTTTTCTATCCAGACGATGGGATGAATTTCTTTGAAATTTTCTTAATTCTGTGGTTGGAGATTCCTAGCTCCCCACACACAACTACAGTTCCCACCAGGGGTCTTTAGGGAAAGGGAAAGACTGTTGGACCAGATTAAGGCTGTAGTGTAGATAGACCCTTACTGTAAAACACACACATGCACACACACACACACACTTACTCACTTGTGTCTTGCGGTGGACAGAGACGGGGCAAGATCATTTCAGGAGATCTTTGCCCATAATAATGATACTAATCACTTATTTATATCTGCTCTTCTCTTTTACTATTCCCTCCTGCAGCATAAGGCTAAAAACAGTACAACAGAACCAGAAAAACACAAGAGGAATAATGGTATATTTACATACATGCTGCCACTCTAAACATATTTCCTTTCAAGTAAGTCCTGTCAGTTTTGATGGAGTCAGCTTTTAAGTATACATGTTAGGTTGCAGCCTTTTTTTTAATTTTCAGTTTCAAATTCAGTTATAATTGCATATGTGAAGAGTGTTTTTCCTTCAAGGAACCACCAAGATCCAGTAATGAGGACCCAGGAGCTAGTATTTGTCTGGGTGGCCCCTCCACATCTCCCTCCCCTTCTGATGCCACCCATGCCATAGTTTTGCCAAAATAAAAGAAGACACACGTAGATTGAGAAACTGAAAAGAGGTGAATGGACTGAATGGTAGTAAAGTTGGATTTATTTTTTTTTAAGGGTCTAAGAGAGATTAAAGCATGACAGTTCTTCAAGGATTAGGAACCCACATTGTTTCATAGAAGGTACAAAGCTGAAGTCAGCATTTGCCTTGGGTGTTTTTCGCGAGATTTGCTGCCATCTCTGCCAGCGATGTACTTGTTTGCGGACAGAAGGGCTTCAATGTCCCTGGATCCCACACTAGCAGGGAAGTCACGTAATGAAAAGTTAAATCAGACAGTGAGCAAAAGCAGAACTATGTTTGGAAGATTAATCTTCTATATATGGAGAAGGAGACAAAAGTACTCTAGTGCAGGAAGCGCAGGGTCATAGATTCATAGATCATAGAGTTGGAAGGAGCCTACAAGGCTATCGAGTCCAACCCCTAGGTAAGAGAGTTCCTCCCCACCCTGCCCACCCTAACACAGAGGAAAATGACTCGAGTAACATACGTCCAGCTGTCCAGGACCTGAAAGAAAGCAGAACAGTCTTGGGCTCTTTGTTTGCAGCATCATTGCAAGGGCTCTAAGCAGGCAAAAGGAAATAGTATTACTTTCCATTAAGCATCCATGGAAGGCATGTTTTTTTTCCTCTTCAAGGCAGAGTTTCCTTAACCTGGTGCGGTGCTCTCCAGGTGTGATGGACTGCACCTTCCTTTATTCCCAGCTGACATGATAGGAGTTGTAGTTCGACACATCTGGAGGGCAACAGGCTGGGGAAGGGTGGTTTAAGCTACACATACTTAGACCGGAAAACATAAATTAGGGCTGCAATCCAGTGTACATGTTACTTACCTGGGAGTGAAGTCCCATGGAACTCAATGTGACTTACTTCTAAGTACACCTGCCCAGGATTGTGCTGTCAGACTTCAAATCTGTAAGAATAGTGCTGTTTGTGGAATCAGGAAGTTCTCATCAAGTCATCTTAAGCCAGTTAGGGCACATAGTTGACTTGGGCATGCTGGGAGTTGTAGACCTTTTTCTGTCTAAACTGGCATAGATTGCACCCTAGGACTGCAAACCTAAGAGACATTTTCCTGGGACTAAGTCCCATTGAAGTCAATGGGGCATGCTTCTGAGTAGACATGTATTAAGGATTGCACCGACAATAGACTTTGTTAAATGGCTCAGTAGCTCAGACATCACATTATTCAGCATATGATACACACAGATTGTTCCTGGGACACATTCACGAGGGAAATGTAACATGTGACTAGGGCCATCCACAAATGGAGCTGCAACTTCAGCCTTGTTCATGCATCCTCTCCACAGATACAGGGCAACAAATGCAGCAACGGAGAGGGGGCGGGGCTGGAGCGCTCTCCCTCCTCACGTGTTTCCTCCATCTGAGTACAAGAGGCAGAGAATGCCTCATCAGTATAGCTTTTCTGGTGGTGATTTCTGCAATCATAATGGCACATTTTCCAGCCGCCACCAGGTAAATCGCTCTTTCCTGTTCCTTGGCTCCCGCCTGGTGCAGACTATAGCTGAGGATATAGCCCTATGCACACTTACTTGGGAGTACAACCCCATGGAGCTCAGTGGCGCTTACGACACAGGATCACACTGTTAGGAAATCTCCAGTCAGATCTTCGCTCTGCAATGAACTCACTGTAGGCTGGTAGATCAGGGATGCAGCAGACCCTTTCAGCCTAAGGGCCGAATTCCATTTCCAGAGAAGCTTTCAGGGGCCACATTCCAGTGGGGGGTGGGCTAAAGGCAAAGAGGGGGAGGGACCGAAGGCAAATGGAAGGGAGCAGCATATTTAGCTTAACATTCTTACTGCCAGTAACTAAACCTTAGGAGAGGCATTTCAACCTTATAGAATGCAGGGGGAAATGGAAGAAAGCTGGGAAAGCACCAAGTGACTGGTGTGTGGGTGAAAGGGAGTGGGTCCAGGAAAGGAGGTGCACCCATCTGAGAACCGGTTCAGCTGGACTGGAGGGGTCTAGGAGGGCTGGATTTGGCCCCCGGTCGAAGTTCTGCCACCCTGCTTTAGTCATCCTAACTCTCAGGTCCGTCCACCCCCCATCTGCAGCATGGGCATAATAAACTCTGCCCTGCTGTTCAGGGTTGTTCTTGGACTATGACCAAGATAACGTATGTGACGCTCTTTGATGCTGCTGTCGTAAATCAGTCCGGTCCACATAAAGCCGTTGTCATTAACACAGTCCCAAGGTTGAAATCCAAAGATATGTCCAAAACAAGATAAACGAAGCGTGTAAGAGCAGGCTGAAGCGTGGCCGGGGTTGTTCCGAAGTCAGAAAGCACGAGCCTCGGTCTCCGGGGGCTGGCCGGAGTGGTCTGGCTACGGTTGAATTGCAACGACAGTTGCGTCCAGCGTCCGAAGTGGTGTTGGGGCCCGTCTTTTAAACAGGAGCTGATTGGCAAGGCAGCACAGCTGGGCCAGGCTGCAGATGACACATGCCTGGCCCCCACCCCAAACACGCTCTGGCACAGCTGCCCCACCCCATTGCCTTTCCAAACGGAGGCACAATCGCTCCAAAGGATTATGAATTACTAAGGCTGCAATCCTATATACACTTTCCTTGGAGTAAGTCCCATTGATCTCAGTGGGGTTTGCTTCTGAGTAGTCCTCTGTAGGATTGCACTGTAAGAATGATTATTAGTGGCCTATCAGCACTGCAGGATGTGAGTGGCCCTGCACTTTTGCTGGCAACTATCACACGTCTTGATCACCTAACACTGAGTGCCGAGTACCACATAGCATACACAGGCCTCTGCTATTCCCCATCTGGTTGGTGATACCGGCTTATCAAGAGTGTAAAATATGCGCTATAAATAGATCTTCATGCATAACAACCATACAAAAGGAGATAATTCATTTTCATTCATTTAGTAGGAACAGTGAATGAACCCTCCACTGGATTTAGGGGGGAAATTCACCTTCATGAGATGATTTCCATCAGTGAAGAGACTGGTTCAAAGAGCAGTAGAAATGTCATGAAACTCTCAATACATAGAACTTGGATGTTAATCTCCCAGCTGGCATCAAGGTTGAGATGGAATATCTTTGGGAAATCCAAGTTTTTCCCTAGCTATTGAGGCTTTTCTAGCCCATATTGCTTCAGCTCATCACACTTGTGCCTTTCAGTAGAGGGCCACCTAAAATGTTAAGATGAAAATAACAACATGCAGCAGTAGAACAGGCTCAAAAATAGCAGACTGCAGAACTATCCCCAAATGACTTAGGATGTAGAACAAATGCCATTGACAATTATGTCCGGAGATAGACTTGAAGTGACCCCTAGTAGACTTCTAGAAGTATCCCTGGAGAATGTCTTACCTCCCTTTGTCAGAGGTTACATTCAAATGGAAAGAATTTTGCATATATTCTAGATCCCTATCTAGAAATGCTACAGTGCAGACTACAACGCACCCGTTTTGCATTGATAAACACAGGCTTGCTTAATCCCCAGAAGAAGCTGCACATGACTCCTTCCCTCACCCACCCACCCACACCACACACTATTTTGGCAGCTCCAAGTGTGTATTGTCTTGCATTTGGCACTCAACTAGATATAGTCATGGAGTGTTCTTTCTGGGTAGTTACCTCATGCACGGAAACAAACTGTCCTGAAGAAGCCTTCAAACGCAATGAAGAATTCACTCTATTGATTCTTCTTGTGTCGGACCACAGAATTCCATACATATATGCAATATTTCCATCCAGACAAAGACCCATGTCTTGATCAACCACACAGTTCCTCTATTCAGAGACAGTAGGATGGATCCAGGTTTAGGTGCATGCAACCGGGCTGGAGGAAGCGGATTTCCCCACCTCATCCTCTGCCCACATCAGCCCCTCCAACCCCAACCCCAACATGACACAGAGGGTCAGGGGACCCTGACAAATGGGGTAGGCTGTAGTGCAGAACAAAAACCCATTGGTCGTGTGCCAAGCGGCTGGTCCCGTCACTCCCACCCTGCTCCCCCCTGCGTGACAATCACAAAGAGGGACCCCCAAGTGAGCGGGGACCAGTGCTTATTTGTTTATTTATTTATTTAAACATTTATATCCTGCCTTTCTACACCAAAGTGCACTCAAGGGAACAGACCCTAAAATCCTAAAATCCAAAATCATCAATACAAGCTAACAATCGAACAGTAAAAGCCAACGTTTCAGACATCAAAGAGGCCAAATGAAGGAACACCTGCTGCAATAAATGTAGCTAGAATTGTATGCATATGCAATTCTGCTCAGACTTTCTGTTGGATGCACAGAGAGAACAGCGGTTGCAGCTGATGAGAGCGATTCTGCTTCCCCTGTTCATAAATTCATATTGACACATACATTGTATGAAGTGAACAGGGCTAAGGTTTCTGCTCCTCACTCGCTTGCCCCAGTGGCTCCCTGTTAGGGATGGGCGGATCTGTCAAGCTCAGGTTCTCATTTTTCCAGTGCTAAGTTCATTCTGTGCCATTTCCACAATGGACTGTGGTTTTGTTGTTGTTGTGCAGGAAAATCTGTGCATATTTTCGTGTGCATTTTTCAATATACACACATTTTTGTGCATGCTTTTTCTAATGCACTCATTTTTGCAAGTAATTTTTCCATTGGATAAAGCATTTTTGTGTACATTTCCCCAAATATATGCACTTTCGTACATGCCCATTCAAATGTACACATTTCTGTGTGCATTTCTTCAAATGTATGCTCTTCTCTCTCTCTCTCTCTCTCTCTCTCTCTCTCTTGCTTTTTTTTTTTTTGGAGAACTGCATTGCAAACTCTGGGAAAGTACAGATTTTGACATCTAACTGCATTCCTGTTTGTTTCAAGTCTGGGAAGTGAGAATTTGGTAAGTTCACACATAACTGTGAACCAAACAAATTTCTTACCCATCCTTACTCCCTGTCTTCTGACATTTAGCAGTAGGAAGCCGGAGGGAGAAGGAACCTAAGCCTTGAGCATGCAACCAAGAATCTGTTTCCTCTGACTCATTGGCATGCCACAGTGATTCCCTTCCCTTCTCCCCCTCCTACGAGCTCAGCTGGATTTGAGGTGAGAAGCTGGTGAGGTGGGGCAGGGGAGCTAAGAGAAGAAGTCTGCACACATTGACAGGCACATCACTAGTTAGTAATAAAACCCATGCTCCTGTGCAAATTAGACCTTAATTGAAATAATTTTAAATATTTATCAAAATGACCTGCTGGATCAGTTACACTTGACTTGAATGATCATGAATTTTGTATAGCTTCCGGGTTAGCGCATAACCTTTGCCTTACAGAATCACCATGCTGCCTTGAAGGACTGAAACCATTTACAGTGGTGAGGTTAATGACGAAAAATTAGTGATATCTTCCTTGTCCATCAATAAGGACCCTGCCTCCCAGCTAAGAGGGTGAAGAGAAGATTGTTGCAATAGACAAATAGATATGCACACCCCCCCAAATAACAATTATTTTTTAATGTTAAAATAAATTATTATTATTATTATTATTATTATTATTATTGAGGCAAATCAAATTGATTAGAATGCCTCAAGTGTAGAAGGAGCTGAAATTATATATTGACTCCAGCTAACGCCATGCCAGCTGTTTGTGAGATGATTATCTTGGAGTCTTTGGTTCAATTGCATGGAATATGATGGAAATTCTAATATGTATTGTGATGTGATAGCTCATTTCTGAAATCTTTGGGCTGAGCTGTACAGCTGATTTTGAAGTGAATGACACTTTTATGAGAGTAATGCTATGCATCTGTAGAACTATTGTTGTCTCCTGTGGAGAGAGGGTGCCTGACCCAGATGACATGGAGTGTATAGTTCACTTGCAAAAGAAACAAAGAGGGCAAGTACCAGGAATAAAAAGTTAGCATGGTACTTTTTAAGAAAAGACACTGTTGTTTATCTTAATTTGCATAGGTATTTCAAATCAAAATATTTGAAATAATAAATCTTATACCAATGGAAAATGCCCAGCGTATATGAAGCAAAGTAGCTTGCTTCATAAAATGTTGCAAAAAAGGAGAAAACTCTACTTAGTAAGGCTTGGATCCAGGATCTACCTTCTGTGAGAGGAAGGGAGAAGAAGGGCTCCACCACTCTCATGGAAAGTCCCTCCATCTGATTTTTGGGGATCCCCCTCACCCTGCCACACACACCACAGCTCACCCCTATTCAGCAGGGTCTCCTGACTCTCTGTGCAGCATTGTCAGGGGGCTGAGGAGGAGGGCTGGGGAAGTCCACATCCACCAGCACAGTTCATCCAGCATAAACCTGGATCCATCCAACCCACAATCTGTTTCCCTCTTCCTTTGCTATCAAAAAGAAGAAGAAAACACTATCCTATTTGTGTGTTTTTTAAAATGTGATTTCATAATAAGGCAAAATCAGTTGTAGTCATTCTTTCTTCCGTCCTGGACTTGATAAAACCTTAATGCTGCAGTCCTACCGACGCTTACCTAAAAATAATTCTCCTTGAATCCACTCCAGTGGGCTTACTTCTGAGAAAACATGTTAGGGTGGCACTGCAAGGATGGAAGTACATATCATGGGGGATACAGGGCTGCTGCCAAAAATGGCCTCTCAGTGTTAAGTTCTCCCTCCATAACATGTAGAAACACTTACCTATGTTGTGACATCATAACACGGACGGTGTGTTTCCCCGTCTTCGCATCATGCCAAATGGTAAGTGTTGCATACATCAACTTTCCCCTAACCTGGCTCTCTCCAGATGTGCTTGACTACAAGTGCCATCATCATATGGCAAAGGCCATGCTGGCTGGGGATGATGGGAGTTGTAGTTCAACACATCTGGAGAGCACCAAGTTGGGAAAGCCTGCTATAAGTTATGGGGGAGGGAGAGCAGCACAGTGATGCTATTTTCAGTGGCACCCGCCACCCCCCATCTCAGGCCTATGTGTAGCTCTATCCTGTATCTCAACTTGCCAAGAGCTGCTGAAGTTAGAACCAGGAACACATGACTCTGTGCACAGTTGCTTTGTGTGGTGAACCACCAGAGCTACAGTTTGATGATTTCCATTGGCAGTGAAGGGTTCCAAGCTGGTCCCACCCAGGCTGGCCATTGCCTCTCCTCAACAAGAACAACTGTTCAGGCTTCCTGTTCAGGCTGGGGCTATGCCTGGGCGATGATGGACTTTCTGGCCCTGAAGTCTAGTGTGACTTTTGGCTCCCGCTTATAGTAAGCTGTTTCATAGATCATTGGTGAGTTAAATAAATGAGATGTATCCCTGGAGCAGAACAAATATAGTCTTCAAAGCTTAGGTTTGTGGTTCATGATAAAAACCCAAGTGGCCTAGTCCAAGTGATTGACTTAAGTAAGCTCGCCTTATGCTGAGTGCTGTATCAATGAACAAGATAATAACAGAGAGGACTACAGTCTCTGGATAAGCAACCCTCCATCATAGTTCTTCTAGACTCTCCCCAATGGAAAGAAACTTCAGACTGTAACTGGCATGATTCAGGAACCATGAAATCGCAGAATGAAGACTGGAATAAAATACAACTTTAATCTGCAGACAGTCAATAGTTTGGGCAGACAAATTCATGGAGGATAAAGCTATCAATGGTTACTAGTTATGATGGCTATATATTACCTCCAGTATCAGGGGCAGTTGCCTCTGTATGCCAACTGCTGGGAAATGACCAGAAGGGTGCTGCTGCACTCATGCTTTGCTTTTGGGCTTCCCATAGGTATCTGGTTGGCCACTGTGTGAACAGAATGCTGGACTAGATAGGCCTGTGGTCTGATCTAGTATGGCTCTTCTTATGACCTTAATTGCAGGCCTTCCTCTGCTCCAACAGCCCCATGTGACCTTAGGGCATGTTCGCAAATTGCCAACTTTTAAGAAAGGATTGGCTATCAGTTCCCAAATAAAGTCATGTCTCTAAATCATAACAAATCACTACTACAACTGTCTCAGACTTTAGGGCCTAAATGAAACAATTCATATGAAAAATTCATTTCAGTTCATTTGTTTTTTTTTACTAAAATTTACTCAGTTCACACTTTCTAGAACAGAATGTGGACCAAATGTAATCTATGGTCAAAGTACATATATTTAAAAGCTTGCAGTGTGATTTGTGAAACAAATTAAATGTGTTAAAAATGCATACATTGGAAAGATGTGCCTGAAAAAATGCATACTTTAGAAAAATACACACAATACACAAAAATGCACACACGTTAATGAATGGGAGAAAAATGTATACCTTTCAAAAATTGGTGCAATTGATACATACATTTGGGAAAATACACAACATTTTCATGCAAAAGGGGGGAAAAAAACAAATATAGCAATCTGATATGTCAGAACAAACTTTGAAGCAGAATTTGGAGAATATCGATGAGCTTGATTTTTGTTCATTCGCACATCCCTACGAAAGCAGTTCCTTCTTGGCAGCTTCTATTATTTTTAGAGTGAACACTGGTATTCTCAACCCGTGCTTTTCATAACAACTGATTGTGTTCAGCTCCCCAAAATCCTGAAATGTGCCATGCTTGCAGATGAATCACATGAGCTGATAGTCCCACTACTTGACAGATAAAGGAGACATCATTTTAATGATTCCTAACAGAATATCATTACTGACAGTAAGCATATATATGTATGTATCTATCAATTATTTGTTTGGAAGAACAAAAATATCACTTGTAGTCTTGGAAGATGAATCTTCTCCCCCTTGAAGATATTCCATTTGTATAGTGCCAACAAAAAGACTTCCCCAATTTGTTTCTTAATAATCCCTTCAAACATGAAGATAACTGGGGGGAAACATTGGAACTGTTCCTAAGAGATCTCCACCCCTCCCCACTTCCACCAATGCCATTTTGAGGGCACTAGAGCTACACTCTTTGATGTTGGCTTGATGAGCTCCAAAAGTGCTTGGAAATAGGTAAACAACACTGAGACAGCATCAAAGCAGAAACCATTTCAGCTCGTTTCGATTAAAATAATTTGAAACAAAAGAAGGAAAATAACTTTTAGAAGAAGTACTCAGTACTTCAACTCAAGTATTCCTTAGAATAAGGAATTGGCTATACAGTCATGCCTTGGATTGAGAGCATAATTCGTTCCGGAAACGTGCTTGTAATCCAAAACACTCTTATATCAAAACGAAATCCCCCCAAAAAAAATTTGTACAGAGATTTTAAATTTAAGCCATACTACAGTACTTGTATTGCAAGACGTCGCTTGTATATCAAGTAAAAAAAAATTAAATAAATATTTTTTAAAAAATTAAGTCAATATTGAAGGGGCACACTTGCCCCTCTTTAATACGGAAGTCTCCACAGGGCTAAAATTAATAGACTGTTACAGGAGGTGAGTTGCAAGCAAGTCCTATTGGTTTCAGAGGCATTTAGGGGGTCAAACTACATGTTCTGTTAGTTGTTTAGTCTGTAGCTGAGGATAATCTCTCCCTTTTACTCTAGAGTAAGTGCATGTGGCCCCAATTTGGATTAGGACCAACACACACTGGGAGGGGAGGATTAAACCTTCCACCCACCATTTCCCTCTGAAATCCCCCCCCTGCATGGGCCGGTTAAAAAGGGGGGGACACCTCTCCATTGGCATCAATTTAAAAACAGAGAGATTATCCTCAACTACATGCTGGGCAATAAACGTAACGTGTAGTTTGACCCTTCGTATATGAGCGCTCGTCTTGACTGGCAGTGTACCTGCTTTAGCAATGGGGTGCTTTGGGGGCAGGTTTGCATCCGAGCTGCTTTGGGCAGCTCATATTGAGGCAGGAAGTTGGAACATAAATGTTTGCGTTAAATAAATACATTGGGGAAGGGAAGTCCGCTATCCCTGGAAGAATTTGGGGCTTGGGGGCAATCCTACTAAGCTGACCATCCTCAGGGCCAACCCAAGACATTTTGCTGCCTGAGGAAATGAGCAAGAGGGCGCCCCCGCCCATTCAATGTACAAAAGCCAACTGGCCTGGCCAATGAATCTGTCTCTGATGATAGCACAGCATCTTCCACTGCACCTGAAGGCAGCAGGCTAATTTAGGGTCTGCAGAGCAGGCCATGAGGCACACTGCTCTCTCCTTCAACACCTTGCTGCCACCTCCCAGCTTCTGCCACCTGAGGCGACTGCCTTACTCTGCCTAATGGTTGGGCCGGTCCTGACCATCACCAGAGAGATCCTAAGAGTTGCCCAGGCAACCATCCCCAACAGCTTTAGCTACCCATTCACTGGATTTGAGCTCATTGTTATCACTGGTCTCAAAGATATATATATATACACACACACACACACACACACACACACACACACTGTATTGGTGTAAGCCATGGCTGCTGCCATGAAAGGTAGCCTAGAAATATCTTAAATATATATCATGTGCCTTCAGACCATAGCCTTGGGACTAGCAATGATCTTCTGTATTTTTATATTGCTTCAAGTACTACAGAAGTAGAGAACATGCCTAAAAAAAGAAATAAATAACTATATTTATTTAAGTAACTATTTATATTTAGTTAGTCCACTTTATGCATCTGATGCCTTAGAGCAGTGTTCTCCAACCTTGGGTCCCCAGATGTTTTTGGCCTACAACTCCCAGCATGCCCCAGCCAGCCAAAAACATCTAGGGACCCAAGGTTGGAGAACACTGCCTTAGACTGTCCTTTCTGTGCATCTGGAAAGCACGCGATGGAATAGGTAATCTGGAGGTTTTGGTCACCACCAAAATGTGGATGATACCCAACGATTTATTTATTTATTTATTTATTTATTTATTATATTTATATCCTGCCTTTTTTCCTCTTGCAAGGAACCCAAGGCAGTTTGCTGTAGACCTATGTAGGCGTTACAAACAGAAAGGGCTACGGGCTATGGGCTGGATTAAGTTATAACTACAGTAGACACATTGAAATCAGTGGGACTTGAGTTGCTGCGGCTACCTTGAGTCCTATTGCTTTCAGTGGGCCTACTCTAAGTATGACTAAATCTGGATCCAATCTCACCATGCTGCTTCTGCACCCATTTTACTGCTGGGAATACTGTGATTTTATTCTTTGAAAGAATAAAACCACAAATTATCTGTCTTTTAGTTACGATCATATGTGCGCCATCCCGGCTCCTGCTCCTGCACAACTTCCAGTATAATGTCACTGGGAGGGAGTAAGACTTGACAAATTCTGCCCATCATCTATTTTAAAAAGAAGAAGAAGCTGGATTCTAATTTATATCTGCAGTAATGAAAAGAAAGTGTCATTATAGCACAGTAGGAAGCCTTGTGAATAGCTGAATGGTGAATGCCGTGGTTCTTCCGAAAGCTTTTCCCTGCTTTCCAGCGATCAGCTCGAGGAGCTTGCTTAAACACTGACAATGTGCCAAATGCCAATCCATGGATGAAAAACCTCTCCCCCTGCCATAAATCTCTAATATTACAGCCATTCATTCATTCTCCTCTGGCAGGAAGAGCCTTTCCTGCAGGCGCAGCTGAAACATAATCAAGATTTCTTTTCCCAACAGACTTATCAACATCACCTGTTGTGGTGAGACTGTTGCACCGTAATGAGAGAACTCTAGAGCAACGTGTGTGTGTGTGTGTGTGTGTGTGATCGAAGCTTGAAAATTCCTAATCTAGGCTAGATTATACTATTTGGAATAATTTCTGAAAATCAAGCAAATTTAGGGATGGGCGACCCACCCGGCACTCACTTCCAGGCTCCGGCACTACATTGTTTACGTAGAAAACACCCTAATTTGTGCAAATTACAGCATACTTTGCGCAAATTAGACCATGATTTGTACAAATTAGGCCATAATTTGCGCAAATCAGGCCGTTTTCTACGTAAACAAAGTAGCGCTGGAGCCTGGAGGTTGCTTTCCCCAGCTTGGCTCACAAGAACGTGAGTCGAGCCAGGGAAAAGGTAGGGCGAGTGGAGCTCGGGGGGGGGGGGGTCAAGCCCGGTGAGTTCACCAGACTTCCACCCCCAGTCGAGCTCTGCGCACATCCCTAATAACAGTCTCCATCCAATGTGGGTGCCCGTTACCCTCCAAACTCAGGAGATTGTGGGCATCCAATGGAAGGTGGAGGGGCGCGGTGGCTAGGATTGCCTCTGTGTTCCCCTCACCCTCCAAAACATGTAGATGGCCGATTTCAGCCATCTAAATGTTTCCCCCTCCTTGCTAGGAGAGGCTGAAGAGCGCCGCCTGGATTCTGCAGAGGGTGGCAGTGCTTCGCTCCTCCCCTCATGCCAGCTCCGAAGATGGTCTTCCATCTTCAGGGCCCAGCTGGCACGGAAAGAACTGCTCCAGCTGTGAGGGTGGGAGGGAGGGCGCTCTGCGGGGACTCCGACCTATCCTATGCCCCCCCCAGACAAGGTCACGAGGCCATAGGATTGCGCCCTTTATTATTGGCTTAAATGGGATGTTCTCATTGCAAACTGTAAATGCTGCAGTTACAATAAGGTAGTGCAAATCAAGACAAAATACATTCATTTACCTAATTTAGTATACCGTGTTCAGTTTACAAAATGTGTTTGTTCTTTAAAAAAAAAAAAAAAATTATTTACTTTTCAAAACAAAATATAACAAAATACAAGAAAATCACAAAACTATAACCTAAACAGCATACAATAAATCATAAAGTGCACCCCCCCCACCCTCCAAGGAACCAATTAATATACTTCCATCCTTTTCATCAAATAAATTCCAAATTCCAAAAATATAACATATCCTGACAAGGCATGTTCCCCTTCCCCTTTATTAATACGTAGTCTAGTAATTGATTCCATATATCCATAAAATTATTATTCTTTAGCAATCCTTTTTTGCAATTGATACTACTAGTTAGTTTATCGTTTAGGGCTATGTCCCAAACTTCCTTATACCAGTCTGTTATTAGGAAAATATGTTGTACTTTCCCATTTCTCGCTATCATTAGCCTGGCCACAGTTAACAAGTTTACAATTAACTCCTTCGTATTTTGGTCGCAAATAAGCTTCTCCGTTATTGATAACAATGCTAATTTTGGACAGACCTCTAAATTAATACCAATAATTTTCGATATTTCTGTAAAAACCTCTCGCCAAAACACCAATACAGTTTTACAACTCCACCACATATGAGCATATGTCCCTTTTTCCTGACATCCTCTCTAACAAAATGCAGAACATGTGTTTGTTGTTCTGCATTGTTTTCATTGTCCCCTTCTCTTTCTGAAGGGCCAGGGAAGGAAGTGGGGCAGTTATGGATTACTGAGGATCTTTAGGGCAAAGGAGGAGGAAATCAAATGCATCGGTGAGCGATGCACCCTGTTCGTACTAACATTGGGCTGAAAACCACTTTTTGGCTTCTAAGGGCTGATTCACACATGCACAATGCCAGGGCCAGCCGTACCATTATGCAGGCTGATGCGCCCACATGAGGCGGCAGAGTGGGAAGAGCGGCGAATTGCGCCACATCCACCCACCCACCCACAGCAGGAGGACCTGTTGCTGCCTCCCCGCCACCCCTGCAAGCCACTCTCCCAGTGTGGCATTTGCCGCAGCAAGAGAGCAGCTGGCAGGGCTCTCTAGAGCAACCCTGAGCAGTTTGCACCGCCAGCTGCAGCTACTTCTTACCACGGGCAGCACCACCAGGCTCCCACCCACCCTACCTGCTTGTCTGGCCAGCTGCTCCCTTATTTGCTTGAGAACTAGGTTCTCAGGATGCAACCTTTATTACGGTAAATAGAGAAGCCCGACGCGTTTCGGTTGTAAAAGAGTCTGCAGATTTCTTAAACAACTGAAGTGTCTTTCAGTGTTGCCACTAAAACAGTGAAAGACACTTCAGTTGTTTAAGAAATCTGCAGACTCTTTTACAACCCCTTGAGGAAGGTCTTGAAAAAAACACAGGCCAAAACGCGTCGGGCTTCTCTATTTAATAAAGGTTGCATCCTGAGAACCTAATTCTCTCCCCGTTTTTTCATTGCTATTGGATGCTCTTCTCCTCCGGTTTCTGCCCTTATTTGCTTGGCCAGCTGGCTCGTTTGTACCCACCTGGCTGGCCACTCTCTTCTGCCCACCTGGCCACTGCTGCCTTGTGCCTTAGCCATGGGGCTCCCGCAAGGGGTCATTTCATTTCATTTATTTCATTTCTATACCACCCCACAGCCGAAGCTCTCTGGGCAGGTCAGCTGAACTTTCACCCCCACAGCTGAGGCACAAGGCAGGAGTAGCCAGGCAGGCATGAAGGAGTGGCCAGCCAAGCAGTCTGGCCTAGCAAGTGGGGGAGCAACTGTCCAGCAAAGCACATGGACCGGCTGAGCAAACAGGTGGGTGGGTGGCAGCTATGGGGGGTACATGAACCTCTTCTTGACTTGAAGTTCTCCGCAGCTTGGTCCTCCGCGCTGGCAGCGGCCCGGTCTCGCTCTTCTGAGCGGCGCGGAGCATTCTCCACGCCGCTCGAGCCGCCAGCGCCCGTCGCATCACATTCAGTTGCTCCGGTGCGCTGGACCCCCGCGCTATGTTTTTGGCGGGGGGAACCAGGGCAACAGGGCTTAAACAGCCCTGTTGCCCTGGTTTCCCCCACCAAAAACATAGTGCGGGGGTCCAGCGCACCAGAGCAGGGTCCCATCGCGTCACTCCTGCTGCGCTGGAAGTGACGCGACAGGACCAGCGCGGGCAGCGCGGCTGGCTCTCCATGCAGAGCCGAGCTGAGGAGCCACCAGGATGCCCGCAGGTAGATCCACAGGCCTCACGCAGGCACAAGCGGGGCCGAATTCAGTCCCACTCACGCCTGCGTGAGCCACCAGTTACTGGCAGCAGCAGCAGCACTGCCACCTCAATTGAGGCGGCAAGATACCTTGGGCCGGGCCTGCACAACACAAACTGCCAGGGCTGGCACTACCATTAGGCAGAATGAAGCAACCAGCTCAGGCAACAGAGGCTTGAGGGCAGCAGCTAGTGCCAGCTGCAGGTTTCCGAGGGCCCTTGGGTAAGACACCCTCAATGAGTCTACCCTCTCACCACCATGGTGACCAGCTGCGGTTGCTGCTCATCCTCTTCCTCATCATGGCTGCCCACCTGGCCACTTGCTTGCTTGACCGGCAGAGAGCCAGTGAGCAAGTAGGCAGTGGCATCTCCTGCTGCTTCTGCTTCTGCTTCTGCTTCTCCTCCTCCTCCTCCTCCTCCTCACTACCACCATTGTTTGGCCCAGAGCGAGAGGCAGGTGAACAAGCAGGTTGTGATGATGGAGAGGAGGAGCAGGTCCAGAGGTCTCTTGTCAGTGGGCCCCTGCTGGCGTGTGGGCCCCCAGCAAGTGCCCAACCATGCCTACCCTTGATGCCAGGCCTGGCAGCGGCAGCGGCAGCAGCAACAATGCCTCAACGATTCTCCCTGAGCCTGTGTGTGCCTCAAGGCCTGTCCTCCACCCCCTAAGCGCATCTGTTGCCCTCAGGTGTGGTGGAGGATAGTGCCACTTCAGCAGCATGGAAATAAAATTCAGCTGCCTCTCCACTTCGCTTCTGTACATGTAATGTGCAGTGATGGGGACTCGGACTCGGGGACTCGACTCGTGAGTCGGGCTGAGTCCGCCCTCTGACTCAACTCGGACTCGAGTCCCAATATTTTTAATGGGACTCGAGACTCGACTCGGGACTCGAGACCAAGGACTCTTCAACATCCCTGGGCTGTGCCAGAAGGAGTGGAGAGGAGTGCGATCACCAGTGAAGAGCGCATGGAAGTGAGGCGTGCCGCTGCTCGGCCACTATGGACAGCTATCAGGAGCGCAGCCCCAATGATGTGTTGAGATTTATTTTGATTGATGTGTTGTTGTGGGGGGGGGTCAGACATGTTGGTTTTGGCTGCCTCTGCCTGCCTGTTTGGGGTTCCCAGCCTCCTCTGCCTGCCTGGTCTTTTCTTAACCAGTTCCACAGTTTGAATTGTCCAAGACAAAGGCCTCTGCCTGCCTTCTTTGGGGTTCTCTGCCTCCTCTGCCTGTCTGGTTATTTTGGGTTTGTCTGCCTGGTCTGTTCTTGCCAAAATCAGTTGCAGAGTTTTGAAATAAAAAGGCACACTTGTGCCTAGAATTTATTTAAGCCACACATCTGAAGCAGCCTTATTTTGTTGGGGGGAAACCCCATTGATTTTAATAGGGACTCGTGGAGTCAGTTTTGGGAGTGACTCGGGACTCGTGAGTCACCATTTTGGACCAAGGACTCGGACTCGGACTTGAGACTCGAGTCCAAAGACTCGTGACTCGACTCGTGACTCGAGACCAAGGACTCTTCAACATCCCTGGTAATGTGTGTATGTATAACCATCTTGTTCTTTGCCTCAGGCAGCAAAATATCTTGGGCCAGCCCTGCATACAGCAGCATTCTGTGTCTCTTCAGTCTCTTCAGTCACTGTGAAATCACCTCCGTTGAAAAACGACTTCATTTTCAGCTGGGTGATATGCAAGGTCTGGATGTGATTTCATGGCTGTTTCATGCATGGAATTCATTGCTTGGTGTTTCATTCGGCCCTTAAACAGCCTGCTAGGAATGAATGAACCAGGGAGTTCAAACAAATATAAAGCTCATGGCAACAGTAGAGATTGGTGACTCTAGTGTCAATGGGGTGGTGTATCCACGCCAGGTTGCAGCCTGAACTTTTAAGGAGCTATCCATGGTGCTGAACCCGATCCCCAAAATAGGTTTGGTACCATGGATGGCTCCTTAAAAGTTCAGACTGAAACCTGGAGTGGATACACCACCCCCACTGACCTTGGAGCCACCAGCCACTGCTGGCAACAATCTAATAAAAATTAGTCCCAACCAAGTCCCATTCCATTGGCTTTCAATCGGAATCAGTCATGGCTAACTCTTGCTGGATGTGACATGAATTCTAGTGTATGATCTGGGTAAACAGCTGACCATTTTAATGTTGTTTTCTTCATTTTAACATTGTTTTATGAATTATGCAGGGCCTGCCCTTCCATGCACCTGGGTGAAGCAATAATAATAATAACAGTGATGATGATGATGATGATGATGATGATGATGATGATGATGATGATATAAATATATAATATATATCTCCTAAGGCAGGGGTCTGCAACCTTTTTGGACCCCTTGGCACATTTGGGAATTTGAGAAACTGCTGTGGGCACCACCACAAAATGGCTTCCATGGAGGATGAGGCTAGTCACATAATGGCTGCCGTGTGGGCCTGGCTAGTCAAAAGTGAGCTAAAGAGGAAGGGGGAATGAATGGTGAGGCAAAGGGATATTGGGGAGAGAAGGAGCAAGGCGAGAGGCTAGAAAGGGAGAGAAAGAAGAAGACTATAACCTTTTCCAAGGTTTTTATTTTAAAAGGTTTTTTTGACGGTGGCAAGGAGTGAAGAGCTTCTTGGGTGCCACTGGAGGTGCTGCACTGGGGACCCCTGCCCTAGGAGGAAAAACATTAGAGCATCAAAACTGTTTCCACTGATAAGTCAATTTCATTTCATACCATTATTAGGTTTTTTGAGGATAACATGTGTGTTATATATTTGGAATAATAGGAGGGATGCACCATCATTTTAAATAAGCAAGCATTTTGAAGCTCTTCACACACTTATGAAGTACATGCACAGGAATCAAATTGGCTATCAGCAGCACTGTCTATTAGGGGTGTCCCTATGTGGCAAAGCTATCACAATAACATAAGCAAGAACAGATGAAGTTTTCTTGCAGCATATGGGAAAAGGGCACCACAAATTACTGAAAGCAGAGGATCTGAAGATATGGTCATTAAAATTTCTGATGGCAGTAAATTGGCAGTCAATGGCCCATCAAAGTTTAGTTTCAGTCCATTAAATAGCTGAAATGTATTTCATTCTAGTACCCTGAAGAATAAGGAGACAAATCACATAAAGGCAGTAAACTATTTTATGTTATTAATATTTTTAAAGAGGCATAGTAACAAAATTCGTAGATATTTTATTTCAGGTAATCTATAGGAAGAACTCATGTCATCAATATCTGCTGCTTCTAATATTAACTGATGGGGATGCGTGTCCCAAAGAGGAAGCTGATTTGAGACTATTATCTTCAAGATGTTTGAAAAGGGTGGTGAATGATAGGCAAACCAATGTACCAAATGATTCAGATTTGCATTTGTGCTGATTGCTGTGCTTTCAAATCAGGAACATGGTGTGCAATTAAGCCAGGTGTGGATATTGGGCATATAATGTACAACCATGGTTAGGATTTGCATTCCAAAACCACATATCCACTTCTGGGGTTAAGTGGCAGGAACATGCAAAGGCAGCATGTGGGAAAGCAAAAATATCCATAGAGATCCGGGGACATGTTTCACATATCATTAGTGGGAGCAACACATTAACACTTTAACAGATCACTTGGGTCTGAGAGCGACTCTGTCTTCATACAAACTACCTGACCCCAGTACTTGGGCAGCCCTACTTCTCATATCCTATTCCACAGGAGCACAGACTTAGCATTTCATAGATTTTATAGATTTCATTTAGGGTGGTTTTGGCTGCTACAACAACATGCCACAAAAATTAGTTGGGAGTATTGTGATCCTCAAAACATTCTGAATTCCCTTTATAAAAAGCACTTCTGTATAGAACAGGGGTGGGCAAACTCAAGCCTGGGGTCCAAATTCAGTCCTCCAGAGATCTGAATCTAGCCCTCTGAGGTTTCCCAGATGGCCACACCCTCTTCCATTGGCCCCACACTTTTCCCACTGACCACTCATTGTTTGGCGATTTCCAGGCCTATGTGCAGTTCCCCCCAACCCATTCTAAAGGGTTGAAATGCCTCTCCTGAGACTTACGTAGTGGCAGCAAGAAGCAAGAGCTTTAAGCTAAAAGATGCTGGTATTTTGGACTTGTCCCTTTTGCCGTTGGCACCATCCACCACTGGAATGTGGCCCCGGAGAGCGTCTCAAAAATGGAATTTGGCCCTCGGGCTGAAAGAGGATTCCCACCTGTGGCAATAGTAGAAAGCAGGAAAACCACACGTTCTGAATGTTCACCTGGTTTTTCTTTTTGCTTCAAGGAATTCTGGTGGATGAAACCCCTCCCCAATATCTCCACATTCTATGTTTCTGTGGTTGTTTGTAACTGTTTAGATGGGCCCTATATCTCTGTTGAAGTTTCACATGAGCACAATGGCCTGCACGAGGGAGAAGCAGAAAGTAAACTACAGTCCACCAACAAACTGCTGGCCAATTTCCAGGGGACCATCTACCACTTGCTGGTTTGTGGGATTCTTGCAAATAATCATGGACTAGGTTGGTCTTGATCCGATCTAGAAAGGTGGTTAATATGTTCATAAGAAAAAGTGTACATATCCAGGATCAATTAACATGTATGAGCTTCCAGATGAGTAGTTATGTGAGCCTGTTGCAGCAGCAGAATAAAAATAGAGTCTTGTAACACCTTAAAGACTAGCAAATTTATTGTGGCATGTATTCATTATGCCACAACTTGTTAAGAGATCCTGAGACTCTTGCTTTGTTTAAAACACGTCTATAGACCACAAGTATTCCAGTAAGGAAAACAAGTAGGTCATGCAAGGCTGAGGTCAGCCCACCCCCAGGGCTCCATCACATGGAGGAGCAGGATGTAGGGTGACATATTATGCATGCCACCGGATGCTCTGGTTCTATGTTGCTGCTTTTTTGGAACCTCTTGAGCTCCTGTAGTTTGCTTGCTGTTCACAAGTAGAGTTTATCCCAGTCATGTTAAGTAGCAATAATGGTCAGTTATGTTTGAAGAGCCTGTTTGATCCCTGCCTGTTTTCCTGCTACCCAAACACAACACATATTACTGCTAGGGTGGCCACTTATGCATCACCCAAAAGAGGAAATGGATCACCAAAAGAAAAAAAAGAGGACAAAAGAGGGGGTAGATTTGCATACAATTTGTGTAAGTATATATCAACACAAATTTATACATAATTACTGTCATTTAAATAGAAATCCAATCCATGTTACCAGAATAGGAAAGACCATGACCAGGTGACCTGTGTACCTGCTCAATCAGCTGTCCAGGTGCTAAGTGTTGATGGACAACTTCAAGACCCAGTTCTTTATCTTTATACCAGATTTGGACAGGACAGCCCTTCAAGCAGAGGATGCATGCCTTTAAATAGAAGACTATAATAATGCCCTTCCCCAAGTCTAAAGTCCTCTGTAGTGGTCTAAAGTCTCTGCAGAAACATAGGATCTCATGCAGTCCCTCTGTATCACCACATGAGGAGACCACGTAACTGCATCAGCAATTGACATTGAACTGTCAGCTCTTAATGTCTACCCCAACTAATTCTATAGGGTTCCCCACCCCAACCTGGTTCTTTATTACAGCCCGGAGCATACAGGGTGACGTTTTGACTCTCCAAAGAGATTATACTGAGCCTACAGAAGTGACACAAACCAAATAAGATGTTTGTGTAAGATGGCATGTTCCATTATCCCTATTGAGAACAGAATGACAAATCTCTGCATAAGAACCACAGTGACCTGAAACAGGGCAATAATGTCATGAATTCCACAGGCGTCAAAATTTTGTACCAAGGTACCATCTTAATATCACCCTGGTCATTTTAAAATTAAGTGCATTATGTTCAAAAGTTGTAGTTAAGAACAATCAAGGCATTATTCTCCAGCACAGACTTTGATCAGAGGATGCTGAGCGATTGTGGCCAATGTTCCAGTGCTTTTAAAACACAGATATTGGCATTTCTCAGGAAAAACTATGAATCGGAGCATCTTCAGCTTCAGAGAATATCCAGCTTTCCCCACAGTAAAATTTGACAACAATCCAATTAT
Source organism: Shinisaurus crocodilurus (assembly GCA_021292165.1). Classification (NCBI taxonomy): domain Eukaryota; kingdom Metazoa; phylum Chordata; class Lepidosauria; order Squamata; family Shinisauridae; genus Shinisaurus; species Shinisaurus crocodilurus. The sequence continues at coordinate 37,799,989 of CM037880.1, read as the reverse complement.
TTTCAATTAAGGCTGCATTTGTAAACTTGCTTACTGGAAAGTAAGCAGGGCTGTCCCTACAATTAGGCGGCTGCCTCAGGCAGCTGATTTGAGATGTCATGGAGGAGCAGCAAACTGTTAATCAATCTATTATTGTTGTCTCGTTATTGCCAGGGACATGGGGAGGTGCTTGTGGGATTCTCTGCCTCAGGTGCCAAAATAAATTGGCCATTCTCAGACTGGGATGTGCCAGTGCTGGGAAGTCTGGCTCATTTGAGCTCAACAGATTTCCTGCCTGCTTCTGGTCCGATGATAGTTGGGGGGGGGATTTTGTGGACTTCCATCTTCCATCTAAGATGGGCCACAATTTGTGCATTTAAAAAAAGAAAAATTGCTGAGGTAATGTGAGCAAATTGCATGATTTGCTCAAATCAGAAACCAAAAACCATGTCATTCTAGCACTATGTGCGCAATTCACGCTAGAATGATGTAGTTTTCAGTTTCTGATTTGCGCAAATCACACAATTTATGCAAGTTTCCTTAGGCTTTTTTTTTTTAATGTGCAAATCACAGCCCATCTTAGAGACAGAAGTTCAGAACTGGCTCGACTCGCACAACAGCAAGTCGGCACCAGCACAGAGCTGATGAACCAGAATCCGAGCGGGCAAATGGTGAAAATCCATCAGATTTCCACCCCCTCATTGGATTAGTCACATATCCCTAGGTACTGTGCAGTATGTAGCTTGACTTGGATATGTGCAGGCAAAGTTTGCTGCTCTGCCTCAGGCAGCAAAATATTTTAGGGTAGCCCTCAGTAAAGGCCAGCACTGTAATACCCGAGAGACTGCAGGTGGGCATGCATCTGTTTGCATAACACTCCCCCACACATGAAACTCCCTGTATGTAGAAAATTAGCAAGCCATAAAGGAGGGTTGAGAGACTGTGATGTCCAGGGAGCAACCCTGATAAACAACAATTGTGATGTCTGAACACTGAGGTAAATAAAATCTTATTGGCTTGGCAGTAGTGGGGATAATACGAGCAAGAATGAGATCCACACCAAGGTGCTGTTGTATGATGCTCTTCTAATTTTATACATAAGGAACAGGCTGAAAGAAATTGGGGAGGCTACCAGCGTATCTCCAAAAAAAAGAGGACATGCATCAACAAAAAGGAGGACAAAATAGGACACAGATTTGCATAAGCTAATGCATATGTACACATAAAAATTAGAAATAATTACTGTCATTTAAATAGAAATACCATAGGGAAAGATGGTGACCTGTGTGCCTGCTATCCAGGTGGTAACCATTGAATAGCAACTCCAAGGTCCTCGCTCTCCCTTGTTGTGGCTCTTTATCTTTAAACCAGACTCAGGCTGGACAGCCCATCAAATAGAGGACACCTTTCATGGTTGGCTGGGGGGTGCTGGGAGTTGTAGTCCAACATATGTGGAGGGCACCAAGCTGGAGACGGCTGCTGTACAGCTTCTTCGCTTGGAGACCATGACCGAGTCTTAACATCCACAACCATTAGAAGATACGGATATTTTCAAAAGTACAGCAAACCAAGCAGGCTCGTCATCTTCTTCTCCTCCTCCTCCTCTGAATCTTAAGGGAAGGCCCTTGGGTGTTAATTCATTATCAATGACCTGCACCTGGTGTGGAAGCTGGAACTGGAGCCAGGCTGGAAAGAACCAGAGCAAGAAGCCAGATGAAATGGGCTCAAAGGGAACTGATAAGCCAGTAAAGATTCAGAGGAGACCGGAGGCTTTACATACACAGGGCCAACTCTTCCTCTTCCTGGTCTTCTGATGGTTCATTACTTGCAGCTGGGCCTCTCCTCTCCTCCTGAGTAGACCCTTACTCCTGAGTAGCTCTCTCCTCCTGTGTAGAGATGTCGGTCTCGGCCGTCTGGCAGCCAGACAGGTGCTGCTCTGGCAATCCAGTTTCGCAATCAGTCCACTGCCACCTTTGCTCTGGAGACCCAGGACATGAGGCAAGAGAGTTGGAGATTGAAACAGGCCTCAGGATAGGGTCAAAGGGGTTATATTGCCGGGGGGGCGCCTGGTGAGGCATCCTCAAGCTGCCTTTGGTCTGGTGCAAGTTCCTCCAGGTCTTCCGTGAGAAGAGGGTGACTGCAGGAGGGGATGGAATGTTGGTGTTGAAAGAGATTTTTGTGATCCGTGTGCTAACCTAGCCAGGGCCAGGCGTTCCATCCACACACAGCAGCAGAGAATCTCCCACATGGCAGCAGACCCTGTAATGACCCAGCCTCCAGCTTCTCCAATTGCAGATTAATGCAGGACTCAGGAAACACTGGGTAACAGCAACAGGTCTATTCTACCCATTTATTTACTTATTCAAAGTAAGCGCTGCACTACAGAGTATACATACCCTAGATACAGTCCATGTGCAGAGTATAAATGCATAGCAAGCATTAGTCCAGTGGAGAGAAGTAGAACTTCTTCCCACCAATATACAAAGCGTTACATTGTAGCAGTTGCAAGAACAAAAGAAGAACACAAGAGCACAGCTAAAGTTCTGCCCCTTAAAATGGCTTCTGTCTGGAGCAGTTCACTACATCAGAGAAAACAAACACGTGACAGTTGGTTTGTTAAGTTCCCAGAGATCTTTTTCCCAGGCTTGAGTCCGGGAATAGCCTCCTGGCTGCAGACATAACCAGAACTGCTTGAGACAGCCAATGTTCCCAAACAAGAAAACAAATGCGGCCAGCTTGCTGCTGATAACATTTCACAACATGGAAAACCATAGCTTGACTCCAGTTCATATACATTCACCATAAGACAGTGCTAAAATAGCACGGTGAAGGAGGAGGAGGGAGCCCTGTCTCCGGTATCTAGGTCAGACAGGATTATGACATTCGTTAAAAAAACATTAGTAGATCTTGGTTCATCCAATCACTGGGGGGCCTGTACTGAAATAGCATGATGGAGGGGCACTATCAGTGCCCGGTTGTATGGTTATCCAGACTAAAGGGGCCTCTGAGCAGTTGGGTGCTTGCATGGAAGCCTTATCTCTGATGGAGGACAGGGTTGTATTGCTCTTTCACTGTGCTATTTCAGCACTAGCCCTGTCCAGGCATTCACCTGAAGGCATGAGGGCTTAAAGGGGGCAGAAGGACGGCACCGTGCATGCTGGCCCCGCCCCCTGTGTCTCCAGGAGCACTGGCCCCACCCACCTCAGGGCTCCTGATTGCACAGAGAGTTCCACTCGCATTCAAGCAAACATGAGCAGAACACCCTTTCAGACCTTGCCCATTCAACGTGGCGAGGTCTGAACTGAGGATGGCGGCACCAGCATGCCCAGAGACAAAGGGGCAGGCCCAGCATGCACAGCCCTGACCCCCCTACCCACTTTAAGGCCTCACGACGAGTTCACCTGAGCAGGGCTACTGTCTCATGGTGAATGTATGAATGGTGGCCGTCTAGCTCCCTCCGGAAAGCACCGTCCCTGCTTGCTTGATGGATGCCCTTGACACATTCCTTTCCTCCCCCTTCTGTAGGTCTTCATAATGTTCATCATTATGTGTACATGGAACATCACTTTATTATTTCTTGTGAAGCTGAGTGTAGGTAGGTGTGGAGAAAGACTGCAACTGTCTTTCTTGGCGGGTTCGGCCACTCAGGGGTTAACCTGGATTTGGGTAGCCCTCTATCAGCGGTACGCAGCTCTCTGGCAGAAGCCGCGACCAATTATAACGCAGGCAAAGCGAGGAGACCGAGTTTTGAATGGACGCTACTATACTGTTATGGGTAAACAGAGTTTAATGGAGCGTAACAGAATATATACAAAGCACCACGCTAAGCACACACCTACAATTGAGCTGGTAGCGAGCCACGAAAGCAATACAGACAGTCGTACCTGGAAATGCCTTGTTCCTAGAAAGCCGCTTAACTCCAAAAGGGCTGTTCTATGTTAGCGTTGTTCACTGGGAGCTCCCCCAGGGTTGAAGGTGGTTTGACCTGAGCCATGGACCTTGCAGCTTGCTGCCTCACGACCAACAACCCTTTTCCCGCCACTGACCCTGGGCTTTATACCCTCTGTTGGGCCCCCTCCTTCTTGTCATGCCCCCTCCTGGCACGACTGGTTTTTCTTGTCTGCCCGGCACCTAGGAGTCTTTGGCTGTTCCTTTCTTCTATCCAACACCTGGGAATGAATATTCCACAGCTCCTTCGGCTGCCAGACCAGGGACTTGCCAGGGGGCATGTTAATGACTCCTATTGTGATTCTTGGGTGTCTGATGCTATCTTGCGGTATGTGTGCATATACGTGGGGGGGGGCTATGGCTTTCTCTTCACAGTAGGTAGGTGTATAGTTGAGCTGTAAGTTGTCTTGTTAAGCTGAACCTGAAGTATCTGATGAGAAGGAATATATGATGAACTAATTGTTTCCAGAACATCTGTCATGATTGCAGTAGTAGTTTGTACATCAAGATTTCAGATGGCACAAAATGGTTTTATACGTTAATAATATGAAATGAGGCATGAAATGTCCCAGTACTGAGAAATGAAAGAATATTGTTATAGCTCAGCTGGTGAGAGGGATGCCAGAAACTGTGTGATGAAACAGGGTGGCACATAATATAAGCAGGGAATCATGTATCCAAACAGCTGGGTATAAAATTGCTGTTGTTACACCAATATGCACCCCTATTTATTTATTTATTTATCTTACTTGTATACCTCTTGATATAACAAAATCTCTAGGGGCACAATCCTATGGCCACTAGACGCTGTCTAGACAGCGATAGGAAAAGTCGTCGTCCCAGCTGCAACCTCGGAAAAGCACTCTGAGGTCAGAGCTGGGCAGGGCCGGATTAAGGCCAGCTGATGCCCTAAGCACAGCCCAATCATGGTGCCCCCTCAGCCCTTCCATTGCTTATCTAGCAAGACGTTAAGACTCAATAAGTGCTGACGGTGAAATAAGACATTAAAAACTCAGTTTCCTTCAAGGCCGTCCCCCACGCCAGAACACATGACCATATTAAATATAAACTGTTCTTTATTATATTTATTTAAATAGCAGCAAGCAATATAAGCCAATTACTTACTTATACAGTAACTAGGCCAACAGAAAGAAATACACATTTTCATCACTGTTTTATGCATTTCTAAATAAAACTGTTATGGGGGGGGGGAGAATGCAAATGCAAAAATTTGTGGCACTCTGGTACTCCGTGGCGGCCCCCCTTCCCTGGGTGCCCTCAGCACGTGCTTATATTGCTTAATGGTTAATCCAGGGCTGGAGCTGGGACTCTAACTTTGCAGCTCAGCTCCCTCCCTCCGCCCTCACAACCGGTGCAGTCCTTTTTGTGCCGGCTGTGGCTCCGACTTCAGAGCCGGTGCTGGAGGGGTGCACGTTCCGGTGGTGGGCAGGGGAGGAAAGAGGTGCTGCCATGCTGCGAAGAATCCAGGCTGTGCCTCAGCCTTCTCTCCTCACGAGCCGGGGGGAAACATTTAGATGGCCGAAATTGGCCATCTAAGTGTTTTTAGGGTGAGGGATGCACGTAGGCAATCCTAGCCTCCATGCTCCTCCTGCCTTCCCTTGGATGCCCATAACCCCCTGAGTTCAGAGGGTTACGGGCAGCCACATTGGATGGTGTTATAACAAGCAGTTTACATGCCGAAGTATTAAAAATCACTATTAAAACACTCAATAATTACAGCTATAACAAAAAGAATTAAATAAGTAACAGAAATTGTTAAAACAATTAAACAACAACAGAAAACAATCAAATGGAGCAACACCATGATAATCAATTACAAACCAGGGAAAGCTTGCATAATCAGGTACATTTTCAGGAAGCCTATTCTACACAACCCACCACATATTCTGCCTCCTTTCATAAAGTATACAAGTTTGGGTCTCTTGCCCTGAGAAGCTTACAATCTAAAACTTGACACAGAGGAGACAACATAGGAAAGGGAGAGAAAGGGAGGCAGGTGTAAACCAGGGAACAAATTTGCATTTATTTCAATTACACCCATATAATAGGCTTAGTTGTGCCAAAGGCTACATAGGAAAAGTGGGTTTTGAGGAGGGATTTAAATGAAAAAAGAGAGGTGGCATAATTGGAGGCCTCCAGAGAGGCAGTCCCAGGCATAAGTGGCAGCACATAAAAGAAAAAGCAGAGTTATTTGAGGGAACAGGCGATCTTCCAATTACCAAGGGTGATGGAGATGACAAGTGAAGGTCACAGGCAGAGATATGGAACACAGTAATATATGAAGCTACCTTATACGAAGTCAGATCAGTGGTCCTTCTAGCTCATGATTGCCTACACCAGTGATGGCGAACCTATGGCACGGGTGCCACAGCTGGCACGTAGGGACCTCTCTGTGGGCACTCGAGCCATTGGTCACCAGATCGCGAAAAGACTGTCCCCTTCTGCAAAACACTAATGATCTTGTTCTTTCTCACAGTGTGGAACAGAATGATTTTATTCTAGAATTCCTGTTACAGAATTCTTTTCTACATTGTTATCACATTTAAAAGATTTTGAAGAATGACGCACAGAGCATGGCTTGGATGTAAAGCCCTAACAGTTGACCCGAGTGCTGCATGCGTTGCTCTCAAACTAACGGAGTATGAGCCAAGGTTTGACAAATTATCAGCATGCATGCAACAGCAAAAATCACATTAATTGTGCAAAAGCATGCCCAATGCAAACTTTTACCCAATGCAGTGTTTGCAGTCCAAGACATAAAGTGTTTAAAATGTGTTAAGCACGTTTAGTTTTCTTGTTTATCTTGCTCATCCTAGTACAGGTTGACTTTTACTTTTACTAATCCGACACCTGTAGAAGCAGGGAAAGGACCCGGGGTAAAGCTTGCCCCATACAATTTCAGTCTGGCATATAATCATATTACAAGTTGAGAATCCCTTATCCAAAAATACATGTGGCTACGGTAATTATTTTAAAAGTTTGTATAAATTCCCTTCAGGCTATGTGTACAATGTAGTACTATAATAATTTTTTGAGTTGATTTTTTTCCCAACAAAAAACTGTTTTTATCATAGAAAGCTCTGCTATTATGTTTTTCTTTTAAGACAAAAGATGTTAATTAGTTCAGACAACTGTATGAGTTGTTTTTCTAAAACTAAAACCTCGGTATTCAGGTTTAATGGCAGTGTTGGCACTTTGAAATAAATAAGTTGGTTTTGTGTTGCAGTTTGGGCACTCGGGCTCAAAAAGGTTCGCCATCACTGGCCTACACCAATGCCCAAGAACCTCACCCTCTGGCAGGAAGGGTCAGGAGTCATCTTGGGTGCCAAAGGGGGGTGTCCATGGGCCTTGTGGTACCTGCAGGTGCTACATTGGAGACCCCAGTTCTACACTGACTGGCAGCAGCTTTCCAGGTTCTCAAACAGGGGTTTTTCCCAGCCCTACCGTGGGTTGAACCTGGGATCTTCTGCAAGCAAAGCAAGTGCTCCATCTCTGAGCTACAGCCCTTCCCCTTCTTCCCATATGATGGAATATGGGGGCTGAGAGATAAGAGAGGTAGGCAAGGTGATGAAGGACTTTGAAGGTAAGGATTGTGTTGAATGACAGTAGATAGGGGTGAATGTCAGTTTTGCTTTCTCCCACATTTGATTTTTTTAAACCTAAAGTTCTTTCCCTTCTGAATATGAAGAGCTTTGCAAGTTTTGATAAATTCTTATTAAAGAAACAATCTGAAATGAAATTCTCACCCATCTGTGCTGGCCAAATTCAATAGGCACAGCTATTCCTAGCATGGAGAGTACCATGTTGTACCTGCCTGTCATATAGCTATTAAAGATGAGGAGCCTGTTAGAAAAGAAGAAAGAAAAAAGAGGTGGCAATCCCAGTTCAGCATTAACATGGTTGAATGCATAGCGATTTAATCCCAGACATTTAAGAGTTAATTACTCAAGGCTCTGGGCCTGAATGGACAAATCTGTCACTTTTAGTTTCTCCTACATTCAGTCTCAAGTTCTTTTTTGTCCTAAATATGGAGAACTTTGTGAATTTTGGCAAGGCAATGAAGGGCTTTGAAGGTAAGGATTGCGTTGAATGACAGTAGATATGGGTGAATGTCTTATCAAAACTAACAAGATATATACCTAAACAATAACCATCTTTCAGACAAGATACAATTACAACACTTGACACATTTGTCTCCACAAGTAGTTATATAGAAAATCTAATTTTGAAAAAAAAAACAACCCACCAAAAACATCTGAAGGATACTTTCCAAATTTGAGTAAAATATTGCTTTTAAATGGATTCATCAGGATAGTTCAATGTAAGTTAATATGGTTGCGGGAGAAAGAATTGGAGGGAGACAAATTCTTCCAATCTGGGGAAAGTTTTGCTTCTTAGGGTTTCTCTACATGAGGCATTTATTGTGCACGTATGGTCCCTCACTCATGGACATTTGCGGGGCCATTTCATAACACCATCATCCTCCAGGGCCTCTCCTGTGTTTTTCAGCCATTTTTGTGGCTTTTTTTTAGAGCAAGGAGTGTCAGCGATTAAATTTTAAACCGGAACAAAGGCCTCGTATAGAGTCGAAAATCCGCTATGCTGCAGCTATACCACTGCACCACCTTGTGCTTGGTTAACAGAATATAATATATAGAAAGGCAGAGAAAGAAAAAACCCGGAAAAAAGCCACGTGTTACTATGGCAGTCTTACTCCCCCAAAGAAAACGGAATAAGTCTCAGGAAAGCAGCAAGGTAAGTGGCTCAGGCAGAGAAGCCCGTAGAGCATAATCCTACAAGATGGATGCTTGATAGACAGAGGGCATCATTAATGAATTGGGCCATGCAATCCAATGAAGCTGCCCGTTGCCCTCTGAACTCAGAGTATTATGGGCATCGTATGCATGGCGGGAGGAGTGCGGAGGTGACCTCCTCCCACCGTGCAAAACACTTGGGTGGCCGATTTCACCCATCTAAGTGTGGCACCGCTGAGCACAAGGAGAGGAGACTGAGACGCTGCCAGGATACTGCAAGTTTCCAAGTCGGAGCTGGGACTCTGAATTATCCCATGGCCATTTAGACTCTGTCTAGCGGCCATAGCACTGCACCCTTAGCCAAAATTCACATAAGCTCTTTTTGTGAGGATGTAAAGCCAACTACTTGTTTTAACAATCTGAGAAGCCTGCACATTCTTTTGTCACCATCAGGGATTGTTTATATATATAATCTGTGATTGCCAAATTAACAACTGTAACTGTACACACAGAGACTTAGAGCTGTGCAATAAGAAAGCGGCTTTTGGATACAGTATTTTTCCATGTATAAGACTATACTTTTTCCTTAAATTGTTAGACTAAAAATTGAGGGTCGTCTTATACACGGAAGTAAGCAGAGGAGAGAACCGCACGGTTGCGAAACTGCCCAGTGGGGGGCGTCTTATACATGGGGGCGTCTTATAGACGGAAAAATACGGTACTTTATGCTGCTCCTTGCTTTGTTCAATTAATCTGCTCACTGATATATGCTTCTTCATATTGTCTTAATTGCTTTCTCAATCCCCTAAATATTAGCGGAGTATAAAAGTAACAGCTGGGGAGCTAACACCATTACTGGCCAGGTAAGCTTACCAGAATCATTTAAAACTCTGTGGTACTCATTCAACCAATCCATAAACACTGTGGAAATAGTTACACTTATGATGACTTGCAACGTGATCACATTTTTCTCTCCTCACTAGTTCAAGACCAGTGGCATAGTCCCTCAGCTCTTTTTTTCCTTCCCAGCATCACTTGCGACATTAAACATGAATCTTTCTTTCTTTCTCTTTCTTTCCTCCTCTTCCTCTCCCCCCCCCCTCATACACACACACACACACACTGCATCAGAGACCTGGTTGATACTTGGATTGGAGACCCCTCCTCTAGTTTCCTGCATTGAGCAGGGGGTTGGACTCCATGGCCTTGTAGGCTCCTTCCAACTCTATGATCTATGATCCTGGACTTCCTGGCATCTGGAAGTAGGCATTCCTGTTTTTGTAGACCTGCCATTCATGGAGCTATATCCCCAGCTCACCTCTGCTCCCCGTCCAGAGAAGCACATAAGATGAACCTGGGCATAGGTGGAACTGTTTTCTTTCTCAACACCCTTGTGCTCTTCTCTGCAAGACACTTTCAGAACTCTGAGTTTCAAAAGCAAGTTGTGTGATACCTTGTGAGTGGGTAAAGAAGAGGGAAAAAAATGGGGGGAAAGGAACTATACTGTGTACTCAATCCCTTCTGCATACATAAAGAGCAGGGATGTTGAAGAGTCCTTGGTTTCGAGTCACGAGTCGAGTCATGAGTCTTTGGACCCGAGTCTCAAGTCCGAGTCCGAGTCCTTGGTCCAAAATGGTGACTCACGAGTCACGAGTCACTCCCAACGCTGACTCCATGAGTCCCTATTAAAATCAATGGCTTTTTTTCCCAACCCTAACCCAAAATAACCAGACAGGCAGAGGAGGCAGGGAACCCCAAAATAGGCAGGCAGAGGCCTTTGTCTTGGACAATTCAAACTGTGGAACTGGTTAAGAAGAGACCAGGCAGGCAGAGGAGGCTGGGAACCCCAAACAGGCAGGCAGAGGCAGCCAAACCCAAAATGTCTGAAAGGTTGCATTTTAGGAAAATGATTTTAAAAAATAAACTTGCTGTACTTCCTAAAACTTATCCATGTTGCATTTGAGGGAACAGGCCTGTGGCTTATGCTGGCTCAGCTTGTCTGAGCGTGGAAAGCTAAGCAGGGTCAAGCCTGGTTGTTACTTGGATGGGAGACCCCTCCTCTAGTTTCCTGCATTGAGCAGGGGGTTGGACTCGATAGCCTTGTAGGCTCCTTCCAACTCTATAATCTATGAAATTTGGAACATGACTCACGAGTCCTTGGTCTCGAGTCCCGAGTCGAGTCTCGAGTCCCATTAAAAATATTGGGACTCGAGTCTGACTCGAGTCAGAGGGGGGACTCAGTCCGACTCACGAGTCGAGTCCTGGAGTCCGAGTCCCCATCCCTGATAAAGACGTACATCTTACCACAAGCCTATGGGTTTCGGCAGGCTGATGTATTCTCATCCAAATATTTCCAGAATCATCTTGCTGCTGGACTTTTCATATGGCCTGTTACACAGCTGACAGGCTCTCATGCTGATTTCCAGACTCTCCTGTTCCCTATTATATAATCCGCCCCGCCTTCAGCATTCCTGTCGTCGCCCACTATTCCTCCCATCTGTTCGTGCAGTGAGATTCGAACCTCCACAAGATGCAGCTTTAACCCAGTGGCCCTGCTCTTATACCAACAGTTGTTGTTTAAAATGAAATGTTGTCCAGGAACACAGCTGAGATCACACCTTCCCATCAAGCAAATTAAGAAATTTAAGGAGGAGGAGTTAAGGGCAAAGTCGAGACACAGCACCCATGTGCATTTTATGCACTGACCAGAGCAAACACCAGTCACACATTTGATGCAGCCACCATGACAAACTGAACCTGCTTGGAGGGGGGGGGGCACAGCTGGTTTTTCAGGTAGCAAGCCTGCAGATTCCACACACTGGACTCCTGAAAGTTCACAAGGATTGTGTCTTGGTGCTAACTGCTGCTGGTCAATCAGCAACAAGAGGCAGCACTGAAAGTTAGGGTCAATCCAGATGTTATGTTTAATACATCACCTCCAGCTCCATACGGGTTTTTTCTTTACTTTAGAAGTATGCATGGAGGCCCCAATCCAGATTGGGACCACAGCTTGCTGGGTAGGGAGGTTTAATCCTTCCCTCCCCAGCTGCATCCGTCCACCAAACAGCCCCCCTCCACATGGCAGTTAGCAAGAATAACTGGTGCCCATTGGATTTTTTGTACTCTCACAAATTCTGGGGGCAGTTTTCAAGATGCACCTCCACTGACTCACTGCGTGCTGCAGTGCTAACCCGGATTGGGGCCCCATTCTTACTTTTAAGTAAAGGAAAACCCCATCTGGAATTGCATGCTACATATTAAATGTAACATGTAGTTTGACCCTTAAAAGCTGTGCCAGTTGGGCTTCCATGATGTATCTTGCCCTGCTTCCTGCTCCCACAATTTAGAGTTTAGACTTCGAGTAAGAGCACGTGCAGCGTAATCGTATGGAGGTCAGACCCACTGTGTTCAGTGGGGCTTACTGTCTAGTACAGGGCTGGGCAATTCAGTGGCATCCAGTTGCTTTGGACTACAACTCCCATAATCCCTGACCATTGGTCATGCTGCCTGGGACTGCTGGGAGTTATAGTCCAAAATATCTGGAGGGCACCAGATTGCCTACCCCTGCTCTAGTAGACTTTTTGGGATTGCAAACTAAATCAGCCACAGACAGACATTTGGTACCTGCAGTTGCAGTCATGTAATTCGGGGGGGGGGGGGGTGACACTCAACCTGTGGACTGCATGCAGCCCTGCATAGTGTTGTTGCACACACACCCCATCCCCATTGCACTGCTGTTGAAGAATTTGCTGCCACAGTGGCAGTGGCAAAAACAAAAAAGTGGCAATTTTGCAAGGAAACAAGCTGTGCAGGGAGCATGCACTTTGTTTGCAAGCAGAATCACACTCCTGGAACACCCCTCCTGCAAGCAAGGCACATGGCTCCCCGCATACCTTGTTTTGTTGCAAAATTGCTTTTTTTTTTTTTTTTTGCTGCCACCATTGCAGGAGCATGTGGTGGGGGGGCTAGTGGGTTGTGGAGTGGGGGGGCAATGTAGCCCATCAACCCCTGGAAGTTGCCCACCCCTGATGAAATTTATATTTGATGGCAAGAATGAAACCTGCAGCCCAGTCCTTTGCATGTTTACTCGGAAGTAAGTCCCACTGAGCTCCATGGGGCTTTATTGCTAAATAAGGTTGCCCCATTGTTATCCAGCGGATGCTAATAGATGTTACCGCAACCTGCTATAGGACCTCAGTCCATTGTATCCAAGGAAAAAGCAACTGGATTATGAGATGAAATAAAACAGTAACAAACTCAGTCTATTTCATGGTCTGTTATTAGGTGGGATTTGCAAGGCATAAGCCATCTAGCAAGACATGTTTATATAGACAGTTCCATACAGATCCGTTGTTCTTCAACAAAATGAGTGTTACACAAATTAATGTAAAACAAATGCCAGTTCTCTTCCAGAATGTCAGCTTCATTAAAACCTATTACAAGTGGCTTTTTAACATTTTCGGCATTGCTTGTGACAGATGGGATGTGTGGGGTTAAGAATCCCCATGGTGTGAAGCTACATGGAACTAGATTAGTTAGGAATGAACTTTTCTGGATTCAACATTCTTTACGCTTCTGATCTGATTAATTGATGCATTCCACAAAACCACTCAACATACAGTTTTGCTATTTTAGTAACAGAGATTTTGCAGTATTGAATGATGCTGCCTGAGTGCCTGACTTATGTTAGCTGCCCTCTTTTTTTCATCGGTATTACCTTTGCAAAGGTAAGATGGGTTTGTGCATTGACTTAACACAACAAAATATATGGTCTTGTTCTGCTCCACCACAGATACAGGTTCATGTAGGAGGTGTGCATATTGATATCATGATGCCTAAAAGTGGCAGTGGCACTGCAGAACAATAAGCATGAGAAGGAGCATCAGAAAGCAGGACTGTTCAGGAGAGTTTTGTACATTGATCTTTCCACGGTGTGGACTCTACCACTCTTGCTGACTCCACGGGACATTTTACACACACATACAGAAGCCCAATACAGATGTTCTCCCAAACACATGAGGGCTCAAAGTGTGTAAGGCAATGGGGCCACACGTGCTGCCCCCAACCCCTACATCTCCACGTGCACTAGCCCCCTGCCCCCTCAGTCCCCGACCTTGCCGTGTTGAGTGACAAGGTCTGAAGCAGAGTTCTACCCCTGTTCACTTGGATATAACTAGAATGCCCCATGCGATCAAGGATGCTGCTTTATCAGGGTCTTCAGTCACATGAAGTGTTCTGCCCACATTCAAGGAGAACGTCCCTTCAGAGCTTGCCATGTCTGACTGAGGGGCCAGGGCCAGTGTGCACACTGCAGTTGCCCCATGTCTGGTATCACCCCAAAGAGGACTCTGAAATGCTGCTCACCCCACTCCAAGGAGGGCCCTTGGGAACCACTGATGCATCCACCATACACAAGGACTCGTCTCTCCCATCAGCTTCAGCCGTCAAGAATGGCTCTCCCTCAGTCACGCTGGAGCTTGGGGCTACAGAAAGGAGCACAGGCCCTTTAAGGCTGAAGTGGGAGCAGGAGCTTCTGTCCTGAGGCACCAGAGCTGGTGATGAGCTGATGTAAGCCCTCAGTTGCTACTAGACCCTTGCTGGAACAACAACAGCTCCTTCCATGAGGAGCTATCCCAGCCTAGCAGTGCTTACAGAACACTGTCCAAGGTGCTAGTCGTCCCTGCCTTGCTGTGCTCTAGTTTACCCAGCATAACTGCTGCCCAAATGTGACCCTTGCCTTGCCAAACAGAGAGCTTCCTTCTACCAGAGCCTACTCAAGCACCTGGTTGACTGGCCACTTCCCCCAGGCCCCAACCCGAGCTAGGAGACACACTTTGAGCCCTCACACATTCGGGAGAATACCTGTATAGGGCTACATTCAAACAAGGATCGTTGTTCTGTGGTGGAGAATATGGATGGCTCCTCCGCACAGCAGGTATAAGACACTGAGCTCCACAAATAGGCTCAGCGTGCTTCCAGACAAGGCATTTTATTGGACAGTCACCCTGTCTCAAACACAGAAGTTTTAGGAGGGGGCTAGATGTCATCTTCAGTTTCTAGTCCTCCCATGTTTTCCAATCGCTTCTTCTGTCTTCCCCCCCCTTACAATAAAGAAATCTGTTATGGAGGGAAAGATGGAATAGCTGCTCAGTGCCTTTTGGTGGGGGTGGGAGCTAGTGTGCATAGAGGCAGAGGGGCAGGACCCTCTGGCTGGAAGCAGCCTTCATTTCTGTGACCTCCCCCCATCCCTTTAAATGGATGTGAAGGACTGGATAAGGATGGGTGGCTGAAAACCACCCTGCCCGAAGAGCACATTCACAAAACCTCGGTGTGTTTGCGATCCTCCCTTCCCTTCTAGTTCCCCTCCTCAATGATGCCGTGCAGCTCATTTTCTGCTGGGGGAATCATGGGGTTTGTTGTTAAGCTGATGATCACTTCGTGTCATGTGCCATCTGACGAGCCGCCTGCCAGTCACTTCCAGGCTTTACAGATATGTCCTCCGTCTGCTATCTTCCCTGCTTCCCCAAGGCAAGCCTAGTTTTATGTTATCCTTGGGGAAGGAAGGAAGGCTTAACAGGAGGAGGGAGGAGGGATGGGTCATGAGCCCAGTGCAAACCCAATCCATGAGGACCTGCTCAGGGCACTGTGCCCACCTCGATTGGGCTCGCACTTTAACATTCAAACAGGAAAGCTCACATAGTTGAGCAGTCTTGGGTCAAATTCTGATCCCATCCTTCCCTTCAAGCTTATACGAGGAACACCTGAATCACACAATACCAGCCCCATGATGTTCCTTTTCTATCTTACAGATTATCGTGAGAGCTGCACAGAATCAGTATATGTGAGTTGTCAGCTAATGCACTGAATTGGGATGGAGAATTGTATATGCTGGATGGGGGGGGGGGATCCTGGAGCTGCCCAGATCAGTATATCACAGAGATCAGAACATCTCTGAATCTCCAGTGAAGGGAGATTCTCAAAGTTCTGAACAGTTTGGCATTGCCAACTGTATAGTGTATCTCTTGCACAATGCCCACTCTTGCCTCCTTCGAGATTCAGAACTTTGTGGATCTCCTTCTCTAGAGAATTTGAAGGATTACTCAGACTTCAGGAAAGAGGAAGTACTACTCCACACAGTGCATAGTTAAACTATGGAATTTGCTACCACAAGATGAAGTGGTGGCCACCAAACTGAATGGCTTTAAAAAGGGATTAGATAAATTAATCGAGGGTAAGGCTATCAATGGCTATTGTCATGATGGCTATATATAGCTTTCAGCATCAGAGACAGAATGCCTCTCAATACCAGGGAACATGAACAGGAGGGTATAATTTCATTCATGTTCTGCCTGCTTGTGGGCTTCCCATAAGTATCTGGTTGGCCACTGTGCAAACAGAATGCTGGATTAGATAGGTCTTTGGTCTGATCCAGCATGGCTCTTATGTTCTTATGACTCCTGGATAGACTAACTCTAACAGTATATGGGTAGAAAGTGTAGTCAAAATTTTGCTGTTCCGGAAACAGTAAAGGTCACCAAAGCTTATTTATGAGATCAGACATATGAGGGATTCATGGTTCTAATGTTGCACAGCACCACAGCAAAAGTAATTTCTGCCATGTTTGACAAATTAGGATCTTAGATTATGCCTCCATTTGGCTTAATTCAGATATCATGCTTCTTGAGCTCACTTTGCAGATGGGGAGTGAGCTAAAGCTGAAAGTTAGTGGCTTGCATCTGGCCATCTTATGAATTCAATGGCTGGTACAAAATTGCAGAACTGGAACGATCTTTCTCTACAGCTTGTATGCTAATATTTTAATCCTAGATGCTGGGACAGGATCCAGGTAGGACAGCCGGCAGTTGCTGCCCTGCTGAAATAACAGGGAATCAGCACAGATGGTAAGAAATTCTTCAGGGATGAATGAAGTCCAGGGATGCAACTGACCATGAATGGTTTTATCTTCTTGCACAATTGCCATTCATTTCAGAGGAGGTTGCATGCTTTTTGGTGGACTGCGCCCCATGATTCCCATAAAAAGAGGCATGGATCAATATGATCCACAGTTTTAGATTCTACCATGATTTTAAAACAGTAGTAGCAGAACAGCCAGGATGGATCTGGGGACAATTCAGCATGAGACCCATGTCTTCCTATGCGTAGGTTACCATCACAGAATAAGTGTGTGTTAATCTTGTGATTACGTGGTAGACATGAAAGGCAGTAAGCGCATCGTACCATCTCAGAGCATACGGTTATCAGAGGTTTGGTGAATACACACACCCACTCATGTGTGTGTGTATAAACTTCACTTGCTTGTCTTTAATGAAGAATCACTTAATTTTTTATTTATATGCATGTGTGTGTTTGTGTGTGATTCTTCACTATTTCTTTCTATCTGTCTGTCTGTCTATAATTTTATAGATACGTAGGAAATTGAAACATTGTGTAATAATGATTTTAGTGAGATAATTTTTAAGAGAAAGAAAAACTTGTATTAAAAGTGGCCTGATACATACTGTGTGACTTGTTTGCCCTCATTAATTTTTGTTAATATTACTATTTAATTTCTTGACCTTAGACCTCTAGTTACATTCTATTCCTGTCAATCTGAGCAATTTGGAAAGATTTCCAGCTAATATAGTACTGTGGGTTCAAGACCTTTGATCTTACTGAATGATTTGATTGCATTTATATAAACACCACCCATCCTCCAAAGAGAACAACGCAGGTGGCATAGTAGTTCTTCTCTTCCCACCCCCGCAAAAAAAGTTCTATCATCACAACAATTCTTTTGAGATAAGTTAAATTAAGAGACAGTGACTGAACCAAGATCACCCAGTGAACTTCACAGCAGAGCAGAGATTCGAACCTGTGGCCCTCCCCAGCCCCAGATGTGTTGGACTACAACTCCCATCACCCCTGGATGGCATGATGGGAGTTGTAGTCCAACACTTCTGGAGGGCTCCAGGTTGGGGAACACTGGTCTAGACATACCTCAGATGCATTGCCCTAAGGAAGAACCTCAACATTTGCTTCAAATTTAATCCTGTGACAACCTAGGAATGTGCAGAACTCTCCCTGGGAGCGCATGATGCTTCCTTTTACCAGGTCAAGCCATTGGTCCATCTAGTATTTATTTGCTTGCTCTGATTTGCAGGAACACTCCAAGGTTTCAGGCAGTGTTTGTTCCCATCACTTGCTACCTGATCCCCTTTTAACTGGAGATGGCAGAGATAGATCCTGTGACTTTCCACATACAAAGCAGGGATTGAACCTGAGGCCTTCTGCACGCTTTGACATGGAGCTATGGAACCCATAGAAATGTTTCTCTTCATGACATTCTTTTTGTTTCTTTCAACAACATTCCTCAGTTGCTTTGCTTGAGGAGGAATTGCCAAATTGACTTTAAATTGTACTTTAGGTGAAATTCCGGCAGACACTCTAGAACAAGGAGACATCGCCCACATATTGTGACCATCATTGGCGTTGCAACAAAACTATAAAGAGACTCAACTGCCTTGATTAAAAAGAGAAGCCATTTTAGAAGGATCTTATTATTGAGTTTCCCACCTCCTCCTCAGAGGCGGTGTTAGGAGACAGCCCACCAGGGCTGGAGCCCCAAATCCTTCATTTGGAGCCCCGAATCTCTGGGAGGCCATCTGCCCCACCACCCTGCTGTCCATGGGCACTCCCTGAAATAAAGGTACAGGGGCCCTGATGATCTCTGTTGCATCTGATCCCACTGGATGAGCTGGCTTTTTGCCCACATGTGCTTCACCTCCTACTGCCTCCCCTTGAATCTTTCTACCTGAGGTTTTTTTCTGAAATCAAATGCCCTCCTCTCCCTTGTCCATACATGCCCTTTTACCAATAGGGGTGTCCTTAGGAGACAGGGTCCTTTAAAGGCACACACAGACAGAGAGAGAAACTTTAGCGCATATGTAAATTAGCATATGCAAATTTGTGCTTTCTTTTTTTTGCCTGAGCCCCGGATCTTTTCAGAACCTAGCAAGCAGCACCCCTACTCCTACTCCTCAGGCTACTTTGTCTGATGTGGAAGTGTCTTGGTTAAGATGGTCAGAAACAGCCAAATTGAATAGAAATGGCACAAATGAACTTTGACAATACCCTGACAGCAGTGTGAAACTTGAGGAGGGGGATAGGTGAGAATTTCATTCAGTTTGCTGTAAGAACTTATCAAATTCACAAATTTCTTCATAAATGATATGGCAAGAACCTGAGCTTTAAAAAATAATAATAATAATAAAAGCTGACAGATTTGTATGTCCAGGCAGAGGATGTTGAGTGCACTGAATTAGGGTTGTCACCACCTTTTTCTGAGAGGCTCCTCATCTGTAACAGCTACATGGCAGGCAGGTACAGTATTATCATTATTATTATTATTATTATTATTATTATTATCATCATCATCCCGCCTTTTCCCCAATAATGGGACTCAAGGCGGCTTCACAACATTAAAGTTTGTACAATTAAAACATATAAATAGAAAAATACAAAAGTTAAAAATATAATTAAAGCAGAAATAGTATTAAAATTATATACAATATCACAGCTAAAACAACAATAACTATAAGAACAGTGCAAATCCATTGCTTTCTCATCATGGTCCTCTCCATGCTAGGAATAGCTGTACCTATTGAATTTGGCCAGTGCAGGTGGGTGAGAATTTCCTTTCAGTTTGTTTGGTTTTTTAACAGAATTTCCCAAATTCACATTTTGTTCTCATATGGGCAAAAAAGAACTTGAGATTTTAAAAATCCGAAAGAAGGAGAAAGCACAACTGACAGATTCTTCTATCCCTATTTGAGGGGTGGAGAAATGAAGGGAAAATGCAACTGACTAACTCTCTCAGACCAACTAAATCCCTGGCTGAAGTGAAAATACAGATGGTATTTTTTAGCTCAGTCATGAGGACCAGTCAGAACCAATCATGATGGCATGGAAGTCAGGGGCTCACTGAACTCATGCTGCAGTGTTGGTAAGACAGAACAAAATATCTGGGTATCCTGAAATGAGATTTCATAGATCATAGAGTTGGAAGGGGCCTACAAGGCTATCGAGTCCAACCCCCTGCTCAATGCAGGAAACTGGAGGAGGGTCTCCCATTCAAGTAATAACCAGGCCTGACCCTGCTTAGCTTTCCACGCTCAGACAAGCTGAGCCAGTGTGAGCCACAGTAGATGAAACCTGCAATTCTATGCTCATTTGCCTGGGGAAAGATCCCATTGGACTCAGTGAGCCATCTTCCAAACAAATAAGCATAGGATTGGGCTGTAAATAATTTAAGTTCAACTGCAGCATTTCCAGACTTTAAAATCTATGGATATAATAAGGAATTTCGAAATGCTGGATATTTTCTGAATGCCTGTCATGTACTTGGGGCCTTTCTGAGTGTGATTGGTTGGTTCACTCAACAGCTTGGAAGCTGGGACAAAAGTGAGCATCTAAATTTAAGGCTATCTTTGGATTCATCAGCAATCCAGGAGGCTGAATAATCAGCAAAACAGTCACTGAATAACTGTTTGGTGCATTCACATCAATCTGATTTTTCAGCTAGGAGCAGATTAGGAAGTGATTACCATTCAGCTAGATGGGACTGCTTCATCAGGAGCAGTCTGAGTAATAGGTATTCAAGAAGTAAAATAGGTTCAAAATCAATACGGCATAGCATTCCCATTTCTGTTTATTGTGATATTGAAACCTTGCCATCATGGCAAAAACACAGTAGCCTGTTCCGATGTAACATTGTACCCCCATTGTACCTGGACTTTGCGAACATCTGTAGGCTCTTGTGTCTGCCACCAGACCCATCTGAACTGATTGATCTGATCTAATCCCTCTTGATTCTGAAGGTACTAACATAAAATCTAAACAGCAATACATAAAATAGACAAAGAGGAGGGTGATGTGGAGTGTTGGGAAATCTGTTTTGGAATTCATCAGGAGTAACCAAATTAATTTCCTGGATGTCTGCTGGATGTCCAAACTAATGATAAGAACCTAAGAAAAGCCATGCTGGATCAGTCCAAGCATCCATCTAATCCAGCATTCTGTTCACACAGTGGCCAACCAGCTGCCCTTGTGATCCCACAAGCAGGATGTGAGTGCAAGAGCACCCTCCCACCCATGTTCCCCAGCAACTGGTGTACATAGGCATACTGCCTCTGATATTGGAGGTAGCATATAGCCATCAGGACTAGTATCTATTGATAACCTTGTCCTCCATGAATTTGTCCAATCCCCTTTTAAAGCCCTCCAAATTGGTGGCCATCACTACATCTGAATTCAGAATTCAGTTTTGGAGCAGACTGAGACCATATGCCTTACTATGGCATTCCTTGGAGCCCCTTCTCTGCCTGCCCTAGTGCCCTTAATTCACCAAAGGTGAATTTACCACCCCCAGGGAAAACTTCTGGGAACACAGCTTCAGGCAATCATGGGTCCATTTCTGATTGGGCCGGACTCCAGGAGTTCCTGAAGTCCAATCTGAAATGGATGCCTAAAAAGCAATTGTCCAAACCTCCCCTGTCAGAATCTGGCTTGTGGATAGCTATGAACTATGAGACTCTGGAAACAATGGTGTAGCAATAATCAAGATTTGAGGGAAGAAGAACAGCATTGCACTTTCCCTTTTCTGAAAGGTATCCAAATATAAATATAAATGGACAGAAATGGTATAGCAGTGTGATCAATCCATAGTCACCCATCTACATGAGGTTTTCATGTGTCTGTGTACATCTTTCTGGCTTCTCCTTCTGAGCTTTGCTGACCCAGCTGAAAGATCCATCATTGGAAAGATGAAAAGGAACCCATAAAAAAGGAACCTAGAAAAGGAAACTGGAAAAAAGATAACGTTCTCCTCCACCCCATTAAATGCTCCTTCTCCCTTGAGACTTCAATGGGTAAAGGCACAGCAAGGCTGAAAAATTAAGCAGACCTGAGTGCCTTTATGATATCACCCCTGCTCCAGATATTTTCTTTATAAAGCCCTTAAGCCTGTCTGGCTATAGCTGAGGTCAGGTTGACACCTTACCCCAGTCAAGAGGAAACCATGAGGAAAAAACATTTCCATGGTACACTCCATACTCCATAGGATACAGGGTAGAGAAACTTGTTAGCCCACAAAGCATCAGCAGCACCATTACCAGTCAAGAAAAAGGCCCTGATGTATGCCTTGCAAGAACACAATTCCATACACTTATACCTTCTCATCTCGGGGCTCTTTGTGAGGAAGGGTGGGATATAGAATAAATGGATACATGCATAAAATTCTTATTTATGCCCCACAATTCTGTTATTTAATGAAGCCCCCACTGAAACCGTGTAAAGTAAGATTAAGGCTGCAATCAAGAGCCAGTGTGGCGTAGTGGTGAGAGTGTTGGACTGGACTAGGGAGACCCGGGGTTCTATTCCCCAGTTGGCCATGAAGCTCACTGAGTGACTTTGGGGCAGTCACTGACTCTCAGTGTAACCTACCTCACAAGGTTGTTATGATGATTAAATGGAGAGGAGGATCATGTAAGCTGCCTTGGGTTCCTTGCAGGAAAAAAAGGCAGGGCACTGGATTACTTCTCTAAATTACTTCTAAATTACTTCTCTAGATTACTTCTTTAAAACAGGCCTGTGACTCATGCTGGCTCAGCTTGTCTGAGCGTGGAAAGCTAAGCAGGGTCAGGCCTGGTTATTACTTGGATGGGAGACCCCTCCTCTAGTGTCCTGCATTGAGCAGGGGGTTGGACTCAATAGCCTGGCTCCTTCCAACTCTATGAAATCTATGAAATCTATGAAATCTACACCACACTGATGCAGGGACAGACTGGATTATTTCTCCCACACATATACCTGCCTAGATCCTAACATCATGTTCAGTGGCCCTTCACCAGGTGCCCCACAAAAGGATGTGGTGCAGGTGGCTATTAAGGAGAGGGCCTTCTCAGTGGTGGCACCCCAGTTGTGGAATGACCTCCCCAGAGATGGTTACCTGGTGCCTAAATTGTGGTCTTTTCAGTACCAGGTGAAGATCTTTTTTTTATATTTTCCAAGGCTTTTCAGTTTTAAAAACATGTTTTAGTGCCTTTTAGACATTGGGAACTACTGCTTTCTCTATTGTTGGTTTTATTCTGATGCTGTTTTAGTTTGCTTTTTTAATTTTATCTTAAAAGAGTTATGCTGGATCAACTGCGCCGGCAGAAATGGACTCCCCCACCACCTCCTTCCCACAGCAGCCCCTCCAGCCCCCAGTAAATACTGCACAGAGAATCAAAGGACCCTGCTGAATAGGGGGATCTGTGGGGGAGATCCCCCAAAATCAGGTGGAGGGGCCTTCTGCAAGAAAAGCCTTTCCTCCCGTGGTGGAAGGCAGGTGTTGGATGCTACTCACTGTATTTTTATGCTTTATAGTTTTAATCCTCCCCACCCTGTATGCCACGCAGAGAACGTATTGCTAGTGGACAGTATAGAAATGCTGTTATAAATAAATACCATAGTTGGCATGGTGACTGATAATGGGGAGATGCTATCCCCGAGATATATGGAGTTCAGGCCACGGCGAAGCACATTAAGAAAGCGCATCGTCTCCATCATGAAAAGCCACACCATTCAATTAGCTCTGCAATAACCTATGAGAAGATGCTTAACTATCCAATTCTCATATCTTTCATGTATTCAGAAGAGACAGGCGCAGGAAGCAAAAATGTCTCCTCACAAGCGTAAGTCTTTGGGATCTGCATGGGAAACATACTGCAAATTCTTTAGATATGCTCTAATGAATACCAGAGCCATGTTAGTCCAGAAGTTATAAATAATATGCATCTTTTTTCCTATCTAGTAAAGAATTTAGACTAGAGCACTGGTGAAGCCATATAAATCATAATGTGTTATTTAAAAGATACATTTAACAACAGGGGCAAATTAAAATAAATAAATAAAACCCCTATGTGGCATATATCACAAGAGACTTGTCAAAGCAATGTAACCAGAATGTAACTTGTCTTGTTTAAAGATGCAGACACAGATATAATTGGAGACAAAAGTCAAGAACAAAAGTAATAATAAAGTCTTAAAAGTAATAATATCATGACAGCAAAAAGTACTTTTCAAAGAAAAGGTTAACAAAAGAATTGTTGCCCTTTCTCCTATCTTGAGCCTATTCTGAGCAAACACTCTGCTTTTTAAATTAAAATGTTACATGATCTAAAAATGATATTTAGAATGGATTGGTTTTAAGAAAAATTAAGAAAATGGATTGTGACATGTAGCAAAAATGTTCTTCATAAAAATGATTACACTTTGATCCATTTTCTCATGCTAAATTGACTTTATGGGGCAGTCCAGATCTAAAAATAGGTAAGAAAATGTTTTTGTGGCGGACATGGGCAGATAAAGAGATTTTTACTTTGGATAAACTGGTGGGTGCTGATGATGAGTTTTCTGTCATTTTCTATCCTGCATGCCAAATATGACTTGCCAGCTATGGGTGAGTGGCAATGCTTGCAATTGCAGCATTTGTTAGTATCTAGCTTTGGCCTGGCTGTTTTTACAGCATCAGAGTCTCCATCATTATTGGAAGCATTTATTGAGGATGGTCAGGCAAAGTGACCCATGACCCATGTGTAATGGGAGTTGCGGAAGATGGCGAGGAGTGCAGTGTTGCACAACAGTCCTGCCGCAATGCCCTGTATTGTGCTTTGTATGATACTATGCTCTGTATTATGCTCTGTATGGTATTATACCCTGTATTTTGCACTGTAATAGCAAGGCATGACCTTGCTTAAATTGTGAGTTGGCTGCTAGCCAGGCTGATGCAATCTTCAGCAACTTGCTGGCGTGTGACCTGGCTGCAGGCCAGAGGAATGACACTACACAACAGCCCAGGTGCTACCAATTAAGCATGAGGTCTGCAGCCCATGGAGTTTGGTGCTAGAAAAGTATACAAGACTAGCAAATGCAGACTCAGGGGTGGTTGTTGGTAGTGGTGGTGGTTGGTAGGCTGTGTGTGTAGTGGTGGAGTGCTGAAGAATCGGAAGGAGCAAGGAGGAGCAGAGGAAGCTGTTCAGAGAGCCCTGCAGAAGCCCCAACGCTGAAAGCTGATACCCAGGCGGAGAGCTGCTGGAACTAGCAGGGTTGGTTGGAAATAATACAGTGACTGTGTAGCTAAGGGGTGGGAGTTCCACCAGGGAACTTGGAGGAAGGCATAGCATTGTTGTATTTCATGCTCAGCTTTGCAATAAAGACGTTTGGCTTTAACTTCCTGGAGGAGTATTTATTATGGTCTGAAAATCCCTCAAAGAACCTTTGCCAGTCCCTTTTGGGGAACCTGTGACAAAACACCATGTCTATGAATACTTGTTATTGGTGAATAAATATGATATACAGGTATGGAATAGGGAATTGGATTTTCCCATTCTGCCTCATCAGTGGTTCTCCACTTTGTTGCCTATGCTTGTCACATGCATGGACCTTAGGCTGCGTCTTATTCAGCAAAAACATTTTTTGTGTATCTGTTGGACACAGCAACATCTCTTTAATAAGAGATTGTCTAATTTGGCTATAATGGCTAATTGCTGGTGGTGCATTGTAGGCAGCTAATGCTTCTTTTTAACATATGTTTCAGCAATGTACAGTAGTTGCTTCTTTTTGGAAGGAGATTATTATATGGATACATTTTGTACTTGAACAGTCTTTAATATTCACTGTTGAAACACTCTTTTAACTTATTTACCTGCTTCATGGAAATTAACAAATGGTCAGCATAAATGGATTCTCTGCACCTTTTTGACAGCTAAAATACTGATGTTTTAAGATGTTTTATGATGTTTTAAGATGTTTTAAGATGTTTTAATAGTATGTGTTGTGTTGTTTAGTTTATGTATCTTATATTTTCTGCTGTTCCCCGCCTCAATCTAGATGGAGAGGTGGGTAATAATAATAATAATAATAATAATATTATTATTATTATTATTATTATTATTATTATTATTATTATATTACAACACTAGAAGGATAAACACTCACCTCCTATAATGCAATAGATTGAGGACCGAACAGATGGAAAGCTTTTTAATCTCAGTAGGCTGAAAGCAAAAAGTAAGATAATTACAACCTCCGTTGTGGAACTTCAGTATGCTGATGATAATGTGGTCTCCGCACATTCAGAGGATGATCTCCAAACTATCCTAAATGCTTTTGCAGAAGCATATGAAAAACTTGGTCTCTCACTTAATATCAAAAAAACCAAAGTGCTTTATCAGCAAGTACTTCATCAGCAAGTGCAAGTCAACCCTTTGGTGATGCCATCTATCCAGCTTGGTGGGGCAATACAGGAAAATGTCAATCATTTTCTCTATCTTGGCAGCTATCTTTCTTTTTTTTTTTTAATATATTTTTTATTTAAATTTTTCCTGAACAATATATAAAATACAAATACATAACATACATAAAAAGAAAAGAAAAAATAATAATTAATAACATATAAACTACAAAATACATAAATATCCAAATTATACTACAAATAACCAAAAACTTAAACAAACAACTACCTATACAAATAATAAAAAAATAAAAAAAAATTAAAAAAAAGGAAAGAAAGAAAAAACACATATACTAAACCCCCACCCACACATATAATGTTTCCCCCCCTATAGCCGGGACCCATTTATCCCGCTCATGGCCTGCCACACCGTCAAGGGGGGGGCGAAAGGATCCACCACCTGCTCATGGCAGCAGCTGTTCTTCTCCTCCCGATTAAACATTGATCATATTATTAAACCTATTAATCCTGCACCTATTATATCCTGGTTACCTAATATTATATCCCAATAAGGAAAGAGAGAAAAATAGAGTTGAGAAAATTTTATAAGTATTAGTATCAAAAAATATTAATATTATATCCCAATAAGGAAAGAGAGAAAAATAGAGTTGAGAAAAATTTGTAATTATTAATACAAAAAATATTAATATTAACAAATAAAACTTAAATCATAATTCTTTTTTTTTTTTAATATTACACTTCTACCACACCAATCGTCTTTCTTTCTATCTTTGCTTCCATCCGAACACATAGTCCTTAGCGCAGCTCACCACCAACCGCTCCTTGCTCTGCCTGTGGTCCATCTCCATCTCCATCTTCTTCCAAAAGTCCCTTTTCATGCAGTAGCTCCATTCCTTGACTCCAAGATGTAATCCTGTGCTTTTTCCCATCAAACTTAAAAGTTAAATATACTGGGTACCCCCAGCTATATGAAATTCCCTTCTTCATCAGAACAGTAGTGCAAGGTCTCACGCTACGCCTCCAGTTAATTGTTTGTGAACATAAATCATTGTAAATTTGCACGGGGGCTCCTTGATACATCAGCTGATCAGGTTTCTGCCTAATTGCTTTCATAAATAATTCCTTTTTATAATAGTTGGCAAAACTCATAACTACATCTCTGGGAGTTATTCCTCCCCTTTTGAAAGCCACTCTGTAAACACGCACAATATCTTCTTGTTTCCATCGAAATTCAGGGGCCAATAATTTTAGCCAGTCCAAAATCATATCTCTCAAATTCCTGCCACCTTCCCTGCCACCTTCTGGAAATCCTCGAAGTCGGGCGTTGGACCTCCGCTCTCTGTCCTGAAGATCAATAATTCTCCGCTCCAATTGATCAAATCTTAAATCCTGCTCCTGAATTTTTTCAATATTATCTTTCACTCCTTTTTCCACCACTATAACTCTGTCTTTCATAACTTTCCAGCTTGGTGGGGCAATACAGGAAAATGTCAATCATTTTCTCTATCTTGGCAGCTATCTTTCTGTTACAGCTAACATTGACACTGAAATCCAACATTGTTTGAGCTCCGCAAGTGCCGCATTTTCTTGAATGAAACGTAGAGTGTTCGAGGATCGGGATATCTGTAGGGAAACCAAAATGCTGGTTTATAAAGCTATTGTATTACCAACTTGATTGTATGACTGCGAAACATGGACTATCTATAAACGTCATTTCCATCTCCTTGAAAGATTTCATCAACGTTGCCTCCGGAAAATTCTGTGAATTACTTGGGAAGATAGGCGAACAAATGTCAGTGTACTGGAAGAAGCAAAGACTACTAGCGTGAAAAAATGATCCTTCAACGACAACTTCAATGGACCGGTCATGTTGTTGTTCGAATGTCTGACTGCCGTCTCCCAAAGCAGTTACTTTATTCCCAATTCAAGGATGAAAAGCGGAATAATCGGTGATCAGCATAAGAGGTTTAAAGATGTTCTTAAGGCTAATCTAAAAAAATGCAATATAAACATCGAGAACTGGGAAGCTCTGGGCCATGAACGATCTAACTGGAGGTTGGCCTTTCACAAAGGTTCTATGGACTTTGAAGAAGCACGAGTGCAAGGTGAAAGGGAGAAATGTGCAGCGAAAAGCACGTTGAACGAATCCTTTACAGGACCATCTTCCATCTGGAAACCTGTGTCCTCACTGTGGGAAGCTGTGTGGATCTAGAATTGGCCTCCACAGTCACCTACGGACCCATCGCTAGAGTCTACACATTTTTTTTAGAATTTCCTTTTTAAAATTTTCTTTTTGTAATTTTATCCTGGAAGACAATCTTACTCGGTCACGAGTGATCACCTATGTATTACAACACTGGAAGGATAAACACTCACCTCCTATAATGCAATAGATTGAGGACCTTACAGCACTTTCAATATTTGAACAGGTGGTGTATAGATGCCTCCTTCGAATGGGTACTTATTTAGATATATGGTCTACTTTTCTTGAAGCCTATGTATAATTGTTAGTAAGTTGTATTTTCATATATATGCCTTTCATGTGTAAACACATTGCTATGGATATATACAGACTTATGTATGTATATTTAAAAAATAAAAACATTAAAAAGTGATTACAGAAAGAAAAAGTAATTCAAAAAAATAGAAAATGCACACAATTGGTAATCTGTGCATTTAAAGATCAGTACCAGAAGGCTGGCTGTGTTAGCAAAAAGCAACAACCCCACCGTGAATACTTTTATGGCACCTTGAAGACTAACAGGTGCAGGCTGCAATCTGGGAATGAATCACATTGGATTCAGTGGGCCTTACTTCTGAATAGATATGCATACGATTGCGCTGTCACTGTAGCCCTCTTTGTGCATTACACACACGAAGGGGGAAAATGTGTTGGAAGGGACTGCAGGGCCACATCGGTAGTCCTGCCCCAATGATGCACAGACCCTCCCAGTCCCAACACCCCTGCCTTTTGCGTGTTGACCTGGTCATCTGAGTGGGGAAGCATTCACATGTAGTCCTCAGCATTCTAGAATCCGGGGAAGCTTCCATATGTACGGGGGGGGGGGGGAGAGCCCATGTTGTCAGGTAGAAAGGCTACTTTAAAAAGCACAAGCTTTTGTAGCCTAGAGCCCACTTCTGGGTTCTTATCCTTGAAAGCTTATGCCACAATCAACTTTCAAGGTGCTACACAGCCTACAAGATTCTTAAATGAACAATACATCAGCCAACACAAAATTGGTTCCGCATCATCTGCTTTAACTAGTAGCCTTATTAATTGGTATAAGAGAAAAACTTTGCCCTCTTTTTAGCTAACGCAACAAGCCTTCAACTGGGCCTCACATTTGAGGACCTAAAGGGGAAAAATATATACATTCTCATGATGCAACTTGATGAATCATTGTTATGTCCATCCGTGGTACAATGATAGAAGTTAAATAACTGAATAAATATTATGATCCCTCACAGAGGCACACAATGTCACAGGCAATGCAATTCAACCTATACAAAGAAATCTGAAGCTGAGCATATCAAATGGTTATTGTGGTTACTATGTGAGTATAAAATGGCTCCATGCTAGACAGGACACTTTTAATATACTACATCATAATCAATTCCTTCAGCTTAAATCAAGTAATACAACCAGTGCTGGCATCAAGGGTATGAATGATCGGGCACCTGCCAAGGGCCCGCATGCCAGCTGGGGCCCGCCACTGCCAAGAGCCCCCTGGAGTTTTTCACCAGTGCATCCTGCTTGTTCACCTGCCTCTTGCTCTGGCCCAGACAGTGGTGGTGAGAAGGATGGTGAGTAGATGCTACTCCCTACTTGTTCACTGGCTCTCTGTCAAGCCAGCAAGTGGCAGCAATGATGAGAAAGAGGACAAGGAGCAATGCTAGCGAGTGACCATGGCAGTGAGAAGAAAGAGTCATGGGGGGGGGCATTGTGGGTGGCTTGCCTGCCTGAGGGCCATCAAGAACCTGGAGCCAGGACTGAATACAATGCAGCGGAGGTACAAATTTGTTTGGAAATAATGTTTTGATTACATTTTACTGAGGTTGTTCCCAGATTTAGTCATACTTAGAGTTGACCCTCTGAAACCCATGGAACGTAAATTAATCATGATAAACCTAAGTCCCATTGATTTCAATAGGCTTACTCTAAGTATGACTAAATCTGGATCCAACCCCTGGATACTATTTTCTGAACTGTCCACATATTCACACAAGATTTTCTTCAATGTACATTCCTGACTTTAATTATATGGTAACCATAGTTTGCACAGCAGGGAACACACTGCTCCTTACCTATCAGAAGGTAATTTAGACAAACAAGTGCATAGAAAATCAATTCATTTTCAGGCTACTTCTTGCTGGGCCAAAGATTACAACATATACTTCGATGATGATGATGATGATGATGATGATGATGATGATGATGATGATGATGATGATTTCATAGATTTCATAGATCACAGAGCTGGAAGGAGCCTACAAGGCTATCGAGTCCAACCCCCTGCTCAATGCAGGAAACTAGAGGAGGGGTCTCCCATCCAAGTAATAACCAGGCCTGACCCTGCTTAGCTTTCGATGATGATGATGATGATGATTTACATTTATTAATCGCCCATCTGGCCGGCAACTGTTATTTCAAGTTTAGTACAAATCATGAATTTGCTACTGCAAGAATGATGAAGAAGCTTACGAGTTTGTTCTGTGTAGAATATCGGGCCAGAACCTTTAAAAAAAAAATCCAAGATGTTGAATTTAATATATATTTCTACTGAATGCATCCATTTTTCAACTAAAGAACAAGGGTGCAGCTCATCTTTGCGAAATTCATAAACAGAATTGCCAACCAACTCTGACCAGATTTCTTTCTCCTCGATTAAAATGCGCATTCTGCAGTTCCTTCCTATTAAGTGATGGAGTCTCGCATCATTTCTTTTATCTGCACTAGTATGTCTCTTCTTCCATTCCAACTGGCTGCAGTGACACCTGCTGGACAGGAATGTCATTGCACCATACAGATCTTTCACTTTGTGGACTTCAGCAACAAGTGCTAGAAATATCTGAAGGTATCTCCAATGGCAAAACGATTTCTTTAAAAGAAAACAATATTCAATAAAGATGCCTTGAATCCTAGATCACCCATCACACAAACATTGTTTTGAAAAGGCACAATTTTTAAAAAAGATGCTTATTTCATTTTTTAAATTTTATTTACTTTTCAAAACAAAATATAGCAAAATACAAGAATAACACAAAAATATAACTTAAACTGCATACAATAAATCATAAAGTGCACCCTCCACCCTCCTAGGGACCAATTTATATACTTCCATCCCCTTGATCAAATGAATTCCAAATTCCAAAAATATAACATATCCTGACAAGGCATACTCCCCTTCCCCTTTATTAATACGTATTCTAATAATTGATTCCATATATCCATAAAATTATTCTTCTTTAACTGTCCTTTTTTGCATTTGATGTTCCTCCTAAAGTTCAACCAAAATCTACCTTGTAACTTAAACCTATTAAATTTAGTCCTACCTGGGGCAACAAAAAAACTAGTGGTTTGCCCTCTTCTAAATGTTATTCAAGCATTTGAAAAGCGCTGTCACATCTGTTACTGTGTCTCTAATAGAAGCACGACGTGCAGTAATCAGCAACTGAAGCTTCTATTGGCACAGAGCTAGATGTTCTCAGCTTTTCATCACTTGGACCAGCTGCAGGGACTGGTTCAGAACCCAGCAACCCTACTTGTGCCATCATCGGGGGGAAATTATTTTATTTATAATGGGTCCAATGTCATGCAGTGGGACTTCCCTCATGCAATGGGACTTCCCTTTACTCTCCTTGCCACAGCAGCCTCACCCCACCCATGTCCCCCAGATCTGCTTCATAGGGTCCCCCAACTACCCAGAGCAGAATTCAGGGTGTGAGGTGGCTGTAGGTGGGAGGCAAAATCCATTCCATGCTTATTTCATGTCACATCTCCAAGTGTGGCACAGTGGCAGAGCAATGGCATAAAAGCTATCAATTTTCTAAAATACATATATCCAACATGCAGTGATATTTTTGTTACATGGCACAAGCGACCTGTGTGCACGTGCATGTGTGTGTGTGTGTGTGTGTGTGTGTGTGTGTGTCTATCTTGTTGTGAATTGGCCAGAGAGCTTTGGCTATTGGGTGGTAATAAACAAATAAATGTAATAAACAAATAAGTGTGTGTGTGTGTAACTATGTCCAGGACCAGAGCTGGAGTTAGGGGGTGGCCCATTAAAGCTGGAGCTCTGAATCTTTCATTTGGAGCCCCGAATCTCTGGGAGGTCATCTGCCCCACCACCCTGCTGTCCATGGGCACTTGCTGAAATAAAGGTACAGGGGCCCTGATTATCTCTGTTGCATCTGATCCCCCTGGATTAGCTTACTTTTTGCCCGGATGTGCTTCACCTCCTGCTGCTTCTCCTTGAATCTTTCTTCCTGAGTTTCCCCCCCTGAAATCGAATGCCCTCCTCTTCCCTGTCCATACATGCCTTTTTACAAATAGGGGTGTCCTGAGGAGGCAGGGTCCTTTAAAGGCACACATACACACAGACTTTAGAGCAGTGTTCTCCAACCTTGGGTCCCCAGCTGTTTTTGGCCTAGAACTCCCAGCATGCCCCAGCCAGCGTAGCTGGGAGTTGTAGGCCAAAAACAGCTGGGGACCCAAAGTTGGAGAACACTGCTTTAGAGCATATGTAAATTAGCACATATAAATTTGTGCATTTTTTTTGTCCTGTGGGCCTGAGCCCTGTATCTTTTCAGTACCTAGCACTACCCCTGTCCAGTACCAAAAGGTTCAGTCACCCAAATAAATAAATAGATGATAGATAGATAGATAGATAGATAGACAGATAGATAGATAGATAGACATATAACAGACTACCTTAGGAAGCGGAGATATTTAAGTAGAGGCTGGACAGCCATCTGTCAGGGAGGCAGTAGCTGCACCCAGCATTGCAGAACCTACATTGAGCAGCAAACTGGACTAGATGATCCGTAAGATCTCGAAGGACTCTTCCAACTCTATTCTGTAATACAAGGCACTTCTATCCTGAAGGGTAAAAAAAAAAAAAAAAGATTTCTTACATTCTGTCTTGACC
Organism: Shinisaurus crocodilurus; assembly: GCA_021292165.1. NCBI lineage: Eukaryota > Metazoa > Chordata > Lepidosauria > Squamata > Shinisauridae > Shinisaurus > Shinisaurus crocodilurus. The sequence continues at coordinate 37,766,846 of CM037880.1, read as the reverse complement.
TGATAGAGCCGTTCAAATCATGCAGTGATTCACTACTGTTATTTGGATCTCACTTATTTGCACCCCCAGCCCTACGATGTATGGTAAAGTAATTTGGTGTTACTTGAAGATTGCTGCAGCAAAAGCAAATAGAAACAAAACCAATGGCAAAAGACAACATGAGACACTAGATAGCAAGGCAATAGTGGTTCAACAGACTTTCACGTGTGCAGAAATAAATGAGTTTACAATGAAAGGATGTGTACTATATGAAATATACTGTAATGTCCTCTAATAAGGTTTTTTTAATTTCATAAAGCAAACAAGCCCTGAAATTATGTATGTATTTTGCAGCTTGATGCTGTCTGTTTGAACAGCTGTCTTCTCTGCTGTCCAGATGCCAAAAGGCCGTGGAAGAGCAGTCCAAGTGGCCTGTAACTTAGCACTTTGCAAAATCTGAACACACAACTATCTTGTTGAAGGGATGGTGGCATCCAGTCTGGGATGGCAAATTTCCAATACTCAGTACAAGCCCCACAAAGAGCTTTTCTACACAAGGCTGTTAATTGGCTGCTAATCAGCTGTATCTACTTCCTGTTTCATTGCAGAATTGAGATCCGAGCACTACATGAGGAGCACTACATGAGCACTTTTTCTGTTTTTCCATTACACAACTTCTAGGTGGCACTGTGGTAGAGTAGAATAGCGCAAATACACAAGAGGAAATTGTGCTTTCTTTCGCTTTCATAATTAAATGCCGCATTTTCCCTGCTTAAAAAAACTCGCCAAAAGTGCTGGATGGATAGACACAGAAGTGAAACTGGAGATTCACAACATCGTCTAAAGGACCCATAAACAACACTGAGTAGGGAATGATGAGCACATGATAAATGCCTTGTGTAGAAAAGCCCAAATGGTCATATGTATAGACCAGTGTTCCCCAACCTGGTGCCCTCTAGATGTGTTGGACCCAATTGGGGAAGGCTAATGTAGTGGAGGCTCTTCATTTACACTTTACATCTCTGATTGAATAGATTCTTTATAAATACAGTCTAGAGTAAACTCACAAAACTATTGCAGCATATAAATGTATGAATTGTTACCTCCAGTTGGCAGATATATATATATATATATATATATATATATATATATATATATATAAATATATCTACATGGACACAGAGAATTAAGTTGTAAACAGTGGGGCCATGATATGCATTAAGTGTAGTCTGTGACATTTCTTTGCAAAGTTCAAATGCGGGCATAACCTAGAAAGTAAATTTCCAGTCCACAATGGGCTGCAGCAAACAATGGCTATGCCAATAGGAACTAAACATATTCAAACCCATTGACACAGAGTCCATAGAGGCTGCAGATGACTCTGCTAAGGAAATTAAGCTAATTGGTTGGTGCATCTAAATAAACCATGGCCTCTTCTTATGCTGGTTGTGTTCAGATGTTCACCATGGTTTATGAAGCTATGGACAAGCACTGTGGCTGCATGAGACTCCCTAGCCCTCTGCTGCGCTCCCCACCCCTCCATCCATTGCACACTGGCTTTGGCATGGAGATCCTGGCTTGCATTAAGCTAGCATTTCCCATTACATCAGAACCTGGCTTATTATCCTGGTTTGTTAGCCAACATTACGCCAGAGTTCCCTGTTTTGGATTTAACAGGGAAAATGGCTTAATGCAACCCAGGATCTCCATGCTTAAACTGGCATGTGACAGGAGGAGGACGGGGAGGGGCAAAGGAGGAGTGTGGAGCGCACATCCATGTTGCTTATCCATGGGTTCATAAACCATGGTTTATGACAGCCTTCCCCAACCTCATGCCCTCCAGATGGCTGGGGCATTCTGGGACTCATAGTCCAACACATCTGTAGGGCACCAGGTTGGAGAAGGCTTGTTCATGAAGCCATGGCAAAATGTCTGAATGTAGCCAATGTCTCTTCCCTGGGGCATGCTTGGAGTTGTAGGCCTTTTTTTCTGTCTGCACTTGCATAGGCTGCACCCTTATTCTGTTTTTTTATGAAATGCAATTCTTAAAGCTGACAGAGTCTCTCGATCAAAAGGCTGTAAGAACAGTCAGTCACAGTCAATAAAGGAACAATTGACTACTCATAATTCTTGTGAAGAAAAATATTGGAACTCCTATTTTTCAATTACCCCCAAAATCTATGTGCATATTAATGCACTCTACACATATTTACGTACAGGCTATAAGCTAGACTGTAGGGTGGATACAAATGTCAGCCACCTGGAATTTGATTTATGATATCTTCAGAGTTAAGTAAATTGGGAACACTGAAGCTAATAATATATCGGAAACATTTGTCCCCATCGGAGCCCTGAAGAAGTAGATCTAACTGATAAAGTGACTTCTGTAGACCTCTCTTACATTGTTTTCTATAAAAGGTCCCTGATAAGATTGATATTCATCTAAAGCAAGGCCTGTGAACAAGGTTATGGCCACCCAGATCAAATTATAAAAGACTGATATATGCGTGTCTCTAGCAGAGGATGGATGGAAAGAAGCTGAGCACCACAGGGAGGGAATGTAATGACAGTACCGTATTTTTCGCTCCATAAGATGCACTCCCCCCCCCAAAAAAATAGGGGGAAATGTCTGTGCGTCTTATGGAACGAATATTGTAAATATATATATATATATATATATATATATTATTTTATTTTTTTCATACCTCCCTCTGCGCGAAACAACCGGTCCGGAGTGCACCTCCTCGGGGCCAAAGAGTCTTGCCCAAGGCCAGCTCTGCTCCACACAGTGACCTCCGGTCCGGAGCCCACCGTCCCTGCCCCGCCCGCCGGTGGAAGAGCGGAGGGTTCCTGGGCAGAGCGGGCCAAGGCCGCCCACGCCCGCCACAAACTTTGCTGCAGCGGCGGCAGCAGCGGCGCCCCCTACCGGCCCGGCAGCAGGGACACAAGCAGGCGGGCACAGGGCGTCTCCAGGGGTGGGCCCAAGGCCAGCTCTGCTCTGCACGGCGACCTCCGGAGCCCACCGGACCTGCCCCACCCACCGGCGGAAGAACGGAGGGTTCCTGGGCGGAGCGGGGCAAGGCTGCCCGCACCCGCCACAAACTTTGCCGCAGTGGCGGCGGCACCCCCCTGGCCCGGCAGCAGGGACACGAGCGGGCGGGCGCAGGGCGTCTCCAGGGGCGGGCAGGGGCCTTGGCCTCGTTCGGGGTTGGGCTCTGCTCCCGCAGCGCCGAGCAGCGCCCGGCCTCAGACCCGCCACAAACTTTGCTGCGGTGGCAGCGCCCCCCCGCCCGGCAGCAGGGATGCGAGCGGGCGATTGAGAAAGAAGACGCGGCGGGCCCAGAGGAAGAGAAAGAGGGGTCTGCTGCCACGCCTCCTATTCGGCTTTGCTGTCTGCCTTGCAATTTTAAAAAAAGAAAAAAAAGAAAAAGAATATATTTTTTTTCTTGTTTTATAACTCTAAAACCTAAGTGCTCCTTATGGTCAGGTGCGTCTTAGGTAAGTAGGAACTGAAGGGTTCTATGACTGGATGCTGGGAGGGAAGCAGTTCTATGGGACACCATTGTATAATTGAAATGTAAGGTGGCAGCCTTTTGAAGTTTGATGTAGTAACAGTTGAACAGTTTTATGTGAAGTTTGTAATACAATTCAATCTCCTGTGACTTCATTTTAGAAAATCTATTAGCAGCAACACAAAACAGAAACCAAAAGTAAATGCTGGGGAAAGTGCAGAATAGGGCAACTAAAATAATCAAGGGGCTGCAGCAACTCCCCTATGAAGAAAGGGAATTGTTACAGCAGCTGGGATTGTTTAGCTTAGAAAAAAGGCAAGTAAAGGGAGACATGATAGAGGTGTACAAAACAGGGCCGGTGCTACCATTAGGCCAACTAGGTGGCTGCCTAGGGCGCATGGCTAAATGGGGCGCAGAAACCACACCAAATCAGAAGCCTCCCTGGTTTCCCCCCCTCGCTTCTTTCTCTCTCCGTGTGCCGGTCTCTTCTTCTGTTTTTGTTGTCCCCAGGCTTGCTTTCTCTTTCTGTCTTTCTTTCCCCCCTCTCCCCCTCCTCCTTTTCTTTCCCTGCTGCGGCTACTTCAGCTCTCTCCTTTTTTCTCGTCGTCCTCCTGCTGCCGCTGCTGCCGCTGCTGCTTGCCCAAGCCTTATGCCGCTCCTGTTTCTTTCGCAAGTGGGTCTCTTTAGCAAAGCTGCTTTCTCGTACAGCACATGGGGCGATAAGGGGAGGAGAAGGGGGGGCGGTTAGGGAGGGAGGTGGCTGTGGCGGCGGCGCTGGAGGAGGTGGGTGGGGGGGAGGGAGGGAGGGAGGGAGGCAGAAGGAGAGAGGTGGGTAACCAGAGTGAACTCTCCCCAAGCTGAGGAGCCCCCACCCCTAGCCAGGGAGAATGATAAAAGGAGTGGGGGAGGGGGAGGAGGAGGAAGGGGGGGCTGGGAGAGCAAAAAAAAATTAATAATAAATTTTTATTTAATAATAAATATCAGAAGCAAAAAATAAACCAGAATTTTGCATGCACGCGAAAGTAGAAATTGGAGAGGGTGGGGGGAAGAGGAGCTTGCAGGAGATTAGATGGGGGGGAGAGATAAATTTTGCACATACACACAAAAAAGAAGGTAAAGGGGGAGGGGAACAAAAAGAAGAGAGAGAGAGAGAGAACGAAAGAGAGAGAAGGGGTAAGAAAAGGAGGGGGGGAGAAAGAGAGGGAAGACAGACCGGAGAATCCCAGTGATCAAATATGCTAAGGAGGAGGATAATAATTTATTATGATAATATTTTTTTTAGGTTTTGCCAATTGACTTTTATTTCATAATGGGCAAGTGGGAAGGGGGGCGCGCGAAATATCTGATCTTGTCTAGGGCACCAAACTGCCTTGCACCGGCCCTGGTACAAAATTATACATGGTTTGGAGAAAGTGGATAGGGAGACATTTTTCTCCCTCTCATATAATCCAGTGGGGTCATCCCATGAAACTGATTGGTGGGAGATTCAGGACAGATAAAAGGAAGTACTTCTTCACAGCACATAGTTAAAGTATAGAATTCACTTCCACAAGATGTAGTGATGGCCACAAATTTGGATGGCTTTAAAAGGGGATTGGACAAATTCATGGAGGAGAAGGCTATCAGTGGCTACTAGGGTATATGCTACCCCCAGTATCAGAGGCAGTATGCCTATGTACACCAGTTGCTGGGGAATATGGGTGGGAGGGTGCTGTTGCACTTATGTCCTGCTTGTGGGATCCTGTGGGCAGCTAGTAGGCCACTGTGTGAACAGGATGCTGGACTAGATGGACCCTTGGTCTCATCCAGCATGGCTCTTCTTATGTTTTTAGTGAAACAAAACAATGGACCAGCTAAGGCTTCTGGGAAAGTGGTTGAAGGAAATTCTGCTGAGCTGGAAAAGGTGGAAACAAACGTTGATGCATTGCAACTGGAATAGATAAGAAAGATGTGACTTCAGTCAGCACTATTTCTTCATGTGGAAGAAGTAGGAGAAGTATTCACTCTGCATAGGCAGGTGTGCCAGCGGGAGTTCGGTAGAGAGCAAGGCTAATATTTTCCATAATAACAACAACAAGAACAACAGCAGCAGTTTTTAGAAACTGGGAATAAAGAGGAAGGGGATAAGAGAGGGAAGCTGCCATAGGAGGAATTGGATGTAAAAGCAGCAGGATGGAGGAATGAAAGAACCTGGCAGTTGGGGATAGGGTGCAAGTTAACTGTGAAAGAAGGGGGGAAGAAATAATAGGAATTAGCTAAGAAGACTTTGAGAGGCATATTAGTGGGGAAGGAGAAACACAATATAAAATAAAGTTTTTTCTACTTAGAGCAGGGGTCCCTACCCTTTTTGGTTCAGTGGGCGCATTTGGAATTTTGAGAGTGTCATGGGTACTCTCACATGGAGGGGTTTGCTCATTCATAAAATGACTGCCATGGTGGGCATGGCCAGTCACAAAACACTCATTTCCCGGAAATCAAACTGATGAGACTAATAGAAAAGTAACTAGCTGAAAAACTTTAGAACGGGGGGGAGGGCTGAGCTCCCAAAAACAAAACCACTCTTTTGAACTCAAATAAAGGGCAGCACTTTGCGTTTCAGCATGGCAACCTCCCAGTTAAAAAAATAATTTAAAATAATCTTATTATTTAAGATAAAATAATTAGGAGAGGCAGGGAGCCTGGTGGGCACCAAGAGAGGTGTCTGTGGGCACATTGGTACCCGTGGGCGCTATGCTGGGAACACAGACTGAGAGCTTCTGGATCAGCCAATGGGGAGGCTGATTACTGATCGCTCCAGAGCCAATGGGGAGTCTGATTACTGATCACTCCAGAGCCGATGTCTCTACTTAACTTGAGGAAAACCGAATTGTGAAACTCCCTGCAACAAGGAAGTTCCATAATTCATTGTGGCAAAGAATTTCGCTGTTTTCAAAGAGGGATTAGATATCAGTGGAAAACGGTATCAGCCACTGTCAGCTGATTAGGCCAAACTCCACTCTCACCATTTTGTGACTGGTTCCAACCCCACAATGCAATTTTGTGACTGGTGGGTCTCTCAGTCATTTTCAGCTCTCTTGAGTGGGCCCTGGAGGTAGAAAGTTTGAGAACCCCTGATCTAGAATAAATGCTACGTACGGTACATATTTATTTATGCATTACATTTCTATACCGCCCAATAGCAGAAGCTCTCTAGGTATTTCACAACCATTAAAACCATAAAATACACACAATAAAATACATTGGGCATTTTACTGAGCCAGCCATTTAGTGGGCCAGCCATTCTCTCTCAGCCTAGCCCACCCTACAGGGTTGTTGGGAGCATAAAATGGAGTTTTATGCACTACCACGAACTTCTTGGGGGAAAGGCAAGATAAAAATAAATTAAATTCTTCACTAGAACTCTGAGTAAAGAAGAAGACATTGGCTCATGTGTCATGGGACTAATTTAAAGCTGCTAGCAGAAATCTTGTGTTAGGCTGGCTCAGAAATAAGTTGAGCCACTTCTCCCCAAAAGTGGAGAAATAGGCTGTTAGCTTGTCACTAGGAACAGTTGCGCAAATATGCTCAGAGTCCTCTCCCCAGAGAACCCAATACTCGAGGAGAGAGAAGCAGCACACCCAGGAGTGAGTTTTTCAAAGTTTTATTTCTGCGCAAAAAGGTTCAGCTCTGTGGAAAAGCTGAACAAAGGAAGGTGGGGCATGCAGGTCTTCTTATACCTTTTTACACTCATGGGTGTATTCATTCTCAGCAAATCAAATACGTTCGCTTAAACATGCCAACCAATCGGATACATTTCCACGAATATGACAACAACCAATCAAATACATTTCTTTGAACATGGTAAGTATTAATCTTTAGTTAGATAGAAGGCCACCTGGCTGTCTTTTTCTTGGCTAAGCTGATGTTTCTCATGACCTCTTAGGTCACCCGAGATATCAGGCCTGCTACTCTTGGTACCTCTTATCAATCAAAGGGACTCTTCTTTCGCTTGTATTTTTGGAGTTGGCACAAGGAAATACACTTTTAGCAGCCAAGGTGAAGATATGATGGTCAGGCATACAATTCAGAACAAAGAAATACCACAATCAAAGCAAAGGAGCAACACTGCTCTTCAAGGTTCCCTGTCTGGAATATCAAGGCAGATAAGCAAGGCCAGGTGCAACAGGAGGTGGTATGTGGGCAAAAAGCCAGTTCATCCGGCAGCAGGGATGCAACAGGGTTCATCAGGGCCTCTGGACTTTTACCTTAACAAGTGCCTATGGACAGCAGGGTGGTCTCCCAGAGATTTTAGGGTTCCAGCCCTTGTGAGCCACTCCCCAATGCCACCCCTGCTGGCCAGGGAAAGCTGGGAACTGCAGGACCTTTGTCTGTCTAAACATGCATAGGATTGGGCCCCTACGTAGCTTTAACTCAGACTCCTATCATGCCAGGTCACACTGATTGGCAGCAGTTCCCCAGGGTTTCAGATTAGGAGTCTTTCCCAGCCTTGGTGAAACTGGGACCCTTTGCATGCAGAACAGGTGCTCTGAACACTGAGCTTAACGTTTTTCCTTATGTAAAAACATTACATAGGATTCACATATCCTATGTGAATATCTCAGTCTAGGACAGTGTTTCTCCAACCTGGGTCCCCAGATGTCTTTGGCCTACAATTCCCAGTGTCAGAAAAACTACTATGTTAACAGAGTGCCATATTATTTGCTTGTTTGCTGTTTGTTGTTTGAACAAGTCACCTTCCAGCTTGTCTGTAAGGTGGCCTTTACTACATACTACAGAACTTTGGCAGAGAGAGCAGAATGATAGATAAAAAGTATCCAAGCAGAGGAGCAAATGTACTTCTGACTGTCTGGGCCTGCTGCCAACCAGCAGAACTTGGCACTGGCCAGTAGCCAGACATGCACTTTAAAACTAAAGGTTTATTACTTTCTATCCATACATATTGGTGATGCTGCTATGTACAGCCTTGTTCAATACACGTGTATGCTGGAACTTCATTCTTACACTCTGTATATGCACCATGTCCATTTTTCTAACAGAACTGTGGAGTCTTGCAAGAATATACAACCACTGGCTACAAATGACAGTTCCGTGGAGAGGTCCTCCCAGTGACACCTCTGCTGGGATGGGGAGCTATCGCTCCTAGTTCAAGATCATGCGTGCCTACAACTTAACTTGACATGTTCTTGGGCTGCAAAAGGCAGGCAGCCCAGGGGACATTTGTGGCAAATTCCCTGGGGTTTGTGGGGCTGTTTTGCAGCCTGAGATCATGGGCGCTTGCAAAAAATAATAATAATAAATCCACTATTGGGCTGCAAATAATTCCCCACACCGCTCAGGGGAGTTAGGAGGCTGCAGCCCCAAACATGCTGAAGGCCCAAAGGAAGCTACAAGAAGAACAAAGTGCCACGGAAATGCACGGGAGGGGAGCTGTGCTGTCCTGGGGAGCATCAGCAGAGAACTGGATCCGAGGACATCCAGCATTCTTGATGGCCTGTAATACAAGTTGCACAGAGTTAAATAAAGTCTCTCCATTCCATCTAACAGTCTCCTGCGGCTTCATTTTACAAACTTTGCAGCAATAAATATTACACAAAGAGAAACATCCAGGAGGACAGGAAGATAAGAGAGGGAAAGACAGGGCAGGTGATAACAGGATTCCCTCACCTACCCTGCTGCTCCGAGGTGAATTGGGTTTTTTAACTGGACAGCACCAACCAGCCGATTGGGTGTAAATGTGTGTTTCTGACAAGGGAATCTGCACAAAGAATGTGTGTGTTGTCTTCGCTGTATATGAGAAAAAGAGTTCAGCTCACCCAGAGATGTAGTGGGAAATTTTGAAGTTCAGGTGCTCATCATCTCAGCCCCCCTAGCCACGCCTCCAAGGAGAGTCCAAAAATGCGGGCAGCAGTGTTGATCCAGATCAACAAACCAGTTCTAGCAGCTTGATCTCCTCCAGGAGCCAGACTTTTGTGAAGCTAATGGGTCTGAATTGCCCAGTCAAGACCAAACCACCACAAAATACTTTGCAGGGATAGCTCACCCCAGTAGATTGTTGGGAAAATTCATTTCCCCTCAGCTATGGTGAGAATGGCAGCCAAGGTCAGAAGGACCCGGGAATTCTGAGGTGGGGGTGTGCCAGATGGCATCAGTGTTGCTGCCAATGAAAAAGTGCTGGTGCTGTGTCCCTGCTAGCGCTGACTCCAGTACCCCCACTGAGCTCACCTCCCACTGAAGTCAATGACAGAAGACTAATTTTAAGGCAGTAGAATTTCACCTGAAGGAAACCGGTTTGCCGGCCAGATGGGCGATTCAGAAATGCAACAAATAAATAAATAAATAAAACCATGGGCCCTAATAAGGAGATTGTGAAACACTGTCATTCTAGAACGTGGGTAGGCAACCCAGTACCCTCCGGGTATTTTGGACTACAAATCCAACAATCCCCAACCATGCTAGCTGGGACTGGTGGGAGATGTAGTCAAAAACGTCTGGAGGGCAGCAGGTTGCCTACCCTCTTGTAGAATGTGTGTTTGGAGAAAAGACATATTCAAAATATTAACGAGTAAGGGGGAGATGCATTTTTCTTGTTCTTCCATTTATTTTCCAAGGAGAAAAAAACTACAATGACTTTGGATGTTCTAAGACTGAATTCAGCCTCCCCCTTGGGCATGTGAGGAGTGCTTCCATGTGTGCAAGGGAGGGCAGTTTCTCCATCGAGTGCTAGTAGCCACAGCCTCTTGTGCTGATCCATGGGGGCTGCTGATCCAGAGGGCCACTGATCTTTGAATGGCCTTTCGGGGCTGCTGCCAGAAATGCCTCACAGACATCTGGATCCAGTCCCCTGTGCAGTGCGGTGGTTGTAACAGGTTAACGTGAAAGAACATACTCATGTAAACTGAAATACCATCGATCAATCAAGTTCTTAAAATCTCAAATCAATTTTAATAAATCCAGATTGAGATGATAGAAAGTGGTTTTGTTCATTCTTCTCCGTCTATCATGGTGATAATAATATATGAATATTAATCATATAGTACCAGAGGAACAAGAGGGAAAGGGCAGGGAAATGGAAGCAGGGGTATACAGGGAACCAATATATGGTTGTTTGTTTGTTTGTTTTATTTATAGTATTTGTATACCGCTCCATATTTAGGCAGATTCCAGAGCAGTGAGCAATACAAAGAGAAAACAGATAAAAGAATAAAAACAGTACATTAAAAACAGGATAACGTTAAAACCGTGGCTGGTCAGCAGTGAAGGCTTCCTGTAACGAAGACGTCTTCAGCAGGTGCCGAAAAAACATGTTTCAGTTGTGTGTGTTTAGGCTTAGTTACAAGCTGAGTTACAGAAGGGCAGTGGGGGGGGGAGGGCTGTGGCCCTCCAGAAGTTGTTGGATTCCAATGCCCATCAGCCCCATCAAACATGACCCATGGTCAGAGGTGATGGGAGTTGTAGTCCAACAACATCTCAGGGACCACAAGTTCCCCACCTCTCCTGTAGGGCATCAGCAGAACGAGGGCAGAGGATTGCCAGGTTTGAGGGGAACAAAAGGCTACTTTTACCTTACAAAGGATGCTCTCCCATTCCCTCAAAAATCTCACCAATGTCAATTTCTATCAAACTGTGAAGTCCCCTGTTAGATTATATTCATTAACTTATTTTGATGAAGAAAACAGCAGCATAAGGAGATATACCTGGTTAAAGTTACCATTGTGTTACTTTGTTGCATCCTTAGTTTAATGTATAGGCGGGATATAAATTGAATAAATAAATAAATGGCCTCAGGAGACCATAAATGATATTTTAAAGGGGATATCAACTCCTCCTGTTCAAATTCATTTTGCAACATCTCTCCTTCTTGGAAAAAATAAAAAATCCATTGAGCTAACATCTGGATCCAACAAACCTCACAGTATAATGTGATATAAGGTAATCCCAGTTCACCTTTGTTAAAGGACTTCTATAATACATGTTCAGCAACTCTTGAATGTTTATTTACCCAAATGAACTTTAATATCATATTAACTCATTATTTTAATTTTACAGGTAAAATAGCTATTTTGGAAGTGTATGAAATAAGCACATCAAATTTGGCAGGCAGTACACTAATATTTTTATTAAAGAGACACAGCTGAGTTCAACCAAGTAATATTGAGGCTCATATGACAATCCTATACATAACTACTCAGAAGTAAGTCCCATTGAGCTCAATGGGACTTGTGGGGGACAAGTACAGGGCAGAGGTAAGATCAGAGCCCCAAATGCCAAATCACATATTTGCACCCACTAAGCACAACAAAATACCCATTTCACAGAAGGCACACTAGTGATGCTCAGAGAAACACACACAAGCAAAACACCTGCACACAGACGTGTGCACACACAAAACCCTCCAGGCAACACACACACACACACACACACACACCACCAAAACAAAATCCTAGGCAAAATATCCCCCCCCCATACATATACACACATATACACACAACCCAGGCAAGACACCACACCAAAACAAACCAACTAACAAACACCACACCAATAAAAAACACACAGACAAAACACACACACAGCACAAACAAAACACCCGCCATCCCTCTAGCCCCCACAGATGCTCCCTAACATGCCACAGATCACCTTTTTTCTTCTTCTGGAGGCTGGGCACATTTCAAAACAAAACACTAGGCTGCAGCCGGCCACCATTTTTATTTCTAAGGATGCTTCTGAGGCCCACATGGGGTCCAGAGGCATTCTTGGAAATAAAGATAGCACTGGAGGCCTGTAGCATACCGGCCTCCCAGTCAGGTTTTTTTAAAAAAATAATAATAAAAATAAAACCAATAAAAAAATCAGAAGGGGCAAGGTGCCTGGTAGGTGCTGAAGAGGTGGCTGCGGGCACAGGGGTGCCCCCAAACACCACGTTGGAGATCCAGTTTTAAAGCAAAAGGCGAACTATAACTCTAAGCTGTCTCACTACTGTCCTCATAGACTAACAGCAATGGAGTAGTAAGTACTCAGTAATTAAAGTATGAGAACTAGATAGATATTTTTTTTTTAAATGTAGGAATTTAAAAAATGATAGCAGCATCTCTTTCTGTACTAACAGGGGGGCAGCCTGACACAGAGCTGCAAATGGTGCTCCTACCCCCCAAATTAAGGTACATTGCAACCAAATTACTTTGGTACCTATGGCAAAGAATCCCACAAGCGCTTCACCTGCTCCCTATCATTAAAAATTTAAATTAAATAACTAACCTTTGGTTGCCCTTTCATGACAGCCCAGATGAGTTACCTGAGTGAGGCAGCCTCCCCGCTCTGCCTAATGGCAGGGTCAGCCCTGCTGTGCTGTGAATGTGGTAGAAATTCTTAAGAACAGGAACCATCCCAGTGTAGATCCATTAATTTCAAGAAAGCTCCTTCTAGAATAAAGTTCAAAATGATGACCTGACACAGAGCCTCTTTGTCACTCTAACCTTAAACTTCCTCGATTATTCCTCTTTTCTTCCAGAACGGATACCTTTCTTTGCATCTGATTTCTTTTCGTCAGTACCTATTACAGACAAAGCCTGGGGGATTTCAGATTCAATAATAAACAAATGTAAGTGGCAAAATGACTTATTTCTCGCGCAAGCAGCAGCTGAGTCGCTGCGGGTTGTTAACAGCAGTACTCCTTTTCCTTATGCTGAAGGTCTTCAGAGTCATCCATTTTTCTAAATTATGCCGGCAGCTAGGGCTGCTTTTACTTTTCTTCTTCCACTTGCTCTGCAATAATCTAATCACTTGCAATGCACTAAGAGTGCCCTTAAGAAGTGACAAGGAAAGGAAGACACAACTGGGAGGTTTCTTTTCATTTTCATCAGAGCATTTCTGGAGAGATCTCTTGAACAGCAGGAGTTGTACTGGAGGTCCCTCATGTGAAGATGATCACTTTCCTTCTGGGAGTGAGCTGGAGTTTGAAGAGCCACATCGACCTTCCGTCTAGAATCTTGTGTATATGCAGATATGCGCATTGAAAGCTTCTGCATATGTGGGTTGGTTTCCCCATTCACTCCTATGGAGGGTACGTGAGCCCATTAGGGTGAACATGGTGAATTCTCTCCCCCATTATATACTTGCACAGCCACAGTAAGGGCGCAATCTTATGCATATGTAGACAGAAAAAAGGCCTACAACCCCCAGCATTCCCCAGCCAGTATGGCTTACTGGGGCATGCTGGGAGATGCAGGCCTTTTTTCTCTTTAAACATGCATAAGATTGCGCCTTAAATCACCTAGAATAGAGTCTTTCCTCTAATACTCCCTGTTTAATCCCCCCCCTTTCATTAAAAAAAACCTCTCTATGTATTTCATTGAAATTTGTTTTAAAGTATACAGAACAACAATAATACAGTTTAGAGCTACAACATTTGATGGGTTAGAATAAACTTTTAAAAAAAATGTTGACTAAATAGTGACCCCCCAATTAATCAGGAAACTGATTATTACTTATCAAAATTGCAGATGGCAACTGCCATCTTAAGAAACGAATTTCACACACACACATGAGGGAATTCCTCTAGTAAGATAATGCCTGCTACAACATACAAATCCATCTAAAAACAAAGAGAATATGTTTTGTACTTTGGAACTATTGTATTTTGCCCTCATATGCAAATTTAATTAATTGATTAATCAACTGAAACTCATCTGACGAATTGCCTAAGGCTGCAATCCTATAACAGCTAGGAGTATATATTCCATTGAATTCACTGGGGCTTACTTCGAAGTAGACATGCATAGGATTGCACTGTAAAAAAAATATATCTTTAATTGGGTCCTGTAGCAAAGACCATCACCTTTATTATAGCGAAAGCTTTTGAAGCCATGCAGGATGAAATCAATGCAATGCATGTTAACAAAACATGGAGTCTGGTATCTTTACCTGTAGGGCGAAAGGCCATCACCTGTAAATGGGTGTACAAGGTGAAAACGAATCACCAGGGGCAGGTGGAAAGGTACAGGGCAAGACTCGTGGCAAGAGGATTTGCACAAAAACATGGGATGCCAATGGACTCTAGTCCACAAAAGCTGATTCCATACTCAATTTTGCCATCTTTTTAGAGTGCCACAGCACTCTTTGTTGCTTTTGCTGCAACAGACTAACATGGCCTACCCCTCTGGAAGTTTAATTGGATGAAAACCTTCATACATATATGAATTGGAATAAACAAAAAGAAAGCAACCTGACAGACTCATGAAAACTCATTAAAACTTAGTGTTTAATTTCGAAGAGATGTGGTGGCCTGCAGGCCTGTTACTAGTAGTCACATTAACTGACCTGGAAAGTTTGCCATTTAATAGTAGCATTTTAGCACTTCTAAAAAGCCCCACAAGGTGCTCAAGTTCAGCAGGAAAAGATTCCCCCGTTGCATGCATTCATGGTCCTCCCCCTTCCTTAATCAGCAGTTGGAGTGTGTTTCAGTCTATGGGAGGTATATGAAAGTGGTGCAGAGCTGCATTGGCTATAACTGAAAGTTAGGGCTAAAGCAGACCTGGGGTTGGATCCAGATTCATGCTGGATCAACTGTGCTGAAGGAAGTGGACTTTCCCATCCCCTCTTTTCCACAGCAGCCCTTCCACGCCCCCTGAAAATGCTACACGGAGTCAGGAGCAGAAGAGGGGAGACTGAGCGGGAGATATGATAGCAGTCTTCAAGTACTTGAAAGGTTGTCACACAGAGGAGGGCCAGGATCTCTTCTCGACCGTCCCAGAGTGAAGGACACGGAATAATGGGCTCAAGTTACAGGAAGCCAGATTCCGCCTGGACATCAGGAAAAATGTCCTGCCTGTTAGAGCAAAATGACAGTGGAACCAGCTACCTAGGGAGGTCATGGGCTCTCCCACTCCAGAGGCATTCAAGGTGCAGCTGGACGGCCATCTGTCAGGGATGTTTTGACTTGTTGGGCTCCTGCATTGAGCAGATGGTTGGACTCGATGGCCTTATAGGCCCCTTCCAACTCTACTATTCTATGATTCTATGACCCTCCTGAATGGGGTAAGCTGTGCTGTGGGGGATCCCCCAAAATTGGCCAGAGGGACCTTGTGTGAATGGAGCCCTTTCTCTCATGGAAGGCAAGTCCTGGATCCAACCCAAGATGCGGAAGATCCGTGATTGGATCTTTCAGCGTTTCCTCCCCCCCGGCCGCCCTTTAAAGCAGCCATGAAGAGGGGCGGAAGCAAATGCGACCGCGGCCATGGCTCTGGGAGAGGTCTTAACCTTCCCCTCAATGCACGCACACACGCACACTATTTTCTTGTTCTCCATTGCAGCCCCCAAAGCTGCTATTAGCCCTGCTAGATTTAAATCACACTTGCTTGTACATGTTCCCCAGCAGGGCAACACATGTGAAGGGCGATGGGGACCATGGCAAAGGGACCCCCCACCCCCGGTCCCTCCATGCAGAGGGGGCACCACCCAGAGGGTCCCCCACTGATCGCCAGAGATGGGCGGCAGCGTTGCACTTAAAACAAAGGAGAGCCAGTGTGGCATAGTGGTTAGAGTGTTGGACTGGGACTCGGGAGATCCGGGTTCTAGTCCCCGCTCAGCCATGAAATTCACTGGGTGACTTTGGGCCAGTCACTGACTCTCAGCCTAACCTACCTCACAGGGTTGTTGTGAGGATAAAATGGAGAGGAGGATTGTGTAAGCCGCCTTGGGTTCCTTGCAGGAAAAAAGGCGGGGTATAAATATAATAAATAAAATAAAATAAAAAATAAGAAGTCCAGCAGCAGCAGGCACCCCACTCTGCAAAGTGCCCCCTGAGCTGGCTGCAGCCACCTCCATCTCCCAGTGTGCCCCTGGGGCCCCATGTGAGAACCAGAGGCACTCTGGGCTACGAAGGCGGTGGTGGGCAGCAGGGTGCACATGGCAGCAGGCGGCTCGCACACACCACCACTCACTGCTTTGCCTGAGAAAGGACCCTTTTCCATTCCCGATGCTGGGTTCAGCGGGGGACACGCCCTCCCAACTTACCAGGTGGGAAGGGGTTGGGTCAAGAGCAGGCTCCCCTTTCTTCTTTTCAAAAGCCCGTCGCTTGCCAGGTGGTAGATGCGGCTGGGTTTTGTAGGTTTTTAAAGAAAAAACCTCTGATCAGTGCCTGGCAAGATGGGGGGTGTCGTGGCCCCGGTCCTGCAGACACACGCTCTAGCATTCTGACACAGGAGACTCCAAATCAGTGTGGGATTCCTTTGATTGCAGCAAATCCCACAGCAAAATCTTAACGGCCGGTTGCACTCCTCAGAAATCGTACAGCTTGCCTCCATTTTGCTATAGGCTGCATACCTAATCGGTAATCCCACAACATTCCAATGGGGGTGGGTGAGAGCAGACCATGTGGCAAGGTGGACCCCACACTTTCCCTCCCCACCCCATCACACACCGCTTACCAAGCAGCAACAGGGAAGGGGGGCTCATCAGGGAAGGGGGGCTCCTCAGGTTCAGAGGAGGGCAACAAAGATGATAAAGGGACTGGAAACAAGGCCCTATGAGGAGAGACTGAAAGAACTGGGCATGTTTAGCCTTCAGAAGAGGAGACTGAGGGGAGATATGATCGCACTCTTCCAGTACTCGAAGGGTTATCACACAGCGGAGGGCCAGGATCTCTTCTCGATCATCCCAGTTTGCAGGACACGGAATAATGGGCTCAAGTTACAGGAAGAAAGATTCCACCTGAACATCAGGAAAAATTTACTGACTGTTAGAGCAATAAGACAATGGAACCAATTACCTAGGGAGGTGGTGGGCTCTCCCACTCTGGAGGCATTCAAGGTGCAGCTGGACGGCCATCTGTCAGGGATGCTTTGCCCTGGATGCCTGCCTGCACTGAGCAGGGGGTTGGACTCGATGGCCTTGTAGGCCCCTTCCAACTCTCTATTCTATGATTCTATGATTTTTTCTCCCCCTCCTCCAAGAAAAAACAAAGCCACGGTTTGGAGTGGTAGGCACGCTGCTCGGTGAAGATGCTGCCTGCCCATCCAGCTCCGTCAGCCATTTGGGCCCAATGGCATGGCTCAGCCATGCAACCATTGATTAAAAAGAACAAAAAGGAAAAAGGACACACAGAGCCCCTTCCTGCCACTGCCTGACATGTCTGGGCGGCAGGGGAGAGAGGAGAGCAATGAATGAGGAGGAGGGGGAGAAAACTGGGCTGGCGGGCTGGCCAGCCGGCCAGCCAGCGGGACATAGAAGGGCGGTAGCTACAGCGGGGGAAGTGCAGCAGGGGGACACTTGCCCAGGGCCCCCTAGCAGTGTTAGCTGTTTCACTTCACATGGCCATATAAAGCACCCCCCCCCATACCCATAAGACCATTAAGTCCAGGGTCTAAGATTACTTATCTGCATCACTGCCTCCATGGTCCCAGTACAATTCTGTCACTGTCCCAGCTGCTTTAAAGAAGAAGAAAGAAACACCAGGAAGGCATGGATTTCCTGTATCTTGTCTTGTTTGGCCCTCGGAAAGGTTATAGGGTTTCCAGGATGTGGGCATTCAGAGCCTGCTGGCTTGTTGGGCCTAATTTTCTCACCCAGGCGTGGTCCATGATCCAGCTGCAGCAAAAAAAGAAAAAGTCACCTCCTGTTGAGTTGAAGCCTGCTGGTGCGATCGTATGTTTCAATGCTCCCCCATATGAAAATTGCACCACACACAGAAAAACAGCCAACAAGAATCCTTTCCTGACATGCTAGCTTTTCATCTGCAGGGGTTTTGTTTGTTTGTTTGTTTTTTAATTGAAGAACATTCTAACACATAACCTTCCATTAAAATATATATATATCAATACATTTAAAACTGAGACACAAGACAAGAAACATATGTTGCTGTTTTCTTGAGCTGTACTGTTTGAAACTGCTGGTGGAAGATTATGTGTGGAAATGTTTATGTGGAAATGTTGTTCATAGATAGATAGATAGATAGATAGATCCATCCCAGCAGATAAAAAACTAGCAGGGTAAAATTCTACGAATGAAGCAATGCGATTGCACAATAAACACCCCATCTAGAAGCACCCCAAGATTTTGTCTACACATTGTGCTTCACTCTCTACACATTGTGCTTTTTGTCTGCTTCATTGTGCTTCAGTCTCAAGCGAACTTCAGTTTTCATTTATTTAATATTCATTCATTCAGTTTTTGGGGATTCTTTGGAATTCACTTTTCCTGAATACTCTAGCCCTATGCAGGTGTCCGCCTGCTACACAAGAAGGGCTAACGGGATGGGATGTCCCGTTACACAAGCTCCACCCTGAAACGTCCCCACACCCCTGGCCGTGTGATCTGAAAAGGGGCTTGTAACCGCATTCAGCTGAACATGCTTACAAATCTCCCGTGACCGGGAACCCTGATAAGGCAGGGTCTGAGAGATCATGGGAGCTTCAGCTGATTACGTGCAGCCGAAGGTGCTTACAAGCCCCATTTCAGATCTTCATACTGAATCTGTGAAGATCTTTAACATCACCAGGCACATAGGGACATTTGGGGGCAGGGCTTGCATGCTCACCCATGTCCTGTCCCCCATTTTGCCCCACAAGTGTTGCGGGCGAATGCTTACAGTAGAAGGAACATCCTAATCACACTTAGATTAGAAGGAACGTCGTTCGATGTCTGCTGCCGTGCACAGTACAAAACATATGATAATCCCTTTCTGTGACTTCTTTCCTGCTGTTACATCTAAACTAGTGTCATCCTGGCTGGCCGCCTGTTCCTATTATAACATAATTTTAGTAATCAGGCATGTTTCTACTGATGTGTCCTATATTTGCCAATGAGTTCCAGGCCACTTTGCAAATTCAAATGGAGAGTAGTGTACTAGTCATTTTCAGGATGGTTTTTTTTTTTTTTTTTTTTAAAAACCTTTTAAACATTTATTGATTTGGTTTTAAGGGTTCCTTTCTTTTGTAAAGCTCAACACATATTTTATTCTTCTTAGAGCGCAATCCTATGGGATCGATGCCCACCAAACCATGGAAGCCGCTGAGACTGGAGGGTTCCAATCATCCTATGCCTTGCCAGGTTCTTGCCGGATGGGCGGGAGGAGCAACAAAGGCTACTTAGCCTCTCTATCCTCCTTTGCAGTATTTCATGCTAGCCTGGCCTCTGAGCCCATCTTGCTGAGTTGCACTGCTGGGGATGGGGGCAGGAGCTGATCCATGACCATGACCTCTTCCCTTCCCGCCCACCAGCATGCGGCCTTCCTTCCTACCACTTCTCCTTCCTGAAGTTGGAGCTTCAACCTCGGGAAAAGGAGTTGCCACACAGTTTTTGCGATAGCTCGGAAGGACTTGGGAGTGGGGAATCTCCACTCAAATTCCCTCCTCCAAGGTAGCAGCTCTGCCTCAGCCTTGGGAGGGGGAAATCCCCAGCATCCTATGCCCCCCCCCGACACTATCTAGGGGCAATAGGATTGTGCTCTTAATCAGTATCCTTTCATAACCGAGTGGCTGCCTATTTGCTACTGAGCCACGTTCAAGGTTTTGTTGTTGACATTCAAAGCCTTAAACAACTCGGGACCAGGATACCTAGCAAAATGTCTTCCGCTATATATACTAAACCAGCCCTTGAGATCTTCCAAGGAGGCCTTACTGGTCATCCCACAACCAACAATGTGTCACCAGGTGATGGCACTTAAGTGGGATTTCTCGGTAGTGGCACCCGATGTGAGGGATTGAGGCCTACTCAGGCTTGAGTTTGTTGAAGCCTGAAGGCCCAAACACTTCTCTCGAGTAGTGAAGCCTGAAGGCCCAAACACTTGGATGGGAGGGGGAGTTTGAGAGTTTTAAGTTACCCAATAGAAGTTAAGAACTAGATCTCCTATTCAAGGTCACATGATTATAACCTTCCATTCCTGGGAAGGCTATATATGTGGGGTGTGGTCAGCTAGCAGTCAGTGTGTGCTGGGAGAGAGCTAGAAGCAGAAGCACAGAAACAGCAGAGAGAAGCAGAGAGAGAAAAAAGCGAAACTGGCTGCATAGGATATAGGTAGTCTGAAGTTAACTAGAGAACATTGGATTGTTTGTTTGTTTTATTTTATCATACTTGCTTTTGGATTATAACCACTCTATTAAGTAAAAACCCTAATATTATTAGTAAAGTGTTGTTGTTTACCCTGAGAGTTTGGAGTGACTTATTCACCACGTCTACAGCCTACACCCACGTTACTGGAAGCAGGCAAAGGACTTGATAACCTAGAGAAGGAGAGGCTTTGGGAAGAGGCAGAGATCTCCCAAAGGCAGATCAAGGGGTCCCTGTAGTAGCGGAACCTTGACACCCACCCTTTGGAACGCTCTCCCATGTGTGGTGTGAGAGGCAGAAACTGTGGAGAACCATTAATCACCCTGTCAAGTGCCCACCACCTTAATCTCTTTTGTGTGCCAGCCTATTGCTGAGGGTATCCTATCTTTTGTGTGATGGGGCTTTTGCTAGGTGGACGGGTGTTATTGAGAAGGGGAAGCCTTTGTAGGTTCCCTTCACCTGATTCGTTTAAGACTCCGGTGGAGTCCTGTCCTGGGTTGGAGGCCATCCTTTTCCCCCCGGGCTGTTTCAATTTCTTCTCAGGAGTTTCTCTCTTGTCCCTTTAGGCTGTGCGTGTTAATATGATCATTGCAAGACTTCAGCCACTGCCCATTCATGCCTTATCTGCATCAGGTCTCCAATCACTCTCCATTCAAGCCCTCATTTGCACCTTCTCTGCCAGTCCAGCAAGTGGCTTAGGCTGCTCACTTCTCACAAACCCATAAGTTACTTGAATTCTGAAACACTCCACTTTCACGATCCTCAGAAAGATATATTCACTGAATTTTTGCAATGTGGTAAAATAATTATATTTAATCTAAATTTGATAAAGATGGGACAATTATTAAAAAATATAATTGAATCTACCTGTTTTCTTGAGCATGGTCTATATTGCACTCAGTAGCACATAGGAATGTGCTGATGCTGGGAAGTCTGGCTTGTTTGAGCACAACCAACTTCCTGCCTACTTCCAATCTGTTGATCAGAAGTGGGCTGAGTCAAGGGGTGGGGGGGTTCCGCAGACTTCCATCTTTAAGGCAGGGTGTGGTTTGTGCATTTTTAAAAAACGCTAAGGAAATTTGCACAAATCATGCAATTTGCGTAAATTTACACAATTTGCACAAATAGCACTATTTGCGCAAATTGGAAGCTGGAAACTACGTAGTTCTGGCACAATTTGTGCTAGAAGTGCATAGTTTTGGCTTTCAATTTGCGCAAATAGTGTGATTTGTGCAAATTTCCTTAGTGTGTTTTTTTTTAAGCGCAAACCACAACCCATCTTCAAGACGGAAGTCCATGAGCTGACTCAACTCACACAACAGTGAGTCAGCGCAAGTACAGGGCTAACAAACTGGAATCTGGGGGGGGGATTGTGAAAATCAGTCAGATTTTCACTCCCCTGTTGGATTCCTCATACATCCCTAGTAGCACAATCTGTGTGTGTGTGTGTGTGCGTGCGTGCGGGGTAATCACAGTAAGTATAGATTTAGAACTGTGAATGTAGTTATACTTTCAGAGCATCATTGGAAAATGAATGCTTTTCCTACAATAGGATTATAAACTTCAGTACAAGTCACTTCTTCACACACAGTTATTCCTCCAGGGCTAAGTATGCCATTCAGCTCACACAGCTTGGTAACTGCCACTACAAAAGCAACAGATAAATCAGATTGTGCCCATTAATCTAGGATCCCAAAGCTTTCTGCTTTCAGAATGTAATTTTTCCAAGAATCCCTAAGGTGGTAAAAATAGCATGGGCTGGAGGTGCCCAGTTTAGAATACAATTGCATGTCTGCTCTTATGTAATTAATGTTAAAAAAATATTCATCAGGGATCTGTAACATATATATTAAAGGTCCCCTGACCTCAAATAGCAGGCTTAGGGAAGACCCCTGTCAAGACTCCCTGAGAGTTGCTGCCAGTCAAAACAGAGAACAAAGGGCTAGGTGGACCAATGGTCTGACCTAGCCAAAGGTAGCTACATACATACTTAAACCGCCATCCTATGGATGTTTAGACAGAAGTCCCAGCATTCCCCAGCCAGCCATGCTGGGAGCTGTAGGACTTTTTTCTGTCTAAACATCCATAGGAATGTGCCCTTAGTAGTGTTTGTTTCAGAGCCATTGTTTTACCACACATGCAAATTTAATCAATACGTTATTCTACTAAGACTCATGATTAAAATGCCTTTAATTGGGTTGCAATTAATGGGTTATATCTAAACAAATACTGCAGTCCTGTACATGTCTACTCAGAAGGAAGTGTGTATACGATTGCAGTCATGAACTTAGGTCCCATTTTAATCGATAGGACAAGTTAATCATGACCTCAGTCCAGTGATTTCAATGGAAACTAAGCTCAAGTAACTTAATCTGAATCCAGCTCAATATCTAGACACATTCCTGGGCCTTCAGAAATGGAATTTTCCCATTCTCTCTCTTACCTTTCTGTGTTCCATCCTGCCATAATCTTCCTGTTCCTGTCTTCATGTTTCCATCTCTCTTTGAACCTTCATTATTTCCTCAGCTCCACTTCACACTTTGATAAACACGACTGTGTGTGTGATTTTAGCCAACAGAAACAGTTAACCTGGAGCCAAACTACATGTTACGCTTATCACATAGCAATTAGCTGAGGCTTATGTTTTATTTTACACTCGTGAAACTGCACATGGTCTCATTTTGGATCAGGACAGGTGCACTCCAGGAAGGAAGGATTAAACCTTCCCCTACAGGCCTGTGGCTCATGCTGGCTCAGCTTGTCTGAGTGTGGAAAGCTAAGCAGGGTCAGGCCTGATTATTACTTGGATGGGAGATCCCACCTCTAGTTTCCTGCATTGAGCAGGGGGTTGGACTCGATAGCCTTGTAGGCCCCTTCCAACTCTATGATCTATGAAACTACCCATTTTTTTTCTCCAAAATTCCACCCTCACTCCACAGGTCCCACCTTGAATTCCAGCCCTGTGGAATCTCTAATTAAACTAAGGGTGCAATCCTATGCATGTTTAGGCAGGAAAAAAAGTCCTACAACTCCCAGCATTCCCCAGCCAGCATTGCTGGCTGGGGAATGCTGGGAGTTGTAGGACTTTTTTTCCTGCCTAAACATGCATAGCATTGCACTCTTAGGATCTTAGAAAGCATGGCCGGGAAAGACCCATGCCTGTAATGTTGGACAGCTGTTGCCAAGCAGAATAGACCAGTCTGGTAGAGAACCTGGCATTCTCAAGATTGTCAGTGGCCATGCTGGCTGGGAACATGTAGTGAGATGTAGCCAGTGCCCTCCAGAGGTGTTGGACTACAGTTCCCATCATGCCACCCCAGCATGGCCATGCTGGTGGCACAACACAGTGGAAGCTGTAGTCCAACACCTCTAGAAGGCACCGAGTTGGTGAGGGCTGGAATAGCCAATAGTGGGCTAGATGGCCCAAATGTGGACTCAGTCAAAGGCAGCTGTACATGCCTGAGCGGGGTCCTATAGATCAGCCCTAAAGCACATGCATAAGGTCCCCAGTCGTCTGCTTTCTCCATTTCTCAGTATCACAGATAGCAGGGATGGGGGGGGGGATCTCTGCCTTTCAACAGCCATTGCCAAGTTGAAGCAGACGGCACTGGACTAGAACAGGCCTGTGGCTTACGCTGGCTCAGCTTGTCTGAGCATGGAAAGCTAAGCAGGGTCAGGCCTGGTGATTACTTGGATGGGAGATCTCACCTCTAGTTTCCTGCACTGAGCAGGGGGTTGGACTCGATAGCCTTGTAGGCTCCTTCCAACTCTATCTATGAAATCTATTTCATGAACCTGTGTATGAGATGCATCTGTAGCAGTGTTCTCCAACCTTGGGTCCCCAGATGTTTTTGGCATCTGGGGATGCCAATGCCCCAGCCAGCTATGCTGGGAGTTGTAGGCCACAAACATCTGGGGACCCAAGGTTGGAGAACACTGATCTTAATAGTCTTGTTCAATATATGGAAGCTTCACACTCACATCAACCGCATAGTACCAATATGATCATCTGAATTGACTCTAAGTGCAACTCATTCAAATGAAATTTATTTACACATCAGCGTGCTGAGCATTCTAGCCATAATTCCTGCACAGCCGTTTATGTAACAAGTGTGGTCATGGGGACCTTCTCTTTTTCTGTTCACCTCAACAAGATAAAAATCCCAGTTACCGTATTTAGACATAACAAGGGCTCCTATTTCTAGTGTCTATAATTTATATATATAAAAAATACAGAATGGCAGTAATCAGCAACAGGCAGATACATTTCCCCCTTTTAAAAGATCTTAACAAAATGTTATTATTACAAGAAGTAGGAGCTGCAACAAAATGTTGCAGTGTGAAGTGCTCCAGTTCAGGGTTCCAGCTAGCCAGCCATGCCCTTTTCCAGGATATTCCTTTCTGTTCCCCACCCCTCCAATTTTCCATCCCCCTACCTCCAACAGTCAGTCAGTGTTCCTTGGCCACTGAGTACACTCAGTCATCAAAGGATTGTTTTGGGGTTTCCCCAAAAAAATATTGTTGTAGTTCTGCAAACCTTGGGCTTCCCCCAACCCTGTTCATACTGTCCCTTTTATGCAAGGATAGTGCTATTTTGGATGGGTGGCGTTTAGTAAGTCTAAATGTCAGATAAATCAAATTTTCTGGTATCTGGAAGAATCTAACATATTTGGCACCCTCCTCACAGAGAAGGTCCAGCACTTGAATAGAAAATATATTTTTGCCTGGGACTGAAGTGCACTGGCAGAAGTCTGTGTGGAAGCTTCCAGTCTTCCTGCCGCTTCAAACACTGCTGTACTTAAAATAAAATAAAAAAACACCTTCATTTCTCAGAACTATAATT
Organism: Shinisaurus crocodilurus; assembly: GCA_021292165.1. Taxonomy (NCBI): domain Eukaryota; kingdom Metazoa; phylum Chordata; class Lepidosauria; order Squamata; family Shinisauridae; genus Shinisaurus; species Shinisaurus crocodilurus. The sequence goes on along the minus strand of CM037880.1, from coordinate 37,741,472 downwards.
CCATTTCCTCTTTGCCAACAACTTGTTTTTTGGAGGAATAAATGTTCATGGGAGAAAGCGCTGACAATTCTGTAAGATATGATTAAAACCAAGAGCATCAATATTTTTCACATTTGGAACCAAAAGCTCTAAAACGTTCGAACTCAATGGGAACAGGTCAAACTGTACAGCAAATGTGTTGCATGCATCAGCTAACTAAGACACAAATGTTCCAACAAAATTTATTACAAAACTTCAGAAACTTACATAACAGATGCTACATAACTCTGAAACCAGTCCAGACTCAGGCTTTCATCCATTCTTCCATCTGCACCTCCCAACGGGCAGGGCTTTGTGTAAACCCTGTTGATCACAGGGAATATTTGTAGTATCAACTTATTTATTTATTCCCCACCTTACCACCAAGAAAATGGCACTCAAGGTGGCTTAATAATAATTTTAAAAATCAAAACAATAAAAAAAATACAGAACAACAATGTTCAAAGTACTTTACACATTATCTCAACAATCCTTTCAACAACCCTGTAAGGTAGTATTTCCAGAGGGATAGCCATATTAATTTGTTTCAGCAAAAAAGAAAAGAATAGAGTCTTGTGATATCTTGAAGGCCAACAGATTTATTATGGCATAAACTTGTGTCATGGACCACAATGGACTTCATCAGATGCATGAAGTGCTATTTTATGTTAAATACATATATAACATGGTTGGGGGGATTCCCTCTAACCTCATTGTTTATAATCTCTCCCCCACGCCCCCGTGTGTATATATACGGTAGCTTTAATTGAAGATAACACTTCATGCATCTGCTGATATGGACAGCAGTCCACAAAAGCTTATGCCACATTCGCTCAGTCTCGAAAGTGTTGTTTTTTCCTGTAAGATACTCCAGTATTATTTCCCTTTATTGCAATTTGGACAAGGGTGAGGCTAAGGGGGAACCACCTAGTGAATTAATGCCTGGGGAGATTTGAACTGAGCAGCTGCTGCCTCACAATGTTATCCACTATCTTATCAACTTCACAACAGCAGCTCTTAGAAAGATCATTGTGCCCATTGTGGGTTGGTGGGCACATTTGGAATTTTGATAGCATGTTGTGGGTGCGCTCACAAAATGGTTGCCATGGAGGTGGGGCTTGCCCTTCATAAAATGGTTGTCATGGTGGGCATAGCTGGTGACAAAACACTCATTTCCCAGAAGGCAAATTGGTGAGACTAAAAGAAAAGTGAGTGAGTAGGCGATCACTCGTGACCGAGTAAGATTGTCTTCCAGGATAAAATTACAAAAAGAAAATTATAAAAGGAGGAAATTCTAAAGAAAAATATTGTGTAGACTCTAGCGATGGGTATGTAAGTGACTGTGGAGGCCAATTCTAGATCCACACAGCTTCCCACAGTGAGGACACAGGTGACCAGATGGAAGATGGTCCTGTAAAGAATTCGTTTGACGTGCTTTTCGCTTAGCACATTTCTCCCTTTCACCTTGCACTCGGGCTTCTTCAAAGTCCATAGAACCTTTGTGAAAGGCCAACCTCCAGTTAGATCCTTCTAGTTTTTCTAAAAGAAAAGTAACATGCCCAAGAACCATAGTATATGACTGAGGTGGGGTCTGAGCTCCAAAACACAAAACCACTCCCTTGAACCCAAATAAAGATGGAGCTGGAGGGCAGCACTTTGCATTGCAGCAGGCTAGCCTCCCAGTATGAAGATGAAGATGATACTATCTTAACAAAACAAAAATCAGGGGCAGGCAGAATGGTAGGCACCAAGAGTCTGTGAGCATATTGGTGCTCATGAATACCACGTTGGAGACCCCAGCATTAATGCGATGTGTTGCTTGTAGGGGCGGAGGAGGGTGCCGTTGAAAATGGTAAACTTCTGTTGGGATAGAATGCGGCTGCAAGGTTACTAACAGGGGCTGGGCATTATGAACATAATTTGCCAGTACTTTATGATCTTCACTGGTTCCTGCTCCATTTCTAAGCCCAAACCAAGGTGCTGGTTTTTATCTTTAAAGCCCTTCAGGTACTGAGGTCCCAAAGGATCGCCTCATCCCATGCCTCTTGAGGTCATCATCTAAGGCTCTTTCCTCCTTGTGCCCCTGCCAAGTGAAGTATGACAGGCGGGGCTACCTGTGAAACAACCTTTTCAGCAGTGCCCTTCCCATGCTGTGGAATGCTCACCTCAAAGAGATCTGCCTGGTGCCTACTTTAATGTCTTCCCAGTGCCAGGCAAATAACTTTTTTTTAATTTTCCAAGGCTTTTTAAATTATGTGGTGATTTAGTACTATTTTAGCACTGTGTTGTTTTTTTATTCCTCTGCTTTGGTTTTACATAATTGGTTTAATTCTGCAGAGTTCAGTTCCTCTGCTCTAAAAATTTTAAGTGGTCTTTTTGTCTCTATAATTGAGCTCTGTTTGCTGAATTTTATTGTAATTGTGATTGTTTTAACTTGTTCTTGTTTTTATCTTAAAAGCCGCCCAGAGAACCTGTTATAAGGTTGTCTATAAATAGTATGTATATTACTTTTCATGTTACTTTTTCATAGTGTCTGGGTTAATCTCAGACATTAATTGTCCATCCAGTCACTGAAGCCATCAGATGGTATACTCTCCTGGTGGTTCCACATGGACCTATGTCCCAATTGGAATCCACCTGGAGAAGAGCCTTCAGTGTGGTGGCTTCCTTTCTGTGGAGCTCCCTGCCTCTTGAGTTCAGGCAGGCACCAACACTGCGTTGTTTTCAGCGCCTCCTGAAAACATCTTTATTTCAAGAAGCCTTCTGAGATTGACCAGCCATGTTTTTTATTGGTATTTTGTTTTTAAAACAAAACAAAACACTTTTAATATAGTGTTTTATTCTTTTTAACTTTCATTGTTCATCACTTCGGAATCTGTTTAGATGTGGAGTGGTATATAAATGTTGTAAATAAGATAAAAATCTTTCTGTTATGTCTTTCTACCATTCCATGGCAACAACATCTAACAATATTTAGGGTGCAATCCTATGCATGCTTAGACAGAAAAAAAGTCCTACAACTCCAGGCATGCAGGGAGTTGTAGGACTTCTTTCTTTCTAAACATGCATAGGATTGCATCCTTAGTTATCACCTGAGTTCTTCTCATTGTATGGACTGTTTTCTCACAACTAGATATTCCCATGAGGATATCCATTACTGCAGGGGTTCCCCAACATTTGTGTATATAAATACACATACCGGCAGGGAAAGTCTCCACACTATGCTGGCTCAGCTTGTCTGAGCATGGAAAGCTAAGCAGGGTCAAGCCTGGTTATTACTTGGATGGGAGACCCCTCCTCTAGTTTCCTGCATTGAGCAGGGGGTTGGACTCGATGGCCATGTAGGCTCCTTCCAACTCTATGATCTATGAAATCTATGATATGAAGGAGGCTTGCGGTAACTAGACTTTACCATAGAGAGGTGTAGAATTAACATGAGGAAAAGGCCAAGGTATGGAGAAGCTATTCTATAGACCAGTTCTAAGTGGTGTACATAAGTTGTTCAGACTTCACCTAATTGGGAGTAAGCCCCATCGAACCCAATGGGACATACTTCCAGATAAATATGCAGAGGATTACACACTGCACAGCTTTATACACTTTCCTGGGACTAAGCCCCATTGAACAGAGTTTGACTTATTTTTCCAAGTAACTATGTGTAGGGCTATGCCATTAAAGTTGGAGGCTAATGTCATTTTCATAGCTTATTAACAGATCCATCGTGTAAATATGGTTTAATTTATGAACCACACTTTCCGTAGGTGCTTCCAAATTTCAAAGGGCTTTTTGGCAAAATGTCTCCCAAGGGAAGGTGTCTATTTTATGTGATGCTTTCTTAACTGTACACATATGCCTCAACTCATTCTCCAGCTCCCGTATTTTATTCTCTTGAAGAATGCTTCCTCCTCCCCCTTCTCCCATCTTCAATGCATGGTTTTTCTCAGGCATTTGCACACACCCACACACAGGCTTAGATGGGTCCAGAGCATTCACTTTCTGTAACACAGCTGGTAAATACCTGCTAATCCTGAGGCAATCAGAAATAGATCCCTTGGGAAACTCGCCCCATTTTTTGATAGTAATTATTCACTTCCTTCATTCAGTCTAACATAATTGGATGCTTGCGATATCACCAAATTTACTAATAAGTTATACATTTCTCAATAATATTATGCTTAACACCGTATTTTTTGTTCAACACCTCTTAATAGAACTTGCATTGGAACAGCTTGATTCTTCCAGCAATGTGCGACGAAGCATGAATACGTATGAGAATTAAGTGCATCTTATTTATTTTTTTAAAGGCTCATTTCTACACCAGTGCTCTACCCCTTCCAGAGGATGTCCTCATTCGTAAGGAAGCAAGCAAGCAATCCTTGAGATCCTGCAAGCAATGAAAAAAACCACACATTGTAGCTCACAATAATTGTTTCATACTCAGTTCCCCTCCCCTCCAAGTGATGGGAAGTTTCACAGTGGCCTTTTATGGGATCAGGGTTGTTCCCTCCCCCCAGGAGAAAACACTGCAGACTTGTAGAGTTTCTGTAATATCTGTTATTTACAAATATACCAGCCGAGCAGGCAGGCAGGCACAAAGACAAGCAACGCTAGTCTTCTTAACAGGTATCAGTCCCACCCCCAGCAACAGCAAAGCTTTGCAACCCCAGAAGCATGCCACATACAGAGAGAGAGAGGAGAGAGAGAAGGAGAGGGTGGGAGAGAGGAAGTAGCCACTGCTTCTTGCAAGACCAGACCATGCCTCCACACAATCGCTCAGCTTTTCCTTTGGCAGAAAGCATTGGGCAAGTGATGGTTGCTGTGCCCTTCAGTTGTCCACCTGCCCTCTCCCTTCGGTGAGCTCTGTTACCTGCCTGAGCATCCTGTCTCTTTGGGGAATGCAGCAGGAAGAATTTGGCTTAGCTACCCAGAGTACCACCCGCTCAAGGGGAGTACACAGGTGAGTAAGTGAAGAGATGTGCTGTAGCTTTCAATGACTTACCCTTTACACTGCACTGCCCAGAGAGAGAGAGCGGAAGGAGGGGCAAGGAAGTGGGCAGAGGCAGCTGCTCACTTTCTGCTTCCAGGCAGCAATGTGGGCCCAGTCCTCCCAGTGAGGGTGAGCTGGGGGCGGGGGGGGGGGGTAGGAGCAGCCACTGCTTTCTCTTGTTTGCAAGCTTCCTTGCTCCCCACTCCCCCAAGAAGCAACAAAACTCAGAGGAGGCATGGGGGGGGGGAGAGGTTCTTTTCCAGTCTCTGCTGCAGGGCAGGCGAAAGGAAGAGAGATCGCTATGCACTGCTTGATTGCATCTCTTTACCTATCACGCCTTTTCTTTCAGAACCTCTCTGCTGAGCTTCCGCCGCTCACTAAAAACATGGCTATTGAGGCGGGAATATGGGGTGGGTTAAAATTTTAAAATTTTATACTGTTTTAAATGTATTTTATATTTTATCATGTTGTACATCGCCCAGAGTGGCCGGTTTGCTGGCCAGATGGGCGATTCATAAATACAACAAATAAATAAATAATAAATAAACAAACAACAGTGGCAGCCTTAAGCACCCTTTTCCACATAATTGTTTTAACATCACATGCAGCTAGGCCCTTAGTTCTCAGTCAAGTTGCTGTGTAAAGTCCATCTCTACACAGAAGGAGACGAGAATTCCTCTCCCTCCCAGTAAGAGAGCTGCGTTTAGAACAGGCAGGTGATGGAGATCAAGCCTCAAAATAAGCAAGCCGGCTACCTGAGCTGGAAATGTAGCTTCCGGACCGAACCCCTAATTTCCCACAGGTCTGTGCAGAGCCCCGATGGCTGTTTCTGATAAGAGGGGGAACACACTTCGTACGTGCTCAGGAGCGCGCACTGGTGCCTGCTCCTCAGGCTTCAGGGTGAGCCCCAGCTTCTGGAAAAGGCGGGTCGCTGGGGATCACTGTAGCCAAAGTCGAGCGTGATAGATGCCCTATTCCAGCAGCCACCCCCCACGCGCGCCTTGCCGTCCTCCCCCCCTCCCATAGGGAGCCCCGCCCCTCCTGCCCCCGTGACGGCCGCTCGTCTGGGCCATTCAGCGACGCTTCCCTGCAGCCGAGCGTGCGGCTCCTTTAAAGCCCAGGCTGAGTGGCCCCGCTTGGCTTCTTCAGCTGGGACCGGCGCTGCTTCGTCTTGCTGCGCGCTGGCCGCTCTTCCAGCCACCTTCTGCCCGCGCGGAGCGGCCGGCCGACCGCTGGGTGCGCAAAGAGGGTCGCAGGAAGCAGGCAGGCTCCTCTCTTCGTCCTGGAAGGGCTGCGCTGCGCATCCCGCCGCTCACGCCGAGAAGACCCCGCGGCACGGCGGCTGGGCTTGATCTCTGCCCTCTATCGGACTTTGGGGCTGGTGGCGGCACCGTAATGCCGAGCTGCTGCCGGTTGTGGTCTTTCGCTCCTGCTCCTGCTCCTGCTCCTTTTTTTTTTTTTAGGGAGGGGGTGGATTTAAAGGATCAAACGGTGTAATGATCCCCTCCTCTGCTTCCAAGGTGTCTTTGGAATTGTGATCGTGCGGGGAGACCCAGAGAAGATCAACTCCGCAGTGTCCGATCCGTGAAAGCTGTAAGTCCCTGGCAAGTTTGGGGTTTCGTTTATTTTGGTGTGTGTGTGTGTGTGAAAATGAATGTTTGGGAAGCGGGGTGGCGGCGAGGGGAGCCCCTGCCGATGATCCTACAGGGAGGGGACGGTGGAACAAATTGGAGTTTTCAAGTTGGGGGTTCGGCCTCAGTTTACCTAATTGTAAAAGGGCTCTTTAATATGAAGCACGCTCCCTTTTAGACTGCTGTAAAGGAGACAAAAAGGTCTCTGATCCGTTGATTCGAAGCCAAGTCCCGAGAGACAGAGAGAAGTTCTAGGCTAGCTGCAGCTCCCTTGGTCAAGCCCCTTGCTGTTGATGGTGTTGGTTCATCTGTTCGCTTCGCCATAGAAGGGGGACAGTTTTGTTGAGGAAACTTATGCCTTGGTGCCCTGAGCCTTTGGTCTGCAGTGTGCCTCTCCCTTGAGTCTAACTTGAGTGAGGATTTCCCAGCGTTTATGTTACTGGAGATGATCTCTGTGGGCACATGTGCCAATCATGTTGGAAACAACTTGATTTCTCTGCAGTGCTTGATAAGGGGTGGCAACCACAGTCCCAGAACGTAGTCACCAGGGTCACGGTGCTGTAGGATGCTGCTGAAAATATTAACAAGTAAATGCTCCGTGTACAGGTGGGGCTGTGTTTAATATTACACATGAGAAGGAGTCGGCACTGCTCCATTCAGAGGGCTGTAGATCTATCTGTGAAAAGCAATGGTTATGCTGGCAGGCTGCCAAGGGTTTAGTAACTTAGGTGATCATGGGAAGGAATTGTGAACCCTGCAATTCTAAAATGTTGCTTTTCTGCCATGAACACAGAGCAAATCATACACGCTAGGAGAGATCTCCATCCTGGAGCACAGGGTATTTAACTGGCATCCAAGTTGATATTTCATGTCTGGCTTGATATTTCAGTTCTGAGATTATTCTTGCATTATATTTTATTATTACATTTATTATTATTACCTTTATGTCCCTCCTGTTTTCCTCTGGCAATTATATTCCAGCCCCTCAACAAGAATCAATATGTTACATCTTAAAATAGCCTCTTTCAGAGGTCTGGGTGTTTCTGTATGTGGTGAATAGATTTCACATGTTGTTTATTTATTTATTTAATTATATTTATACCCCGCCTTTTTTCCTGGAAGGAACCCAAGGCGGCTTACATAATCCTCCTTCTCCTCTCCATTTTATCCTCACAACAACCCTGCGAGTTAGGTTAGGCTGAGAGTCAGTGCCTGACCCAAAGTCACCCACCCGGTCAGTTTAATGGCCGAGTGGGGACTAGAACCCAGATCTCCCAAGTCCCAGTCCAGCATACTCACCACTACGCCATGCCCCCCAGTTATGGAATCAGCTCCCCACTGAGACCCGCCTGGCGCCAACCTTACTATCTTTTCAGCGCCAGGTTAAGACTTCCCTCTATGCCAAGGCATTTAGTTAGGAGCTTGGAATAGCACGGGGGGGGGGGGGGGATTGTCGCCTGTAGGCTCAGTTTTATTGGCTTTTGTATTGTTATTTTAAACCGTGTTTTTAAATTTGGTTTTTAATTTTTTAAACTATTTTGTATGTTTTTTTATTGTTTTTATGTATAGAGTGTTGTGAACCGCCCAGAGAGCTTCGGCTGTGGGGCAGTATATAAATGAAATGAAATGAATGCTGGCTCTCACATGTGTTTCTTGTTGCATGTTCAAAGCTTTTGGGATTCTGGTTTCGACTTGTTATGCCCCCCCCCTTCTTCCTATATAGTAGTCTTCTTCACCAACCTGGGGCCCTCCAGATGTTTTAGACTACAACTCCTTATCATGCTTCACCATTGCTCATGCTGCTGGGAGTCAACGTGCAAAACATTGAGAGGGCTGCTTTATGGTATTTGAGCAGATTTCATGGTGTGCGGGGTTGTGTATATATTGCTTTGGAAGAGGTAAGAATTGTACAAATCAGAAAATATGAATACAGCTTCCCTACACTCACCAGTTTCCCATGGTCAACTTTGGAGAGACCTTTTAGGCCGAAATAGTTTTGAACACATTACACAACATGAGCTGGACAACATGTTTCCTCCTGTTGGATCATTCAGTGCAGGACCCATAATAGAATGTAATATGTTAAATTGATTGATGTCTGATGTATTTAAGTGTTTATTGTTTATTTTTTTTTAAAAAAGTATTGTACAGAAACAGCTGTGTTTTGTACTCTTCTAACAGATGCATAGCTAAAGACCTGATGCAACAATGAATGACTAAAATCTACTTTTATTTACTCAATTTTGTACTCTGCTTTTCAGTCTGGACCAGTCCCACAAGGCGGCTTACAGTAAAAATGATATACAAAGGAGTTGCTCTATTGCATAGAACCTGACATTTGGTGCTTGACAGTCGGCATGTCACACATTTTTTTTCTGTCTTGCTGCTGCTCTCTGTGTGTGTTTAGACACTGTATACTAGCTGTCATTCATGTCAATTAACAGTAGCAGAGACTCTGGTACTATTACCAAAAATATCTGTTCTCTTTGTACTTGTGTGTAAGATGAGCTGAGTGAAATGAGGTCAGAGTGGGCTTAGTATATCTGAACTTGTCCAGAAATATTCTTTTTTTTCCCCCACCCCTACAGAAATGGGACTAAAATTAACTGTTTTGCTTTCATGTGGCTGTGATGTAGACACTTGTATACAAGCTGCTGAAGGATTGTGCCAAAAACTGTTCAACACTGATTCACTTTTGGAAATGTATTCCTCTTAACACGGATTTCATTGATCACAGAGACTGTTTAATATATTGGATCATAATTGAAATGAAATGCACAGGAGCTCTCTTTGCATCCCCCTCTGCCCCCTGAAGTTCTGGATAACTTCAGCATAGCTGTTCTCTGCTACATACAGTATTTTTCCATGTATAAGACTATACTTTTTCCTAAAATTGTTAGACTAAAAATTGAGGTTCGTCTTATACACGGAAGTAAGCCAAGGAGAGAACTGTGCGGCTGCGAAACTGCCCAGTGGGGGGCGTCTTATACATGGGGGCGTCTTATAGACGGAAAAATACGGTAATCTTGATTCTGCCAGTTACTGAACAATCGGTTTTACAGCCGGTAATGCTAAATAAACCTAACATAATATTTCATGGCCCAGAACTGAATTCTTTAAATAACATAACTATTTTAAGAAAACTCTCTCTCCTCTGTGAAAATGTACTCAATATTTAGTAATTATTACAATTCTTGAACTCTTTGGGGTTAAACCAAATTGGTAAAATGTGATCTGTTCTGGCATTTATGGCAACAAATTGTTCTGCTTCTTCCTACTACAGCACTTTGTAATGATACAAAGACTGTAAAACAAATTTCATTCTCAAGTAGCATCAGTAGACGGTATGCAAACTTATTCATAAAGATCTACCGTTTCTCCTTGTTCTTATGGAGGAAGTCCACAGCAATGAACTTTGTCCGCTTTGGTTCCCTCCTGTTACCAGGGAATTCGGTTCTGAAATTCACATTGGTGGTAGGGGTACAAAAAGTCAATTCTTGGAAATGAAGTTATCTGATACTACCATAATAGCACTTTTCCAAATATTATTAGGAAAGGAGTATTCCTGCCTGGAAACATTTATTTTGCATTAACTAGATGAGACAGAGAGGCAGACAGTAAAATAAGTAACCAAGATAAAACACCTAGGTTAAAGGAAACTTCTTCTCCTTATTCCTTGTTGAAAATACTGACATCTCTTTATAATGTTACATGGGACTTGGAGTGGGATCTCACCCAAGGTGCTAATTAGGTCCACACCTGCTCAGCTTCAACAATGCTGCAGCATCAAGTTAAGTGCTTCCAAACCACTGGTTGCATCCTGACATCTCTAAACTACCACCATTTAAACACAGTGATTCTCTGTGATTTTCCAAAGTGCACCTGAAATCTTCTGTGGGTTTAGGTATTGTAAGTGTGATGCAAACTAATGAGCATACTGTGTTCAATGAGTGTGTTTATGGAGGTGTGTCTCTGATCTAGAGTTGTTTGATTTACAGTAATACCTTGGATTGCAAGTAACTTGGTTTGAGAGCGTTTTGCAAGACAAGCAAATTTTTAAATATTTATTTAAAATTTTTTGACTTGATATACAAACGACATCTTGCAATACAAGTACTGTAGTACGGCTTAAATTAAAAATCTCTGTACAGATTTTTTGGGGGAACTTCATTTTGATATACAAGTGTTTTGGATTACAAGCACGTTTCCGGAATGAATTATGCTCTTAATCCAAGGCACGACTGTATTTATTTATTAAATATGCTAATTGAATTTCTGGGGGGAAAAGCACTCAAGGCAACGTTCAAGAGGGAGCAACAATAAAATCCAAACACAACAGCATACACACTAAAAGGTAACAGGTGTGTGTGTGTTGGTTCTGCTAGCACAACAGAGCTAGTGGAGGTACAGAAGCAGTATAGGATACCACCAATTATTAAGCATTTTGTCTTGTAATCCCTTTGTTCTTGGCACTATGTCCCCGTTTGTATTGGTATTTTTTTCGTGCTGCTTTTCCTCGCTTGCTTTCTAGCAGTCACATCGCACCCAAGTAGGACTAGCCCAAGGCAGTTTGGTACCTAAGACAGAAAACCCAAATGACGCCTCCCACACTAAAAAAAAAAAAACACAAGGCAGGATGGTGTAGTGGTGAGAGTGTTGGACTGGGGCTCGGGAGATCTGGGTTCTAGTCCCCACTCAGCCATGAAACTCACTGGGTGATTTTGGGCCAGTCACTGCCTCTCAGCCTAACCTACCTCACAGGGTTGTTGTGAGGATAAAATGGGGAGGAGGAGGAGGAGGAGGAGGAGGAGGAGGAGGAGGAGGATTATGTAAGCTGCCTTGGGTTCCTTGCAGGAAAAAAGGCGGGGTATAAATATAATAAATAAATACAATACCAGGATGTTCTCCTATGTTAATCCCATAGAAGCGTGTGGGAGCTGCTCAAGAGCAGTTAGTGGTGTTTTTGTGCCGTTTCTGTTCACTTCAGTGGAGTTTGGAAAACGTCCCCTAAAGCGTGGACCCTGCCTCATGGAATCTGATCCATTCTGGCACCTAAGTGGCAGCTGTAACCTGCTGCACCAAACTACATGTTACATTAAGTGCATTCCTATATTGCAGGGGTGGGGAACCTGAGGCCTGCGGGCCAAATTCAGCCCTCCTGTTGTGACAGTCTGATCCTCTGGAGTTCCCCGATGGCCACACCCCTTTCCTCCAACCATTGATTGTTTGGTGGCTTCCCGGCTGTTGTGCAGTTTTTTCCCCATTCTAAAAAGTTGAAATGCCTCTCCTAAGGCTTAGTTACTGGCAGTAAGAGCTTTAAGCTAACCTATGGCAGTATTTTTTTGTGTGTTTCTGCCCCCTCCTCCTTTGCCTTCAGCCCCATGCCCCACTGGAATGCGACCCCTGGGAACTTCTTCAAAATTGAATTCAGCCCTGGGGCTGAAAGTGGATCCTCCTCACCCTTGCCATATTGTGTTTGTATTGCTTTTTGTGTGGCTCCTGATTTGTGTGACGACCCCAGTGTGAAGGAGGGGGGTTGACCCTTTCCCCCATGCTGTGGTCCTGATGAACGCTGCCCCCTCCTGAAGCGGCTATTTGCTCCACAAGAAAAGCTATTATTGGTGCTAAAAAGTTAGATCTTGCTTCCGCTTGCGCCACAGTCATGATTGAGATCATCCCCACCCCTGTGGCTGCTATTTTAAAAAGCAACAACACAGAGATGCAAGTAACATCACGTGTAGTTTGATCCTCAGGCAGCTGCCTCACATTGCCTCGTAGAAGGGCTGCTAATGGACCCAAGCAATTCTTTGGAAGCACGATCCAAGTATATTTAAAGCAAGAACCATGCCACGTTCTTTGAACAGTTACTTTTATGATCTTGCTATACGTGCTTCCAAAGAAGTGCTTGGGTCTATTTGCAGCTCCAATCAATTCTTTGGAAGCACATATGGCAACAGCATAAAAAAGAACCTTTCAAAGAATGTAGAATGATGTTTGCTTTAAATATACCGGTACTCATTTGCCTATAGCACTTTGAATAGTTAAACTTCACGGTCTGATTTGGAGGAGGAAGAACAGTTTAAATGAAAGAATTTACCTCAGAACATTCACAGAAAATTTTCCTGCCAAAAGCCCAGGAAGGAGAGAAGAAGAAAGAACCGATAAGTTAGTCAGACTGGTGCTGCTGAAACCTTCCAACCTCTGGATTTAACGCCCACTGTGGGTCAGCAGTCCTCTATCTGTGAGCAGCAGAGCATGTCAGGCTGCTGCCTTTCCTTTCTTGGTAGGTCTTGTGCTTTTAAAAAGTCTCATCATAACCAGAAATGTTACACTGCAGCTTTTTTCAGGGCCAGCCCTACCATAAGGCAGAGTGAGGCGGCAGCCTCAGGCCACTGATGTTGGGTGTTGCAAAAGGGCAGCAAATGGTTAGTTATTTGATTTATTGTTGTATTTTTACTGCTACAGGGGAAGGTGAGAGATGCTTGAGGGATTTTCTGCTTCTAGTGCCAAAATAACTTGACCTGTCAGTGGATATTTGTACCATAACTTGCAGAGGGTGGGCTGGAATCACCATTTGCTTTGCCTCGGGCAGCAAATTGTCTTCGCTTGGTCATGCAGTGGTCGGGAAAGCTGCATCATTTAAAGGCGCAGGACCCCTGTCAGGAGAAAAAGTGAAGTATTTCTAAAAGCCAGCCAAGGAGAGGAAAATGTGACAGAGAGACAGAGAAGAAGGGATTTGTTTTCTGGATGTATCTTTGGGCATTTTCTATGTCCGTGGGCCCCACAGAGAACAAGCAGTGAAGTGCATTTTGATGATAACAGCTATCTGTCTGTAGTGCCTGGAGTTTAGGTCATGTGATCCATGTGTTGCCCTTTTCTCCTTACCGCTGTGAATTCTCCATTTTAAGATATGAGAAACTAGACCCTTCCTCCACCCCCGAGGACAAGCAACAAGTCCATAGGACTGACCCACAAAAATAGCACCTCACTGATGCAGAACATGTTCTAAAAGACACGATGTGCCTTATATGAAAGCGATGCTCTAGTCTTTCATTTATAAAAAGCCATTTTCTAAATTGTTTTAAGGTCCGCAGGAATGGAAGGATGAATTCAAGTACATGCCTAAAAGACCCTTTGCTGAATTACAGGGCCAAGCGAGACATGATGTGGAAGATCCATGATGAGATCTCCAAATGTATTTTTATTTGGTTAAAATTAATAGTGGCTGTGGTGTGTGTGTGCGCGCGCGTGTGTGCAAGGTGAGTAAACGATTTTCAGGGCTGTGACACTGGGGAGGGAGGCGTTTAAGCATTTCCACCTGTGCTGTTCCCCAACATAAATAACAAAAGGACCGATACCTATTGTTCCTCTCTCCCCCACTCCACAATTCTTATACTAGTTGGGGGATTTAACTTGAAGAAATGGTGTGGGGAGGGAGGGCTAACCCCCCCCCCCCAAGCCACAGCTCCAGTTCAAATTCCCCAGCCACAGCCCCATGGCTCCTTTTGACCAAGGAAAATAGAGATTTGATTATGGGTCTTGTGTCTCCTCGGGTCCACAGCGTTCAAGATGTTGTGGGCTAGGAATATGGTACATAGATTCAAATGTGCTGTATGGATGTGGCACCTCCAGCATTTGCATTCACTCTTTTGATATACTAATACTAGGCACCGCAATCTCCCGTATAATTTTGGTTTCCTAATGTGGATGGTCAGGCACACACAATTTTCAAAACAGGGCTAAGGTTTATGGTTGAACTCTACTGCTACCCTCTAAATTTCAGTCATTTTTCAGTGTCACTATCCATGGAGTGATTCCTGAGTAACCCTGCAGTGATGCATGTCTAAACTCCCTGAACTCATTTGGTTTTCAGGGTGACTTATTTATTTTATTTATTTATTTATTTATTTATTATATTTATACCCCACCTTTTTTCCTGTAAGGAACCCAAGGCGTCTTACATAATCCTCCTCCTCTCCATTTTATCCTCACAACAACCCTGTGAGGTAGGCTAGGCTGAGAGTCAGTGACTGGCCCAAAGTCACCCCACCCCACCCCCTGGCTTTAATTCCTATTTAGCCACTTCAGAATTATTATACATTAGCTTTTCACACCCTGCCTACTATCATGCCACAGAGTTTATGAATTACATTATGTTCCTATTTGTCCTTTCTCCAAAGTGCTCGGGGTTCCCCTCCCTAATTTTATCCTCAAAATAACCGTGTGAAGTTTGTTAGACTGAGAGATGACCCAAGGTGAAATCTCATGGCTAAGCAGGGATTTGAACCTGAGTTTTATTGGTCCTTATCCAGCATGCTGGACTAGACCATACTTGCCCATGGTTGGCATGAGAACAGCTTTATAGAATTAGCCAGTAGTCTTGTCCAGCCCAGTCTCATGTCTGTGAAAGTGAGAAAACAATTGAGTAATTTTTAACGATGCTCCATATCCTGTACCTACCATTCATCAGGGCGTGCTTATTCTGAATTGATTATCCTGAAATAATATTAACCTCTGCTCTCACTTTAGCCTCTCTGTTTTGAAAGGATAAATGAAACGCTGAAGCAAATTGAGATTATCAGGTGCTCTTGACCTGCCTATCTATCATCCTGGGATAAATGAACATGTAAGTTATATTGGGATGGATGAAAATGGAATGGAGAAAAGGTGTGGGGTTTCCTTGTAAGAAGAATCATCCTTTAATTTATTTTGTTGTTGTTTTTTAAAAAAGATTTACACACCCCATCTTAAACATGCTTACTTATATTCAAGTTGTGTTGATTTCCATGGAACTTATTTCCAAGCAAACATGCTTGGGGGTCACAGCCTTTAGCCTGTAGGTGTCACTATGGACCTGATTTAAAGGCTAATGATGATGCTGTAAGAAGAACCCTAAAAAGGAACATCTAAAGTAGCAAGGATCCCCAGATCCCCATCGGAGCCGACTTCCTTGAGGGTCAAGGGAGTTTAAATTCTTTGTATTTTCGAGCTATCTGTCATCAATGCAGCACTGCTGAATCTGGCTCCCCAGCAGATTATCTAAAGTTAGATCTGAAAACCGGTCAGATTGTTTTATAAGCAAAGAGGTGGAATGGAATACCTGTGTCACTTTGCATCACTTGATCAGTTTCTGAAACTGAATTGTGTTTAATTCAATTTCAGGCCATCTGGTTCTGGATTATTTCAGAATAAAAAAGATGATAGTAGAATTGGCTGAGATTTGGGGGAGCCCCCCCCCCCGATTGTGACAGTGCTGGGAACATACAAGTACTAAGCATTTATTTTTTTTTAAGATTTAACAGTGCTCTTAATGTTATACAAAGCAGAATTCACATAGCAGCTAAGGTGTTTTGAAAAGGGGGGCTATGCTAAAGAACCGGGTTTTGAGCAGGATTTTGGAAAGAGAGAGAGGAAGAGGCTGCTTAAGGCATAGGAAGCAGATGAGAGGAAGGCAAAGCTATAAGACAGGGAGGAACGAAGCAACAAAGGAGGTTGATAGGAGGCGAGCTTGTGTTGTGGAAGAGGCAAGGAGTGGCAGAAGATATGAGCGGAAGAGTTGATGCACAGCACAGCAGTGAGATAATGCAGGTGTGATGGTTGTAGCAGAAGAAGAGGAGAGAGGAGTTTAGCAGAAACATTCTGGAATGAATGATGAGGGGAGACAGGGCAGGAGGGTTGGCCAACAGGCAGAATGTTGCAGGAGTCTGAGGGAATATGAACACAGTTTCTGATATTTCATTAATTCATTACATTTCTATATTGCCCAATAGCCAAAGCTCTCTGGGTGATCTACAAAGATTAAAACCTTAAAAATACAATATACCTAGTAACATAATATTTTTAAAAAAACCATTTACATACAAACATTTAATTATTTTTTTTTAAATGATGCAGTTAATACTTCCCATGTGTACATTTTTAGAACATTTATACATACATATATATATATATATATATATATATTTGCCAGACTAAGTGTATAGTGCTTAATCATACTGAGGCTGAGCCTCATACTGAGGCTGAGCAAGTGTTTGGTTGGACTAAAAGGAGCTGACAGACAATTTACATTAAAATTACACGTAAGCCTTCTGGCAAGATTCTTTTCTCTGCAAGTACTGAGTAGCATGTATTGTTTTGTAAGCATTTTAATGGCAGATGGTAACAATGATGATAATTATAGAACTGGCACACTGTAAAACACAAAATGGCATGCTGGGCCAAAAAGGAGTATGTAGTGAAGATTGGAAAAGGATGACTGATGAGTTGGCTACAGACTTCAATACTTGAGACTCCTTTCAAACCAGAATAAACAACTTCAACAAGGAGAATTAAATATTCTTGGAAAGAAACGGTGTCACCACACAAATCCATCCATCAATAACTAGGGTGGCCATGTGGCCTACTTTACAGAGGACAGTCCTTAATTTGAAGGTGTATTCTATGTGAAGGGTGGTCCAGACCAAGATCAATTTAAAGATAAAGAACCATAAGAAAGGGGCCTTGAAGTTGTCCATCAGTAGCTAGCACCTGGGCAGCAAACTGAGCAGGTACACAAGTCACCTGGTCACAGTCTTCCCCATGATGATAAGATATATTGCAT
The DNA here is from genome assembly GCA_021292165.1 of Shinisaurus crocodilurus. Classification (NCBI taxonomy): domain Eukaryota; kingdom Metazoa; phylum Chordata; class Lepidosauria; order Squamata; family Shinisauridae; genus Shinisaurus; species Shinisaurus crocodilurus. Next base: position 37,724,236 of record CM037880.1, on the reverse strand, counting down.
TTCTATTTAATTATAGTAATTATTTTTACATTTGCATTTTTATATATAAAGAAGCAAATGCAAATCCATGTCCTCTTTTTTGGGTGATGCATGCTCTATTTTTTTTTTTTGGCAGTGTGGTACTGTCCACCCAAATAACTTCTAAGATTGACTACTGTCAGGTGCTCCACACAGGGCTGCCCAGAAAGACAACCCAGAACCTACACTTTGTTCAATATATGGCTGCCTGTCTTCTATTGGATACTGGGGAACAAGAGCATACAGTAATACCTTGGATTGCAAGTAACTTGGTCTGAGAGCGTTTTGCAAGACAAGCAAAAACATTTTTAAAATTTTGACTTGATAAACGAGCAAGGTCTTGCAAGACAAGTACTCATAGGGATGTAACCGCTCACCTCGAGCAGCCGTAGCGGGCCGAAATCGGCCCCGCTCACGCCCGCCAGAGACTTGCTTTGATATAGGAGTGTTTTGGATTACAAGCACGTTTCTGGAACGAATTATGCTCTCAATTCAAGGTATTACTGTATTCAGCTGATTTTAGCAACCATTATACTGGTTGCTTGTTTGCCTCCAGGATGAGTTCAGAGTGCTGGTGTCTACTACCATAGCCTGAGGCCTACATGCTGTTTAGTTGTTCTTTTCCTTGTATGTGTCCCACCAGCAGCTCTACATGATTGGGCCCTGCTCCAAGAACTTTCAGTTTGGGAGTTTTGAACATCTTCTTTTGTTAGGAGCAGGGCCTTGACTACAGCTACCCCAAAGCATTGGAACGTCATCCCCAGACAGGTGTGTGGTTGCTCCTCCCTTATAGACATCCATTAAGGTTGTAAGACCTATCTGTTTCAGAAGGCACATGGCTACTGATCTTGTTGTTTGTTGATGATTTGATTATGCTTTTTAAATATATCATTTTTTAAAAAATGTATTTCTGTTGTGTGTGTTTTTACTTCATGATGTTAGAAACACATTCTAAGAATATTTTAAATAAATAAACAAACATAGGTTGCAGGACTGAATTTCAGGCTTTCTACCTTCCCACTTCAATTTATTACAGTTGTCCTTCTCTGAAGAATTCTTCAGCACAAGCTCTGTTGAAATCAGGATGAAGTGTTCAGTGCATTGTGCTTAAGTCTCACCCAGTTTCTTCTCTGATTCTAGATTATATTTTAGGGAGATCATTGCAAATCCTTTTTGTTAGGCAATAGCTCAAAGTGAATGGTGTAGTAGGATAGATGGGAGAGGAGAATGAGGTAAGTAGAGTTGAGGAGTAGAAGAAAGCTAAAGTGGAATTTGCCTCTGTAGATTGTTGTTTGTTTTTTAAATGGATAAAACACAGGACTAGAGTTCCATAACTAGAACTCTTCTAGCCTTATCCTAAGATTTTCTGCAAAATTTAGGACTGGATTTACCTCCACCTGTAACAAACAAAAGACATAGAGCAGGATGTAAGCTCAGAGTTGTAAATGAATATTCTGGCATTCAGATGTCATGCTGTTGGGAAGTTTTCATTTGTTTCCTGACCATCTAGAATTAAGGGTGGACAAAAAGACTTTCTTGTCCAACTGCCCCGCTAAGACAGGACAAACTACCCATCAGCTTTTACAAAGATCAGCCTGCAATAGTCATTCTCAAATTGTGAAGCAGCTCCACTGTTGGACCATAGGACACCTGGGTGTGTGTGCAGAGTTCTGTGGAGGGATAGGATCTGGAGGCAGGTGAAGATTTCATACCAGCAGTGAGAAGAAGCAGTTGGGTCAAGTGCTCCCTAACAGGATTCTCATTGATCCACCCTGGATTTGTGGGGGCAATTGCTCCTCTCCATGCCCTGTCAGGCCAACCTGATGTAGGAAGATAAGTTTCTTGTGATTTTAGGAGGCATCAGAGATGCCCTCTTCTTTTCCTCTTGTAGTGTCATTTTTGTATTTGGAACACAAATCCCCACACAACTTGGAACTCCAATCCACTTAAGCAAGTTGTTCAAGGGAGCAATGTATCAGCAAAGAGAGGTGAAGCAGGATTTTTATAGCAACTGTGCCACGATAGTAAAATAAGAATAGAGCTTTGGCATGTAAGGATAGCCACTAATCCTTGAGTAAGACTGGTTTCCTTCTAAGCGATTGCTTCCCAGCTTTTCAGCATGTTGCCTTTGTATCTTGACACTCATTCTCAGCAGAAGCACAGATACTACCAGGGGTTTTTTTTGGGAGGGGAGGGGAAGATTTCTCCACATTTTTCTGTGAATTTTTTTACTTAAGGACTTCTATGCTCCCCTGACCATAGTTTACTGGTAGAGCACATGCTTTGCACGCGGAAAGCCCCAGGTTCAGTTCCTGGTATCTCCAGTTAGTAGGACCAGGTAGCAGGTGATGAGAGAGACCCTGTCTGATACCCAAGTAGCCAGCCAGAGTAGACTGTACTTGGCTAGATAGAGAAATAGGGTGACCTGGGATAGGGATAAGGCAGCTTTCTGTGTTCAGCAACCCTGGCCTCCAACAGCTCTTTTGACCTTCAAGGGTTGACAGAAGCTCTTTGTGTTGAGTGCAGACAAATAATCTCTGTCCACCAGATGGTTAATCATCCGGCATGTGACACTTGGTACGGAAGATTAGATAGGCCCCACCTTCTTCCTGGAGTTATACTCACATTTTAAGCTTCTCTGAAAGTTCTAATTTAGCAGAATTAAGGTTGTTGTTTTTTTTTTAAAAAAAAAACACTTTGTTTTAATAGGTGGGTTAGAATTGATTTCCACATCCCACACATCTTCTCTTCTTGGCGACTGAACTGTAATAGTTGTCCAACTTTTTCTTAGCTGAACTGAACACTCTGTACTGTGGCTTTTTACTGGGTTCTCTTTTCTTGGAGAGGGGGTCTTGTCAAGGACCTCTGTGTCTAGCCAACACTCCCTCTCTTGCGCCCCCAAATTGGTTAATTGAGTCTGGGCTCTATAACTGACCTAAGTAATGTTTTAATTAAAGGGATATGTAGTCAAGATGGAAGTCTGCAACAGTGCAGCTTTCTACAAGTCAAAATTGAAAATAGTTGGTTCACAAAATGTCCTGTACTTTCTTTGATATTTTATTCTTTAAACCAGGGTTAGGCAAGTGTTTTGGTCCATGAGCACATTTAACAATTTGAGAAACTGTCATGGGCACCACCACAGAATGGCTGCCATGGGAGGCGTAGCTGACCACAAAGGACAAGTATCCTGCCCAAATGACTGTTTACCAGGCAGAGGTGGGGTCTGAGCCCCAACACACTAAGAAGCTCCTTTGAACCCACAGTTTTCAGTACCAACAGAAACCTGTTTCACAGAAGACGAACTCTTTCTCTCTCCCTTCCTTCCTTTGCCGGACAACTCATTCCACCCATCTCTTTCTCTCTCGAACTCTGGATCACCATCCATAGATGCATGCGTGCGCTCTCTCTCTCTCTGGCTGGGTTCACACGATCATTGAGAAAAGAAGCCAATTTTCTCCATCCCCATGTATGCCAGGCCTTTGTGCAATTTGCCTAATTACCCTTGTGGCATGCAGCTTGCCGGCGAGGTGTGCGATGTGGGCTGTCTAAACCTGACGAGGTGCGCAATGGGGGTTGGCTTTGAAACCATCCCAGAGCCTATGGCTTGTTGTGGGGTTCTGGGGTGGTTTTGAAGACCCACCACCACCACCACCGCCACACACACACTTCTCTGGGTTCGGACAACACGGCAAGCTGCGCACCGCGAGGGTAATTAGGCAAATCGCGCAACATGTGCACAGACAGGGAAAAGAAGCCACCGTGGCTTCTTTTCCCGATGAGCATGCAGCCCCCCCCCCTCGTCTTCATTTCCTAAGTATGTCTGAGTCCCATCATGTAGACTAGAGGCATTCACGGGAAATGAAGATGGCAGCAGCTGGAAGCACCATGGTAGGTGCCAAGAAAGGTGTCCGGAGGCACATTTGGTGGCTGCCGCAGGCACCCTTTGACTATTCCTCCTTTACACTGTTGCCAAATTAATATGTTCCCAAGAAGGCTCTGCAAGCATTATTGTCTTCTCTTACCCCACTAGTAGGAGGAACTGTGTTCATTTGCCTGCATTTGTGCCTATCTTCCCCTCCTCCCAGTGCAGGGCTAATAATACCAGGTTTTGGCGGTGGGGGGATTTGATCAGGGGGGGTAGCAGGGGGTGAAACCGCTGAACACACTTCCACCCTAGATGCATTGCTCCACTCAAAATCGGAGCCCCCTGCAGCTGCTTTGAAGATTTTTCTTTTTGAAAAATGGGGATCATAGAATTTTAGAGTTGGAAGGGGCTCCGGGCACTACATCTGGGGACCCAAGGTTGGAGAACACTGATCTAGTCCAAACCCCTGCTCAGCCTTGCAACTACAGTGTTTCTGAGTGACAGATGGCCTTCTAGCATCTGCTTAGATATCTGCATTGAAAAAGAGCCCATGACACCCTGAGGCGAGTCTGTTCCACTGTTGAAGAGCTCCTATTGTTAAGGAGCTTCTCTTAATGTTTAGTCAAAAAAACCTGTTTCCTTGCAGTGTCCCACCCATTAGTTCTAGTTCTGCCCTCTGGAGCTGCACAGAAGAAGTTTGCTCCACCTTCTGTGCGACCGCCCTTCCGATATTTGAAGGAAGAGATTCCGTTGAGTCTCATTTGCCCACAGTTTTTGGCCCACAGTCATACAACGTGATCTGTGTAAACCGCAATATTTAATGGTACATATAATAACTCCCAGAATATTGTTATTCTTCGTGCAGATTCTATTGGCCCAGCTGCACCGAATAAATGAAGTCCATTTAGTCAGCTACCCCAAGAACATTTAAGGGTGCAGTTAAAGCTCTGTTTGTAAACTCATAATGGTCCTGAGCCCTTAAGTGCTACAATTCCCCAAATAAACAAAATTTTAAATGCTTCTAATTTAGTTGACCTTTGTTGCCGAAGTGCTTTCATGCCAATTGTTACCACATTAAAAAAAAAAAAAATATTGGGCAAGCTGAGGAAAATCTAGCACTTGGTATTACTTTGCTGCCAAGAAGTGCCATTTGGAACCAGGCATTTACTAAAACAGGCGCTGTAAAAGGTGTGCATGTAAACCTGGTCCCTGGCATATATATTTTTAAAAAGCTTTCTGATGTAATTGGCGTTGAGGCTCTTAAAAACTTCCCCCTCGCTGTTCAAATTGAAGGAAATTAAAAAGGATCCCATAAACAGAAAAAAGCTATAAAAGCTGCACTTAAGCAAATAGAAATTACAGGTGTCTACTAAAGCTGAAATAGTTAGCACTATACTGAAGATAAATTAAAGTGAATCAAATAATAGAGAATGGATAAACCCCATAAATCTAACTCAAAGTGTTCCATTCCTTTCATATGTCTAAATGGAAGAGTCCTTCAATGTCATTTTTTCCCTCCATGAAACGTTTAGTCCATCTTAATAGGTACACCCTTGTTTATCATTTCTCTTTTTTTCCTTAATTAACCCAGCTCAACAGAGGAAAAAGCACTCCTCTTCCCTTTTGATCAGCACGAAAATGTTTCATGTCGTCTCTCATAAAAGCAGGAGAGCTGAGAGGGGCAGCTCAGTTTTCTATGATGTTCATTTCATAACAGATATTTTAAAAAACTTTGTCTTTGAACAATTATTTCTCCTTCAGGGACACTATTGAAATATTTGGGGAGGGAATGGGGTCTCTAAGACTTGGTATGTTATGAACTTTTGATTTTGCTGAATGTTATCAATCTAGTTTCAGTATTTAGGAAGCCTTTGGCTACCAGTTAATTATTTATGGCTTTAAACAAAGGGTACACCAAAAATTGTTTTAAATGGGCTCAATTATGGTTTTGTATTAACACGAATGAGCAACAAGAATGAGCAAGTCTTTGGATCCATTTTCCATTTTTATTAAGAGCTTTGGCTATTGGGTGTTAATGTAATAGCATAGAAATGTAAGAAATGAAATATAAATTTTCAGTAAAGCATAACATCAGAGCACAATATATATACAGTATAGGCTAAAATATTCCTTAGCAATAAGAAATGTTCAAGATTTAAAGATTTGGGGTGCAGTCCTATGGGTAGCGCACTCGATGTTCATAAGCCCCCAAACTCTGAGGCTTACAAGCATCCTATGCAGAGCGGGAAGAGCGGTGGAGGGGATCTCTCCACCTCCCCGCTCCTCCTGCTCTGCATTTTAGCTAGATGACCGTTTTTGGCTACCTGGCTGGGGCACTTTGGAGGGGGTGAGAAGGAGGCTGCAGAGGACACAGGATGCATCTTTGCCTGGCCCCTGCAGTCTCCTTCCCTCCCTGCTCCCGCCCCTCGGAATGCCCCCTTTACCCCCTCTCTGAGGTTGCATTCCCAGCCTCAGAGAGGCAGCTGGCATGGTTCTTTCTGTCCTGGCTACAAGGTCGGGGAGGGGGCTCAGAGGACAGATTTCCAGCTCCGTGGTTGAAGCTCTGTTTCCAACCTCAGATCTGGGAATCCGAAGCATCCTATAGCCCCCCGAATGATGTCTAGGGGCCATAGGATTGCTCTCTTCATAATTTAGCTGGAAATAGTATAAAATAGTCTAAAGTCTTGATAGACTACAACTCGCATCAGCCCTAGCCTGCATAGTCAATGGTGAGGGATGATGGGAGTTGTGGGCCAAAACATCTGGAGGGCCACACATCTGGTCTAAAAGAAGAGCTTTCATCTAAGTGCCAAGTTTTTTTTTTACCCAGCTCTCTGACTAGGTTATTCAGCTGACAAGTACATAGATTGGTGAGCTTCCAGATGGTGAAGAAGCTAACTCATTCCAAAATGAGAGCATGCATACCATTTTTTGTGTAGCAATTTCCTCATAGTTAATATTATCTAGCTGTCATGTAAATTAGGCTTAAAATCTTATAAGATTAAAACATAGAAAGAAGTCTTAAACATACATCTTTCCGGCTAGATAGAATTCTGAATCATATATGTAAGAATATGACTCTTTACTTAGAATTTACTAATTAAATGTAAGCATATATTTTTTCCCTACATCTCTATATATCAAGCTTTTTAATGTTTATACCTTATACAGAATTTTTTACTCAGTTGATAAGCAAAAACCTTACGTGCACTTTCAACCTTGAATATTAGTTTTATAGCTCTTCATTATTCAAATTACTCTTTGACCCAAGTGACAGGGCTTTAACCCAGTATTCCTTCTGTAGATACCATCCAAGTCATCTTCCAAGTCATTCGCTGTGAACCTGTTTGTGTTTTTGTGTGTCTTCTCTTTAATGCAATCACTGTTTTCGACAACTCCACTTTCTTAATTATTTCTTATTAAACATCTTCAGTTGCTCTTCACTTGGCATTTCAAAAACAGTAATCTTGAGGGAGCTGAGTTAGTAATTTCTCAATTGCCTTGCTAGCAATTCCGATAATGCTAAATCAAATTTTCTTAAAAGCCATGACAGATGTGTTTATAGCAGGGGTCCCAAACCTTTTTGGACCCATGGGCACATTTGGGAATTTGAGAAACTGCTGTTGGCACCACCACAAAATACTTAATCTGTGGGTCGCCACTTTTGGCATATACCTGGATCTTAAGCTGTGTCTTATTCAGCAAAAACTTTTATTATTTTTATTTATTTATTACATTTATCAATCGCCCATCTGGCCGGTCACCCGGCCACCCTTTTGTTTCACGTCTGTTGGACAACACAATGTCTCATTAATAAGGGATTGTCTAATTTGGCTAATTGCTGGCAGTGCAATACAGCTAATGTTTCTTTTGAACATTCGTTTTGGCAATGTCCAGCAGTTGCTTCTTTTTGGGAGTAGGTTATAACACAGATAAACTTTGTAATGGAACAGTCTTTAATATTCACTGATGTACACACTCTTTTAAATTATTTACCTGCTTCATGGAAATTAAGAAATGGTCAACATAAATTTTATTTATTTATTCATTATATTTATACCCCGCCTTTTTTCCTTCAAGGAACCCAAGACAGCTTACATAATCCTCCTCCTTCTCTCCATTTTATCCTCACAACAACCCTGTGAGGTAGGATAGGCTGAGAGTCTGTGACTGGCCCAAAGTCATCCAGTGAGTTTCATGGCCGAGCGGGGAATAGAACCCGGATCTCCCGGGTCCCAGGCCAACACTCTCACCACTACGCCACACTGGCCACAATGGATTCTCCATGCCCTTTAGACAGCTAAAAGCCTGCTAGTACAACATTTGAAAGATAAACACTCACCTCCTATAATGCAATGGACAGGTGGCATATAGATGCCACCTTCAAATGGATACTTCTTCGGATATTTGGTTTGCATTTGTCCTAGGCTATAATTTCCAGAAAGTTGAATGGATTTCATATGTATTCATTAGCTATGGATATATACAATTCCATGTATGCATATTAAAAAAACAGGATTATTTTTTTAAAAAAAGTTTTGTGGGTGCTACATTGGGGATCCCTTCAAGAGCGCCATTGGAGATGCCCGCAAGTGCCACATTGGGGACCCCAGGTTTATAGCAAGGTTAGTCAACCTGGTGCCCTTCAGATGGTATGGCTTACTCCCATAAATTGTCCAATGCTCAGGGATTCCGAAAGTTGTGGCCCAAAACATTTGGAGGGCACCAGGTTGTCTAGTCCTGGTTTATAATATGAGCCTGTCCCCATGTTAAGCATGCTGAGTGGGGATTCAGTTACTCCAAAAACAAAAAAACCCAGAAAAACCTGCAGCGGCAGAGCTCAAAGATATGATGATGATGATGATGATGATGATGATGATGATGATGATGATGATGATTGATGTGAATCTACACCAGTATAGTGACACCCTTGCACCTGTGGATGCTTCCACTTTCAGAGCACAGCACAGGGTAGAGGCGGAGGAGCATTGGAGGAATCTGATGCTCTTCTAGAGTTTGTTCCTACCCCCTGTGAGGACAGAATATTACAGTAACAAAAGACATGGCATTAAAAAACACCCTTTGGAGTCTACTGAGAACCCCAGACAACTGCTCCCACTTCCTCTTCCCTGCACTCTCACAGCCACAGTGGAGGAAAGGATTCTGACAAGCTCTGCAGCCAATCGCGGAACACTACGAGGAGTGTAAAAGTTGCAGGAAAGAAACATAGAGGTCATTTCGAGAGATACAGCATGACGCTACATCACCTGTACTCCTATATTTAGAACTACATGCACACAAGCGCTAGGCACTTAGCTTAAAGAGAACACTTTCCCCAAACAACAAATGCATAACAGCCAGGAAGGTTTAAAAAGGGGCGGGCGGGCGGGCGGGCAGGTGAATAACATTTTACATGCTCAGAGCAGGGTCACTTCATTGCCTCCATCTGTTCCCCCAAGCCCCAAGAAAAGTTATGGGTGTTCAGAACAGCAAAATGGCCCTGGCTACAGATAGACTCCCACTCCTCCTTGGAATATGGGCAAGTGGCCTACTGGCTTCACTATCCTCTAGTCTCCAAAAGGATGTAGCAATGTCTCCTACACATAAGTTGACAGAAGCGGGGCCTTGATAGCCAACAAAGCTCCAAACCCAGGCAAGGTCCCAACATGCAGCAGTGCTTATTTCTCTGTTGCTGGCGCTACCTAGAATTGTGACTATGCTATGCCGATATTAGCCCTAGTATAGTGTCCTCTCGGCGTGGCAGGACTATAGGAATGGCCTGTCCATCTCTTAGGACAGGAATAGGGAACATCAGGCCTGGGATTCCAATCTGGCTGGCCTGGGGTCTCAAACCAGCCCTTGAGGGTTTCCCAGATGGTGCCACCATGGTGCAAACCATCATTTGGTGGTTTTCTGGCTTTTGTGCAGTTTTGTTTTGGGTTTTTTTACCCATTCTAGAATGTTGAAATGCCTCCCGTAAGGCTTAGTTACTGGCAGTGAAAGCTTTAATGTTGATATTTCTTGTATTCTGGCCCACCCCTTTTGCTTTTGGCCCTGCCTCCTTTGCTTTCAACATCACCCTCCACTGGAATGCTGACCCCTAAGAACTTCTCCAAAATTGAGTTCGGCCCTCTGACTGAAACAGCTTCCCACCCCTGACCTAGAATCATATCTCTGAGCGTAAAAGGGTCCCACCCACGCCTTTTCTTCCAAGCTGTGAAAAATTATCACATGTATAACTATAGCTCTTTCCAAATATGCCGCACACACTCTGCTTCAGTCAGTAAGGAAACTACTACTGTAATGCTCTGTAATGAATGAAAGCCTGTGGGTTTGAGAATAATGTACTATTTCACTGGCGTTATTGATTTACCTTGATCCTTGAAGTTCATAGCAGCATAAATTCTTAAGCTGCTTATAGAATAAAATATATACCTACCATAGTAAGTTTCTTGTCCTTTCATGAAAGACTATGGTGGGAGGGGGGAGAAGTGTACCACAAAGCTGCATTCTAGGCTGATTGCCCTGCTCTATACTATATCTTGTACAAGCTCATCCTAATTTCACGTCCCTTGATATATTCCATCATATATTGGGCTGGAACGGGGTCCTTGGTTTCATAGAGCACAGCAGGAGAGGGTGCAGAGGTGGCCTTTTTGTTGGAATTAATGCTGTGTTGGCTACTCTATGCTGGTGGCCTGGCTCCAAAGCCTTATCCCTGTAGCTAAGTTACTATGGTTGCTAGTGGCACACAAAAAAGTTATATGCACCATTAGTTTCCCAGCAGCATGGGGAGGGTGTGGAAGCAGTTAATGAGCAGCCCTATTCGTGCTTTCAGTTCCTCACATGATTGCCATTGCATGAGGGGAAGAGCAGAGCGATGCTCACAGACCCCACCCTCCCCAGCACCTGGCCCACAATCCGCGACACCAAGAGTGTTAAAAGCCACTTTCAGCCCAAGGGCCACTCCACATTCCATTTCGAAAACACTCTCGGGCACCACATTTCGTTGGTTTGCGGGGCCAGAGGCAAAAGGGGAATGGGACAAAAGTACCAGCAGACTTTGGCTTAATGCGCTTCCTGAAGAGAGTCATTTCAAACTTTTAGAATGGGAGGAAAAGTGCACGAAAGATGGGAAACCGCCCAGTGGTCAGGTGCTGGGGAAAAGGAGGTGGAGCCAGAGGAAGTGGGTGTCGCCATCCAGAGAACCTTGGCGGGCCAGATTTGGCCCGCAGGCCTGAGGTTCTGCATCCCTGCTCTACATGTCAGAGGCAGCAGTCTGAAGCAGGCAGCCTGCTTTGTGCATGATTTAGATCCCTGCATGATTAGAGTTCTAAATTGTGTGGGCAGTCTATATACATCGAGCAGGCACATTGCTTCAGACCTTCCCCTCTCAACACATGGGGAGCTGGCAGGTAACATGATGGCAGGGATGGGGCCAGCGATCACGTCCTTGCTCTTCCCCTCACTGCATGAGGATGGATGCCTGAACAGGGGTAGCTCTACATAATGAAAGGGTTCTGGGATTAGCGACAATCAGCCTGTTGGAGCCTGACCATGTGTTTGCCTTCCTGGCATGGCAAGAAGATCTGTGGGGTTCTGTGGGCCCCCCGATGATGAGTGTAGTGACGGGTAGAGGGAGATATGGTGTTGGGAGGAGTAGCCAGGTAAGGGGAACATGCCCCAGACACTTAATGGCTGTGCCGTGTTCCGGTCCTCCTCTCACCCGCAGGTTTGGCGGTTGCCCTTTCAGCCTGCCCTCGGGTCTCCAGATGCTGCTTCTAAATGCCAGATCGGTCCAAAAGAAAACCTCCCTCATCCACGATTTAATAGTGGATGAGGCGGCCGATCTGGCATGTATTACCAAGACCTGAGTGGGAGAACAGGGAGGAGTCTGTCTCTCCCAGCTTTGCCGACGGGGTACTTGGTGCAGCATCAGGGTAGACCTGAGGGCCGGGGAGGGGGGGTTGCCGGGGTCTATAGGAATTCTTTCTGTCTCTCCAGGCTCCCCGTCCGTCTGACTACTGGTCTGGAGTGTTTGCACCTTGTGTTGGGCCAGCGGGAAAGATTGGGGATTCTGCTGGTGTACCACCCACCCCACTGCTCAACAGACTCCCTGGCTGAGCTGACGGAGGTGGTCTCGCTGGCGATGCTGAGGTCCCCCAGGCTGTTGGTCCTGGGGGATTGTTAACATCCATGTGTGAGGGATTGAGGCCTACTCAGGCTTGAGTTTGTTGAAGCCTGAAGGCCCAAACACTTCCCTCGAGTAGTGAAGCCTGAAGGCCCAAACACTTGGATGGGAGGGGGAGTTTTAAGTTACCCAATAGAAGTTAAGAACTAGATCTCCTATTCAAGGTCACATGATTATAACCTTCCATTCCTGGGAAGGCTATATATGTGGGGTGTGGTCAGCTAGCAGTCAGTGTGTGCTGGGAGAGAGCTAGAAGCAGAAGCACAGAAACAGCAGAGAGAAGGAGAGAAAGAGAAAGAGAAACTGGTTGCATAGGATATAGGTAGTCTGAAGTTAACTAGAGAACATTGGATTGTTTGTTTGTTTGTTTTATTTTATCATACTTGCTTTTGAATTGTAACCACTCTATTAAGTAAAAACCCTAATATTAATAGTAAAGTGTTGTTGTTTACCCTGGAGTTTGGAGTGACTTATTCACCACGTCTACAGCCTACACCCACGTTACTGGAAGCAGGCAAAGGACTTGATAACCTAGAGAGGGAGAGGCTTTGGGAAGAGGCAGAGATCTCCCAAAGGCAGATCAAGGGGTCCCTGCAGTAGCGGAACCTTGACAGATGGTGGCAGCGGAGCGATCCTGAACAGTGAGATTAAGCACTCCAAACAGAGATTGGGGTTTTTTTTACTAATAGAGCTGGCAAAAGCAGTGCATGTGTTAACTTCAGGACTGAGGAATAGGGACCCAGTGAGGCAATTAGGATGAGCCAATATCTCTCCATGAACAAAACTGCCCTGATAGAGCAGTGTAAAAAGGACAATTTGCCATGGGAGGAGAAAACAGCAGAGGAACTAAAAGTTATGCTGATCTCCCAGGCGGCAATAGGAGGAGCTGCACCCTCTAGCCCTAGTGTAACAGGACCCCAAACAAAAGAATGGGAGCTCCGGGAACAGGAACTGCGGCTAGTGGCAAAGCAGAAGGAAGAAGAAACCTGGTTAGAGTGGGAAAGGCTTTGTCTGCAGCAGGAACAGCTTAAAGCCCAAGAGGAACAACGCAGACATCAGGAAAAGCTGCACCAGGAGCAACTGCAAGCCCAGAAGGAGCAACTGCAAGCCCAGAAAGAGCAACTGCAAGCCCAGAAAGAGCAACTGCAAGCCCAGAAAGAGCAACTGCAAGCCCAAGAGGAACAACGCAGACACGAGGAAAGGATGATGCAATTGAAACAGGAGCAGCCTGTCAGAGTTACCCCGAAGGACTTCACAGCATACACCCCAGGAGAAGACCCACAAGTGTTCCTGACCACTTTTGAAAGGGCAGCACAGAAGTGGGGATTGCAGGAGGGTGATTACATGAAGTTTGTGCCTAATTTAATCAAAGGGGAGCTGGCAGAGATTTATAATAGCATGCCAGAGGGGGAGGCTGTTTCCTATGCTCAATTCAAAGAAACGGTGTATAAAAGGTTCAGGTTAGGCCCTGAGCACTTTAGGAAAAAGTTCAGAGGGTTAACACCTCAACCAGGTAAATCTATGGTGGAGTTTGCAACAAAATTAAAAAACCTGCTATTAAAATGGGTGGATGAAGCAAAAGCTGACAACAGGGAAAAGGTGCTAGAGCTTATGGCCCTGGATCAGTTTTATTTTCGGTTGCCCAGAGAAATAAAACTGAAGGTTAAGGATAAAGATCCTGAAACTGTAAACCAAGCTGCAGAAATGGCTGACAAATTGATTGAAAACCGGGAAGGGTTAGGCCCCAGGATTGAGTCTGAGAAGAAGGGGGGGAAATGGGAAGCCCCAAGTAAAAAGGAGTTCAAAAAACCTCCTTTTGATCCTTCTCACCCCAGAGACCGTGCCTGCTATTCGTGTGGTCAGACAGGCCACATCAAGAGTAGCTGCCCCAAGTTAAAGCAATAACACCAGCTAACCCAGGTAGTCCTAAACCCGAACAAACCAAGCCACAAGGTGTATCAAGCGTAAAAAAACCTTATAATTGTGGATTCGTGATCACCAACAGGAAAGAGGTTAATAATCAGTTTAAAGAACCTGTTTATGTAAAGGACAAGACCATTATGGCAATGTTGGATTCTGGAGCTGATGTTTCTCTGATCCGAGCAGATTTGGTGAGACCTGAAGATTTGGTACCAGGAATGTCTATTGAGATTCAGGGAGTGAATGGTCCCTCCTTTGAAGTCCCAGTAGCAAGGTTATCCATAGAATGGAGGGGATGGAGGGGTCTGTATGAAGTTGGGGTGATGGAACCTCCAACTCAATTTGCCCCTATCATTGTGGGAAGGGATATAATGGGACCAGAAGCTCAAATATGTGTGGTAACCCGCAAGCAAAAGGAAAGGGAGGAACTTTCAAGACAGGACCAGGTAAAAGCTGATGGGGTAAAAGAAAAGGTACTAGAGGTACAACCCACAGTGATTCCGGAAGGTCCAAAACCAACCCCAGACCCTCCCAAACCGAAACAACAGAACAAGCCTCCATGCAACCTGGAGACCTGAAAGCCAGTGAACCAACCGAGGCAGGTGGTTCTGTAGAGGAGAAGGCACTAGAGACCCCTTTTCCTGATTTAAGAGGAGTAGAGGAATTCAAGCAGGAAGTCCTCAGTGATCCTAGTTTGGAGCCTCTGAAAAGAGTTGCTCACCCTCAAGAGAAGCCCTTCTCTGAGGAAAGAAGGGAGCAGATTATTTGGGTGAAAGGATTGCTGTATAGGCTGTGGTTACCAAAAACCCAAGAGTTAACCTGGGAACCACTAAAGCAACTGGTAGTACCTAACCAATTCCGGCTAAGGTTGCTAGAACTAGCCCATGATGTGCCATGCGCAGGGCACTTGGGGAAAAACAAGACTAAACAAAGGCTCATGGCAAACTTCTTTTGGCCTGGAATTGCTAAGCAAGTAGCAGAGTACTGCAGGTCTTGTGAAACCTGTCAGCGTGTGGGGAAGGCAGGGCATCACAGTAAAGCCCCTTTGCAGCCTCTGCCTATTATAGGAGAAGCTTTCTTTAGAGTGGGCATGGATATTGTAGGGCCTTTCACTAAACCCACCCGCAAGGGAAAAAAGTACATCCTCACAGTGGTGGATTTTGCCACAAGATACCCAGAAGCAGTAGCACTAGCCTCTATAGATGCTCCATCTGTAGCTGAGGCTTTGCTAACTATATTTTGCAGAACTGGATTTCCCTCTGAAATCTTGACAGATTGTGGGTCAAATTTCCTCTCCGAGATAATGGAATGTCTGTGGAAGTGTTGCGGGGTAAAACATTTGAAAACCTCTCCTTATCACCCTCAATGCAATGGAATGGTGGAAAGATTTAACGCCACACTCAAAGGAATGATTAGAGCTTATGTAAATACACACCCAAATGACTGGGATGACAAACTGCAACACCTACTTTTTGCCTACAGGGAAGTTCCACAGGAATCAACGGGATTCTCACCTTTCGAGCTGTTGTATGGCAGAAGAGTGAGAGGCCCTCTTGATCTCTTGAGGGAAAACTGGGAAGGTAAACTTGTAGAAAACAAAACCTCTGTAGTGGATTATGTGTTAAAACTTAGACAAACCCTTGATACACTCTGTAAACTAGTTCAAGTCAATGTAACCAAAGCCCAAGAGGTGCAAAAGTTCTGGTATGATCAAAAGGCACGCTCTAGAGTATTTGAGGTAGGGGATCAGGTAATGATATTTCTTCCTCTGCGCAAAGACAAGCTTAAGGCTGCTTGGGAAGGCCCCTACACAGTCAGAGAGAAAATGGATGATTTAACCTATGTGGTGGTTAAAGAAAAATCTGAAAAAAGACCAATGTTAGTACATGTAAATATGATGAAGCCACACTATGAGAGGAGTAGAATAGTTTTACAGGTGCAGAAGGTGCCAGAGGTAGTATACTTATGGGACAAGGTTGAAGCTATCAGAACCTGGGACATACCTACAAGCCCAAGAAACAGGTCAGGTCATTCTTGGGATTTGCTGGATATTACAGGAGATTTGTTCCCCATTTTGGTGAAATTGCTGGACCTTTGACTGATTTAACCAAGAAATGTAAACCTGACAAAATTGTGTGGACTGATGAATGTCAAAGAGCTTTTGATAGACTAAAGGACATTTTAAGCTCAAAGCCTGTGTTAAGAGCACCTGACTTTGAAAAAACCTTTATTGTGGCTACAGATGCCTCTGAGACTGGCATAGGTGCAGTATTGTTACAAGACTATGACTCTGTTAAACACCCAGTAGCCTACCTGAGTAGGAAGCTTCCACCCAGGGAGAGAAACCTGTCTACGATCCAAAAGGAATGTCTGGCAGTAGTGTGGGCTCTGGACAAGCTCAAGCCTTATGTTTTTGGACAAGAATTTACTTTATGGACGGATCATCATGCCTTGCAATGGATACAAACAATGCAAAATACCAACTCCAAGCTTCAGAGATGGTCTTGGAAATTGCAGGAATTTCAAATGAACATTGAGTATGTGCCTGGGAAGGAGAATGTGATAGCTGATGCTTTGTCTAGGAAATAACCAAAAAACAGTTGCCTTTTTGTGTAGGTTAACGTTTCACAATTCTCTTCTGTAAAAGGAAAATTGTTCCACTTGAGAAGAAGGGGGGGAAGATGTGAGGGATTGAGGCCTACTCAGGCTTGAGTTTGTTGAAGCCTGAAGGCCCAAACACTTCCCTCGAGTAGTGAATCCTGAAGGCCCAAACACTTGGATGGGATGGGGAGTTTGAGAGTTTAAGTTTACCCAATAGAAGTTAAGAATTAGATCTCCTATTCAAGGTCACATGATTATAACCTTCCATTCCTGGGAAGGCTATATATGTGGGGGTGGTCAGCTAGCAGTCAGTGTGTGCTGAGAGAGAGCTAGAAGCAGCAGCAGAGAAACAGCAGAGAGAAGGAGAGAAAGAGAAAGAGAAACTGGTTGCATAGGATATAGGTAGTCTGAAGTTAACTAGAGAACATTGGATTGTTTGTTTGTTTTATTTTATCATACTTGCTTTTGCATTGTAACCACTCTATTAAGTAAAAACCCTAATATTAATAGTAAAGTGTTGTTGTTTACCCTGGAGTTTGGAGTGACTTATTCACCATGTCTACAACCTACACCCACGTTACTGGAAGCAGGCAATGGACTTGATAACCTAGAGAGGGAGAGGCTTTGGGAAGAGGCAGAGATCTCCCAAAGGCAGATCAAGGGGTCCCTGTAGTAGCGGAACCTTGACACCATGCTGAGGGCACCTTGTCTGGTGTGGCTCAGGAATTCATGGACTCCATGACAAACATGGGACTGTCCAAATGTCATTGGCCCAACACATGTAGCAGGGCACACTCTAGGCTTGGTTTATTCAGCCGAGCATGGAGATGGTGATCTGAAGGTGGGGGACTTTGAATCGGTCCCCTTGTCATAGTCAGATCACTACCTGCTGAGATTTAGGCTAACGGCAGCTTTCCCCCTCTGCAAGGGTGGGGGACCTATTAAGATGCCCCCCCCCCGGAGGCTGATGGATCCGGATGGTTTCCAGAGGGCCCTTGGGGGGTTTCCAGCTGATATGGCTGGCAGTCCTGTCGAATCCCTGGTTGATCTCTGGAATAGAGAGATGGCCCGGGCGGTTGACATGATTGCTCCTGAGCACCCTCTCTGTAGTAGAGCTCGTATGGCTCCGTGGTATACCCCAGAGCTGAGAGTGATGAAGCAAAACAGGAGACGGCTTGAGTGCAGGTGGAGGAAAACGCCTAGTAAATGCAATCGAGCCCTGGTACGTGCCTATAGCCAGGTATACCTAGAGGCAGTGAGGGTGGCAGAGAGACAACATCTCACTGCCTCTATCCAATCATCTCTTTGCCACCCAGCGGAGCTCGTTAGGGTCATCCGGGGCATGTTATACTCTGGCCCCAGGGACATCATCGACCCATCTGATGCCCGCTGCAATATATTTGCTAGGCACTTCCAGGAAAAAATCTCTTGCATCCGCGGGACTTAAACTCCAGTGTTATAGCAGTAGAATCAGGAGAGGTACGTAGAGCACAGCCTGGTCTAGTTATTTTGGATTAGTTTCAATTGGTACAGCTCGAGGATGTTGACGGGTTCAGGCAACCACGTCTGTTCTGGATCCTTGCCCCTCTTGGCTTATACAAACTAGCAGGGAGGGAACAGCCGGCTGGGTCAGAGAGGTGATCAATGCCTCCTTGTGAGAGGGAGTGGTCCCATGCCACCTGAAACAGGCGGTGGTGAGACCACTCCTGAAGAAACCCTCTCTGGACCCGGAAGATCTTAACAACTTTAGGCCGGTGGCGAATGTTCCTTTCCTGGGCAAGGTCCTTGAGCGGGTGGTGACCAACCTGTCTACGATCCAAAAGGAATGTCTGGCAGTAGTGTGGGCTCTGGACAAGCTCAAGCCTTATGTTTTTGGACAAGAATTTACTTTATGGACGGATCATCATGCCTTGCAATGGATACAAACAATGCAAAATACCAACTCCAAGCTTCAGAGATGGTCTTGGAAATTGCAGGAATTTCAAATGAACATTGAGTATGTGCCTGGGAAGGAGAATGTGATAGCTGATGCTTTGTCTAGGAAATAACCAAAAAACAGTTGCCTTTTTGTGTAGGTTAACGTTTCACAATTCTCTTCTGTAAAAGGAAAATTGTTCCACTTGAGAAGAAGGGGGGGAAGATGTGAGGGATTGAGGCCTACTCAGGCTTGAGTTTGTTGAAGCCTGAAGGCCCAAACACTTCCCTCGAGTAGTGAATCCTGAAGGCCCAAACACTTGGATGGGATGGGGAGTTTGAGAGTTTAAGTTTACCCAATAGAAGTTAAGAATTAGATCTCCTATTCAAGGTCACATGATTATAACCTTCCATTCCTGGGAAGGCTATATATGTGGGGGTGGTCAGCTAGCAGTCAGTGTGTGCTGAGAGAGAGCTAGAAGCAGCAGCAGAGAAACAGCAGAGAGAAGGAGAGAAAGAGAAAGAGAAACTGGTTGCATAGGATATAGGTAGTCTGAAGTTAACTAGAGAACATTGGATTGTTTGTTTGTTTCCAGGTGCTCTTGGATGAGACTGATTATCTGGATCCATTTCAGTCGGGGTTCAAGCCTGGTTTTGGCACAGAAACAGCTTTGGTCGCCCTGTATGATGACCTATGTCGGGAGAGAGACAGGAGTGCGACCCTGTTGATACTCCTGGATCTCTCGGCGGTTTTCGATACCATTGACCATGGTATCCTTCTGGAGCAGCTGTCAGAGTTGGGGGTGGGGGGCACTGCATTGCAGTGGTTCCGCTCCTACCTGGATGGCCGTCTCCAGAGAGTGGTGCTTGGGGAGTATTGCTCGGCCCCATGGACTCTCCAGTACGGGGTTCCTCAGGGGTCGGTCTTATCCCCCATGCTATTTAATATCTACATGAAACCACTGAGTGGGGTCATCCGGAGTTTTGGAGTGCGTTGCCATCAGTACGCTGATGACACGCAGCTCTATTTCTCCTTTTCATCTTCAGCAGGTGAGGCTGTGGATGTGCTGAACCGGTGCCTGGCTGCGACAATGGATTGGATGAGGGCTAACAAACTGAGGCTCAATCCAGACAAGACTGAGATGCTGTTAGTGGGTGGTTCCTTTGACCGGATGGAGGGTGTTCAACCTGTTCTGGATGGGGTTGCACTCCCCTTGAAGGAGAAGGTTTGTATCTTGGGGGTGCTCCTGGAGCCATCTTTGTCACTTGAGGCTCAAGTGGCCTCTGGACAGGGATAGCCTGGTCTCAGTAATCTATGCTCTGGTGATCTCTAAACTGGACTACTGCAATGCACTGTACGTGGGGCTGCCTTTGAAGACTGTTCGGAAGCTGCAGCTTGTGCAAAATGCGACAGCCAGGCTTATTGCAGGGACCGGAAGGTCTGAGCACATTACAGGCCTGTGGCTTATGCTGGCTCAGCTTGTCTGAGTGTGGAAGCTAAGCAGGGTCAAGCCTGGTTATTACTTGGATGGGAGACCCCTCCTCTAGTTTCCTGCATTGAGCAGGGGGTTGGACTCGATGGCCTTGTAGGCTCCTTCCAACTCTATGATCTATGAAATGAAATCTATGAAATCTACACCGGTTCTGGCCCGTTTGCACTGCCTGCCAATATGCTTCTGAGCCGAATTCAAGGTGCTGATTCTAACCTATAAAGCCCTATATGGCTTTGGACCACAATACCTGACGGAATGTCTCTCCCAACCGCAATCTACCCGGACACTACGCTCAACATCTGGGGCCCTCCTCCGACTGCCACCTCCAAGAGAGGCTCGGTTGGTGGCAACGAGGAGGAGGGCCTTCTCAGTGGTAGCCCCCCCCAATTATGGAATAAGCTCCCCCCTGATACCCACCTGGCTCCAACTTTACTATCTTTTCCGCGCCAGGTCAAGATTTCCCTCTATGCCAAGGCATTCAATAGTTAAGAGCTCAAAATAGCACGGGGGGGGGGGGAGATTGTCACCTGTAGGCTTAGTTTTATTAACTTTTGGATTGTTATTTTAAACTGTGCTTTTAAATTTTGTTTTTAATCTTTTAAACTATTTTTTATGTTTTTATTGTTGTTTTTATGTACAAGCTGTTGTGAACTGCCCAGAGAGCTTTGGCTGTGGGGCGGTATAGAAATGAAATAAATGAAATGAAATGAATTGAAATCTGGTGGTTTGTTTTGGGATGTGGTCCCACGTCCTTGACTCTAGGACTCATTAATGTAACTCAAGGTGGGCAACATGGCCTTTCTTCCAGGGTGCAGCCATGGAGAGGATGTAGGTAAGATTAAACTCGTGTGGTACCTGCCATCCAGTCTTTGGAAATAATTTTTTATGCTAAAGTTAGTCTGCCCATTCCACAGAAACAGGAATCTACTTGAAATAGGGATCATGCATCACAGAATTTTTCTTCTTCTCCTTCCTCTTCTTCTTGTTATTATCAACATCATCATGGTTTAGGTTTGTACATATTCTTCTGTATTTTCTGACCATGCCATAGTCAGTGTGTCATCCAATGTATTCTAGTGACTTAGAAGATGAGTCCAAATCTGGTTGCATGGACTTATGGAAGACATTAGCTTGATTTTGTTTTGGGGAAATCAACAATATATACTTCGTGTGTCCTTGAGATCATATTTTAAATGGTCAATAAATGCTTGGTGATATCTTCGAAGACTCTACCACTTCCGAATGCACATATGGAATCTTATTCCAACTAAAAAGACCCCTGCACATAAAAACCTGGCATGATGCAGGGATGGAGAATCTAGAACCCTTTTAGAACACACACACACACACACACGTAATTGAAAGCAGTGATCTGGGGGATGTAAGATTTATAGGTATACCTACCTAAAGGTTCAGGAGCACAAACAACATTTTTCTTACTTTCTCTTCTTTTTTTCCCTTTGCTTTTTCTCTCTCACAAGAATCTGATCTACCGTATTTTTCCGTCTATAAGACGCCCCCATGTATAAGACGCCCCCCACTGGGCAGTTTTGCAACTGCACGGTTCTCTCCTTGACTTACTTCCGTGTATAAGACGACCCTCAATTTTTAGTCTAGCGATTTTAGTAAAAAGTATAGTCTTATACATGGAAAAATACTGTAGTTGCTTATTATTTCAGTTTAGTAGATGGGGCACTGATTTGCCCAAGGTCAAACAGGGAATCCTGAATCGAGATGGAATTTGAAACAGGTTCTAGTTGAGAACATACTCTCCTGGGCCACCAGTTCTTTGTTTTTGGCGAAGTAAATATGTGTCTCTTTTTTGCCAGATACCATCAATATCTTGCTTCCCATATATATGAACGATGTATTTTGAAGATAGAACATTTTGATTTCTCATTTAACCCACATGGCTGAAACCTGAAAACTTAACCGTTGTTTTAAATAAATAAATTAAAATCCACTCAGAAACTTCACAGATCTGGAGGGAGGGAGTTAAAAGAATAAATTTAACCATGAATAAATTATCATGCAGGATTGCAACAACAGAGGGAAAAGAGATATGTGTGAGAAAGTGGCTGTGAAAATAATAGCTAACTCAAGACTCTAAGGAATCTCAGAGTAAGATTTTTTTTAAAGTAGTGTGTTTCCTTGCCAGACTTCTTACAAAAATTACCACCCAAAAAAGTATCTTGCATTTGTAATTTATTCATAGACTCTTGCAGGAGGGTGATAAAAATGTCCAGTAGGTGGCAACATACCAACACACTGTTCATAGTCTTCTGTATTTTTGCAGACCTTTAGCTGAAGAATATTCCCAGAACAAACTTAAAAATCAGACTTAGAGACACAGAAGGATGTTGATTATATTGCATCAGAATTTTCATAAACTTTATTGTCAAAAAGTTTAGGCCTTTCAAACATTCAACCTACTCTGCATGCTGGCACTTGGATTTAATTGGATTTAGTCCAGCTAATATAAAATTGACTTAAATTCCTGTATGCTGTGTTAACTGGATTATGGTTTCGGCAGCAAGAGACTAAAATTAAAAGGGGCTGGCGTTCATACTGTGCACTTCATTTCCATTCAAATGCCCTTGGACTAGGCTTTGGCAGAAAGGATCTTGTAAAATGGATATTGCATATTTTGGAATGCCACATAGTTCATTTTTTAAAACGGCTGATGGGCTATTTGTCCTGGGAATTTGTGATATCAATGCTACTTTGTGGAGATACATACCAGCTATTTGCATCAGCTGCCTGATTTTGTTCGCACGTCTCCTTAAGTATTCAATGGTCACGTCTTATATGTGAAATAAATACCATATTGAAAAATATGGTACCCGTTATCCTTCAGCTACTCTGTATTGTTTTGCTAATCCACTGAATCACTTCTGACATCCTTGCAACTTCCCTTCTGTTCAGAAAGTGTCTGACATGGATGACTGTGAGGGTAGATGTTGCCTGCAAGCATTCTCTCCTACATATGAATGATTCACAGCCTAACAAAGAAGTTGTGCCAGAGTGTTTAATAGCAGGAGACTAGCTGGGTGTTTAAGGCTACTAGCACGCTTGGCAGAGGGGAGGAATAGCAGGGTACCTGCTGTTTATTTGGTTAATAGGCCCAGCGGATTGCTCACAAGAAAAAGGCAGATATATCCAAGGAGTGTGTAACATGGGTGAGGGCAGCCCTGGATTAACCATTAAGCAATATCCGCACGTGCTGAGGGCACCAAGGGAAGGGGGGCACCACACAGAGAACCACAAATTTTTGCATTTGCATTTCCCCCCTTATAACAGTTTTATTAAAAACTGCATAAATCAGTGTTGAAAATTTGTATTTCTTTCTGTTGCCCTAGTTATAAGTAATTGGCTTATATTGCTTGCTGCTATTTAGTGTTAAATAAATATAATAAAAAACAGTTTATATTTAATATAGTTGTGTGTTCTGGCGTGGGGGATGGCCTTGAAGAAAACTGAGTTTTTAATGTCTTATTTCACCTTCAACACTTATTGAGTCTTAATGTCTTGCCAGCTAAGCAATGGAAGGACCAAGGGGGCACCATGACTGGGCTGTGCTTAGCGCATCAGCTGGCCTTAATCCGGCCCTGGGCGAGCGGATTGATTTGTTGCAATTATGGAGCAGCTCGAGCTGGAAAATGTCACATTTAAGTTCTCTTATTTTCCTTTAATAGCAATATGAAACTAGAAATGGCAGAGTGAAACAGAAGTGGGGGGAAAAGTAATTGGACTGGATCAGACCAAAGGTCCATGTAGTAAACTGCTCTTTCAACACCAGCTCACAACACGCCCCCATCCCATCTTTTGCAGGTGTCGGGCAAAGATCTTTTCAGATCATGAGTTTCCTTAACTCAGTCCTTAAGCCTAGGGCTTCATATGTTCAACCCTGAGATTTAATTGGTTTGACAAAAGGATTGTTGTTTAAACTCTCTCTCCCTCTCTCTCTCTCTCTCTCCCTCTCTCTCTCTCAAAGGATCAGTTCATACTTGCCAATAGCCCCCACCAGGTTGTGGAAGGCTGTCATTATTATTATTATTATTATTATTATTATTATTATTATTATTTTATTGAATTTTCCAAAACAAAAACAAATCATATTTGGCTTCTGCCTCATTGTCTGACAAACATTACCAATCCTTATCCAATCTAAGTTTCCTCTATTTTCACAGAAAGAATTTCTATCACCTTACCAATATTCAAAAATCAAAACCCAAAATTATTAAGTCACTTTCCCTCCTCCCCAAGAAGTCCACCAGAGGTTTCCAGTCTTTCTTGAATGAAGATAAAAAAAATTCTCTAATTAAACAAGTCAATTTCGCCATCTCTGCTAAGTCCAGCATTTTCAACAGCCAGTCTTCTATAGTTGGTATTGCTGCTTCTTTCCATTTTTGAGCATAGATTATTCTTGCTGCTGTCATCATATATTGTAATAACGTTTCATAGTCTTTCTCAAGTTGTATATCCATTATACCCAATAAGAACATTTCTGGTTTCAGTTTAATATTCACTTTTAAAATCTTTTGTATCCATGTGTGTATTTGTACCCAGTATGTTTTCACTTTTTTACATGTCCACCAAACATGATAAAATGTTCCTTCATGATTTTGACATTTCCAACATACATTTGACACATTTTTATACATCTTAGCCAATTTCACAGGGGTTAGGTACCAACGATACATCATCTTGTAAAAATTCTCTCTAAGATCAGAACACAATGTAAATTTTATACCTTTAGTCCACATACGTTCCCATTGTTCCATCATTATATTATATCCAAAGTTCCTTGCCCAATTAATCATACAGTCCTTAACTTGTTCTTCTTCTGTCCCAAACTTCAGCAGAAATTTATACATTTTTGCAATTACATGATCATCACCTGTACACAATTGTATTTCAAATTCAGACTTATCCTGTTCTATATCATACATTCTTTTATCCACATTAAATCTCTGATAATTGCATGTATGAAAACCAGTGTAAGTTATAACCTTCTGTTACTAAACAATCCCGTGTTTTAATCCAATATGTTCCCTGATGCGATTCCAATATTTCTCAGTATTTTAACCAGTTCTCATTGCTGGTCTTAAGGGGAAGGCTGTCTTAAGGTGCAATCCTATGCATGTTTAGACGGGAAAAAGTTCCTGCAACTCCCAGCATGCTGGGAGTTGCAGGACTTTTTTTCTGTCTAAACGTGCACAGGATTGCACCCTTAGAAGGATTAACTTTTAAAATATGTGTGGTACCGGTACTTGGAAGACAAAGGGGTAGCATATGAACTTAAAATGAGTGATCCTGACTGAAAATGCAATACCTACCCTTTTAGCTGTGTGTTTGTTTTATAGCCATATCATTGTGTAACTAGACATCATTTTATGCTATCTTTATGTGTGTAAATTAATCACAGAAGTGGAGTCTTTGGGAGAACAGAGATAACAATAGCTATAGATGAGATCCCCAAGCAGATGTAAATTGGTTCAAGATTCAATTCCAGCAGAAAGCTTTTTGCAAAAAGAAAGGGCCATGTGTACTGTTCTTTGTAGCAGCACTTTAATGTGAACTGAGCAAAGACTTGAAAGACAAGCAGGAGGCTAGCTAATTTAGAGTATCCAGTGACGAAATTAAGTTTTGTTCCTATGGTAATAGGACCTATGCTAGGGGAAGATGTTCTGAATACTGCTGAGATTAACGTGATAGGTTGAGAGTGTTATGCTACATTTCTACCCCCTGCAGAAGGTTATCTTTATGGAGTGGGAATTTGATGAATATCTTTTGGTTGTGAAGCCACTGAAGAAGTCTGATTGTCTGAACTCTGAACAAGGTCGGTGCTGAACCTTCTTCAACTGTAGGAGCGCGGGGAAAGTTTACACAAAACTGCAGCTGTCCTGAAGAATGGGGGTAGGTGGGCAAATTTTGCAGAAATTTTCAGGCAGGATGGAAAGTTTACTTTAGTTCAGCCTTCCCCAGCTTGGTGCCCTCCTGATGCTTTGGACTCCAGCATTCCTTACCATTGGCCATATTGGCTGGGGCTGATGGGAGTTGTAGTCCAAAACATCTGGAGGACACCAAGTTGGGGAAGGCTACCTTAGTTACACAAGGTGGCAGAGATCTCCCTCCCCCCTTGTTTTTTGATGTTTGAAAAGTCTTGCGATTGCTTGCAGCAGAGCAGTGCAAGGCAGGTCTCAGCATGCAGGCAGCTTTCCCAGATCTAGAATGCATGGGGCTGTGTAGCATAGCATCATTCCCCAGTGCATTCTGGATCCCGAAATGCACCCAGTAGGTTGCAGAGAACCTTGTGTTGCTGCAATTGGTCATAGGGCTTTTTTCAAAGGTAAAACAACAACACCCACCCTGTTCCCGTTGGCCACTTCATATAATGAAAGTAAGCCCCACCAAATTTCTGAGAAGTTCACTCATCGTTACCAAAAGCAGCCCAAACCCCTCCTTTTATGGGGATGAATGATCCCCACAAAAGGGGGGAGATTTTTGGAGCACCTTTAATCTACACACACTTGGTATTTACTTAGGCATTTTGTACAGCTTTTAAAGAAATTGACATCCATGTGACATCCATTTTTACCAATCTATGGATCTCACCACTTGAGGTCTTGAAGAAATATGTGGATTTTAAAAAAGTGAACTTCAGTAATGTGTAGAGAATGAGCTATTCACATGTTGTAATACATTTGTAATTTGTATAGATGTATATATTCGTCCATTTTGGAAAGTACGTATAGAAAAGTTCCAAGCAGATGTAAATTGATTCAACATTCAATTCCAGGAGGAAGCTTGCAGGTGGCGGGGGGGGGGGGGGCGGCATGTTACTATATCCTTAATTCATTCTCTGATCGAAACTACATATTCAGCAATATCATGTGGCCATGTCCTTCCTGGACTATACCACATTGGTCTGCAGGTGGGAGAGCATATATTTTTGAATGCCTCTGCCTACATAAAAACCTAGAAAATATTACCTAAGGTAGATACACTAGCCTTCTATATGCGGGAAAAGAAGGTAATCTGGCTGGTGTTCGCTCCTTGATCATTTTAAAGGATCTAGATGAGCACTTGGATTGAAGAATGGGACTGAATGCCACTGATCACACGTGATGCTACAACCTGCCATTCACCACATGCCTGTGAAACCCACACAACTGCATTCCATACAGCAGTTACAATCGTAATCGACGTTCTAGTTCACAGGTGGGCAAACCACGGATTACACGCAGACCTCAGCTGCTCTCCATGTGGCCTGGGGAGCCTCGCCCGCTTTCCTCCACAGCCCGGCTGGGCCGCTGTCAGCTGGGCAGCAGGGAAAGACTACTGTTCCAGTGCTTGAGACAGCAGTCTTGATCTGGACTGCTGGAGGCAGACCTGAATTTCACCCCCCAGAAATCCTGATGCAGCTGTGATCACTGTTTCCCTGCTGCAGATAGTGGAGGGGAATAAACGATCTGGATTAGGATCACTGGGGAGGGAGAGGCTTTAACCTCACCCCTCCCAGTGAACCCAGTCAGAGACTGCTGTTGCCTCACTGCTTATAGCAGTGTTCTCCAACCACGTTGGCTGGGGCATGCTGGGAGTTGTAGGCCAAAAACATCTGGGGACCAAAGGTTGGAGAACACTGGCTTATAGCAACAGGGAAGTAGCAACCTAGATCAGGATCACTGTTTTAGCCTCGCCTCTTCCCCCCGCCCCCAGTGATGCAGGGAGATTGCTGTTCTGATGATGCAGAAATGGCTGTTTACTGCGAATCAGGATTGCTGGGGAAGGAGAGGCATTAAACTCCTCTCCCCCTGCAGTTCCATCAGGGAGGGAGTGGAGGCTGAAACTTCTCCATCCCTGTGCTCTGAGGTGTGTGTGTGCCTGGGAGGGGGGGAAAGAGTGTGTATGCATGTATGCGTGTGCACGCCCCCCCCCCAACTTGGCATTGCCTGTGGCCCCTGAGGCTAAAAATGTTGCCCACCCCTGCTCTAGCTGGAGGGAGAGAATCAAAATTTCCCAGGAACAAAATGTTGTGATCTGAGTGCTGGGAATATGTCATTTTCCCTATCAACAAAAGCACTGCGTAGAAGAAAGACCCCCCCCCTCTTCAAATTGAAAAATCTATTTTTCTGGAAAGGCCTTTAGGTGTAAGTTGGTTGCTTAAGGTGCCATGGCACTTCTTGTCTCTTTGGTGTTACAGATTAACACTGCTACTCTCCTGGAACTTGTTGATTACCTGTTGACTCCAAAAGTTCTTGAAAGCAGGCAGGTGGGCTCTATATAACATTATGTCCTCAGAGAGCTGCATCAGCACATGGACAGCTGACAGCATGCGTTGGGGACGATGTTTATGTAATTCTGCTCAAATTCTAGCTGTTGTGATGATCCGTTAGGATTGTCTCCTGTATTTTTGAATCTAATGGGGCCAGTGCAGGACCATGGAACTCTTGTCTGTTTCTAGGGGGACTTTCACAGAAGAAATTCCAGCCAGGTGCAATTGTTGTCGTCGGAGGGCCTGAGACTTTTGGGAATAAGAATCTGGATGCAGAATAAGCTTAACAGATGTATTATTTTAATTGTTTGTTTGTTTCTATACCGTCAATAGCCAAAGCTCTCTGGGCTGTTTACAACGGCTCCATAATACAATAAAACATCCAGAAAATTTTGCCACAATACAAAATTTTAAATTTAACAGCTAAACAATATTTAATACAGAGTAGACCTGTTAAAAACACCTGACATGGGTGCCCCCATCAAGCCATTAAATAATCTTAGATGTCTTTAAATGCCTCAGCACAAAGGGCTGTCTTAACATGGTACCAAAAGGATGACAGAGTTGGCAGCAGGTGGGCCTCAGGAGGGAGATCATTCCACAGTTGGGAGGCCACCACTGAGAAGGCCCTCCCTCTTGTTGCTGCCCTCTGAGCTTCCCTCAGAGGTGGCACTCAGAGGAAGGCTTCAGATGTTGATCGTAGTGTCCAGGTAGATTGCGTTTGGGAGAGGCATTCTGTCAAGTATTGCAGTCCCAAGTCATGTAAGGCTTTATAGGTTATAACCAGCCCCTTGAATCAGGCTCAGAAGCATATAGACAGCCAATGCAAGCAGGCCAGAATTGGTGTTATGTGTTCAGACCTTCTGGTCCCAGTTATTAGTCTGGCTGCCGCATTTTGCACAAGCTGCAGCTTCCAAACAGTCTTCAAGGGCATCCCCATGTACAGTGCATTGCAGTAGTCTAGTTTAGAGATCACCAGAGCATAGATTACTGAAACCAGGCTACCCCTGTCCAGATAGCTGGGTGTGATGACCACCCACGCACCCTATACACAGGTGGGGTGTTGCCACCTCACCTAGTGACCGAGGATACCTGTTTCCCGTCAGGATCTGCCCTGCCACCCAGGTGCACGTCCCAAATAGCCGGTTCCTATCACTACACCGTTATTGGGATGACTACCACCGCCAGGGCTTTCCTGCCACCCAGCCTGGTAAACTCAATAAATGCTGTTCTTTCCCTCTTATTTTTCCCATCTATTGTGGGTTGTGCCCTTCAGATATGCTGCCGCCTTTTTGAATACTGTTTTCCGCTGCCACCAAACCCCTAAGTAGCGTGTGACCCTTGCAAGACATGTGGGGTTAACTAAAAGCCTTGTCTGTGGATATAAATAGAAAACAGGCTGTTTGAACAAAAAAACAAGGTTTATTTTGGGAACACAGGTAGGATACTGGGGTCAGGGAACATAAGGAATTCAGGGATCAAGTATAGGCAATAACAGGTAAGTAAATATCTTTCTTTTTATAGCACTCTTTCACTCTCTAATACAGTGTTCTCCAACCTTGGGTCCCCAGATGTTTTTGGCCTACAACTCCCAGCATGCCCCAGCCAGCATAGCTGGCTGGGGCATGCTGGGAGTTGTAGGCCAAAAACATCTGGGGACCCAAGGTTGGAGAACACTGCTCTAATACCTTCCTATCCATAACAGCCCTATCTCTAATACCTTCCTATCTCCTTACCTCCCACCTCCCTCCTTCCAAATCCACCCCTCTCTCCCTCTCTAACTGCCCTCTCCCACTTTTAACCCTTTCCCCCTTTTTTAAATCCAGCCACTCCCTGCCAGCCAATCACACGCAAGATCCATCTGAACATTCCATTCACTCCAGCTGTCAATCATACACCCCAGGCACATATACCAACCTCAGTATGTATTTCCACTTTAAATAGAGCCAAAATTGTCACACTGGGCCACCAGCCGAAGCTGGTAGTAGAAGGCACTCAGTGCCACTGAGGCCACCTGAGTCTCAAGTGACAAAGATGGCTCCAGGAGGAGCCCCAAGCTATGAACTTGCTCCTTCAAGGGAAGTGCAACCCCATCCAGAACAGGCTGAACACCTTCCATCCGGTCAGAGGAACCGCCCACTAACAGGATCTCAGTCTTGTCTGGATTGAGCTTTAGTTTGTTAGCCCTTGTGGCAGCCATGCACTGGTTTAGCACACCCATGGCCTCACTTGGAGATGAAAAGGAGAAGTAGAGCTGCGTGTCATCAGCAATACCGATGGTAACACATTCCAAAACTCTGGATGACCCCACTCAGCAGTTTCAGGTAGATGTTAAATAGCATGGAGGACAAAACCGCCCCCTGAGGAGCTCCATGCTGGAGAATCCATGAGGCTGAGCAATAGTCCCCAAGCACCACCTTCTGGAGCCGGCCATCCAAGTAGGAGCAGAACCACTGTAATGCAGTACCCCCCACTCCCAGCTCAGACAGTCACCCCAGAAGGATACCATGGTCGATGATATAGAAGGCCACCAAGAGATCCAGGAGTATCAGCAGGGTCATATTCCCCCTGTCTCTCTCCAGACATAGGTCATCATACAGGGCGACCAAAGCTGTTTCTGGGCCAAAACCTGGCCTGAACCATGAATTAAATGGATCCAGATAATCCATTGTACAGTTTAATATTAAAGTTCCTGTGATGTGTCTGTTTATAGCTCTGGGTATTCCCTGGCTGGGGCAGTTGTTTTGTACAGTAATACATTGGATTGCAAGTAACTTGGTCTGAGAGCGTTTTGCAAGACAAGCAAAAAAAATTAAAAAATGTTGACTTGATAAACGAGCAAGGTCTTGCAAGACAAGTCATAGGGATGTAACCGCTCGCCTTGAGTGGGCGTAGCGGGCCGAAATTGGCCCTGCTCACGCCCGCCAGAGACTCGCTTTGATATAAGAGTGTTTTGGATTACAAGCACGGTTCCGGAACAAATTATGCTCTCAATCCAAGGTATTACTGTATCGAGTTTCTGCAGGATGCCAGTATCTTTAAGCCCAGAGTAGTCTTTTGACTGTTAGAGCTGATCTTGGTTATTCCCCTGTAAGGGACATCTGTCCAGCTGTAAT
This sequence comes from Shinisaurus crocodilurus, assembly GCA_021292165.1. Lineage (NCBI taxonomy): Eukaryota > Metazoa > Chordata > Lepidosauria > Squamata > Shinisauridae > Shinisaurus > Shinisaurus crocodilurus. Next base: position 37,692,840 of record CM037880.1, on the reverse strand, counting down.
TGGTGCCATGTGATTATGGGATTTGTATTCTAGAAATAGTAACTAGGCAGGTATTTTTCTTCTCCCTGGGCCAGGTTAAATAGATGGGGTATGTTGGGAACTTGGACTGCCTCTCCAGATAAGTCTTGGATACTGGGAGCCCTATGTGGGAATTGTCTGTGCCAAGGTTATTGTAGGCCAGGAAGTGTTGTGTCTTGTTTTGTTTTACTGCTTGTTTTTCGCTCTTGCCTTTTACTGTGTTTTGTTTTGTTTGTAATAAATGCTGTTCTGTAACCTAAAACTTTGAGGCTGATCCCCAGCCAAAATCTAAGGAGGGGGTTGTTTGTCCTCCCTCCACCCATGTGGCCTAGGTTATATGGATGCTACACAGCCAGCAGAGATAAAGGGGGAACTGGGCTGGTCATCTGTCTCCTCTTCTTTTCTATGTGTTTATTGTTGTTTTTATGTACAAACTGTTGTGAACCGCCCAGAGAGCTTCGGCTGTGGGACGGTATAGAAATGAAAGAAATGAAATGAAATGAGAATGATATATCACAGTTCCTTCTCTGCATATATCCATGAGCCAACTCCTATTCTAGAATGCCTTTCTCCTTCCCACCTCTGGAATGGACTAGACTGTGATTAACTCAGGTCATTCTGAAATACTGGCTTTGAGCAAGGAAGGAGTGAATGTGATATGTACAGAAACGAGCATGAAAATGTGGATGAATTTTCGTGGGAATTTTCTTTGAGAAAAGTGCAAATGGAAATGAGAAAGAAAGAACGAAGTTGTCTTTGGTGGGGAAACCTGGGAACCGTATTGAAAGAGAAATAGAGGCATCCATCCCTACGATATGACAAGAGATATATTATTTCATCACACTTTAGGTTATGTATAGTTCTTCTTTCCTCTTAGAACAACTGCACGTGACAAGCACTGCATGGTGGCCATTGGGAAGTATCCTTTGTGGAAGGTGCTTTCAGTGTGTTGAGCCTTTCATTTGGAGCAACCTGCCATGCAGAAAAGCCTATTCTTGAATCATAGCCCTGCACACCCATCTAAAGCAGCAAATGTTCGTATCTAGCTAGCTTCTCTGAAATGATTTTTCCTTTACTCAATTTCAAGCATGCAACCAGGCTGATGTATGATTTTTCATTAGGCACAAGATAATGGGTCAGTTTCTATGGAAATCCATTCAGCATTATTATTTTCCCTAACTATCTACTGCTTCGTGAAATACTTTGTGAAATTTGAATAGCTGTTAATTTAATTAGATTTAAATTGAAAATGGACAGTGTCTCTGACTCCCTGCCATGCAGATAATATAGGCTTCATGCTACCTAGTTAACAGCCTGGTTCTTTGGGTGTAATTCAGGAATCAAGAGTAGTAAAGTCATCAGCCTGCTGGTAGAAAGAGCAGGCCTCAGCCTTATAGTGCAAAGGAGCCATCAAATGAGTCTTCTCTAAGAGATGAAACAGCATTGCAGAGGCTGTGCCTAGCTTTCTGTAACCCAGGGCCAGCCCAATACATTTTGTTGCCTTAGGCAAAGATGGCACCCCTTCCCCGGTCCATACACAGAAGCTGACTGAATTGGCAATTGAATCTTACTTAAACACTGGCAAGGGAGAGCATCCTCCACCACAAGCTACATTTAGAAGGGCCAAGATAGATTGTCTCTCATACATGGCTCTGTCCTCCAACAGAGGGGAACAGCCAGAGAGTTCATGAGAATAGCTGGGAGGCTGCCACTGCTGTCCTTCAACATCTGCTGCCTGAGGTGGTTGCCTCACTCTGCCTAGTGGAAGGGCCAGCCCTGCTGTATCCAGTGAGTAGACAAGGACTTCATCATAAGGTCCTGAAAGGGAAAGAGACTGAGGTTCCAAAACTACACAAAGTATTCCCACCGACATGTGGGCAACAAACGATCATTGGAGGCCTTCATTTGGCCTACAGTGGGTTCCCAAGCCACCCTCCCCCTGTGCTGTGGAAAGGCAAATTCCATGTTGGGCATAATTAGAAAAAGGAATTGAAAATAAATAAATAAAACTGTCAATATCATAATGCCCATATACAATCTATGGTGTGACCACAGTTGGAATACTGTGTACAGTTCTGGTCACTGCATCTCAAAAGGGATATTGTTGTAGATGTGGGAAAAGTGCAGAAAAGGGCAACCAAAGTGATGTATGGGCTGCAACAAGTCCCCTAAGAGAAAAAGTTACAACATTTGGGGCTTTTTAGCTTAGAACAAAGCAATAAGGGGAGGCATGATAGAGTTTGTATAAAATGATGCATACTGTGGAAAAAGTGAGTAAGGATACGTTTTTTTTCCTTTCTCTCATAATACTACAATCCAGGATCATCCAATGAAAATTAGTGATGGGAGATTCATGACAGATAAAAGGAAGTACTTCTTCACACAGCACATAGTTAAACTATGGAGTTCACTGCCACAAGATGTAGTGATGGCCACCAATTTCGAAGGCTTTAAAAAGGGATTGGATAAATTTATGGAGAATAAAGCTATCAGTGGCTGATAGTCTTGATGTCTGTATATTACTTTCAGTATCAGAGACAGTATGCCTCTCAGTGCCAGTTGCTAGGGAGCATGAGCAAGAGGGTGCTACTGCACTCACGTCCTACTTGTGGGCTTCCCATCGGCATCTGGTTGGTCACTGTACAAACTGAAGGTTGGACTGGGTAGACATTTGGTCTGATCCAGCATGGCTCTTCTGTTCTTAATAAGGTGACCCCTTGTGCATCATTTTTTTTAAAAGTCAGTAGATGACATGGATTTGCATAAAATTTGCATATGCGTATATATATATATATATATATATATATATATGAAAATTTAGAAATAATTGTTATAATTTAAATAGAAATATAATGCATTTCACCAGTGGGAAAGACTCTGAGCAGCTGACCTGTGTGCCTGTTTAGTCTGTAGTCCAGGTGCTGTTGATGGGCAACTTCCTTCACCATTCTGATGGTTCTCTCTGCTTAAACTGGACTTGGACATGACAGCCCTTCAAAGAGAGGTTGCTTTCAAACAGAGGACTGTTCTATGTAAAGTAGAACACTCTAGTTCTCATAGATAGATAGATAGATAGATATGCTAACTTCTCTCTTTGTTTAAGTGAAGAGTGGATGGATAGCATGCATGTTATTACTATAGCTTTTCACTGACATTTTACAAACCTAATTTTGGAAGGTTCAGGTTCTGTACAGACCCCTTAAAAGTTGATATGGGCCGACTGCCCTTCCATTTCCCCCCAGAGAAGTCGGCGCTTTCAGTGTGCTCCCAGCAAATGCTTGCAATGCCTCAAGGAGGCTTCAGACTAGAGCTGTGCGCACATGGCCTCTCAAAATTCTCCACCCATTTTGTGGGCTGAGAAATTTCGGGGGACCATATCACTGAATTTCTCTGGGGAGAGGAGAAATTTTCAACAGTTCTTTACAGGCAGGGCTCACCATTGGCAGAGGTTGTCGCACAGCTTCTTTTTCCATAAGGGTTTTTTGCGCTGCAACAACATCAACTGTGTAGGCAGCTTAGCCCCCAACTTATATCCTTCATAATGCAAGTGTGAGGGGGGTAGTGTTGTGTCCATCTCCAGGGAAGAGGTGGAGCTAGTGCTGAGGCAAAATCTGTCCAATTTCCTGAAAGTTCCCCCCCCCCCCATGAAAGAGGCTTCCTTTGTTCTGCCTCATTCTCAGGGTATATTATAATTAATTTTGTGATGTTTTTGAGCTTACGCAGTCACTGCTAGGCAGTCAAAGGTGTTGTGTGTGTTTTCTTTCCATTACACAATTCTCCATTGCTCTGCAGCCTCCCAGGTTGCCTGTGATTCCTGACCTGAAAAAGCCCTATGGGAAGAATTACCTCATGATGTTTTCCCCTGGGCTTTAAATGAAGTGCAGGAAGCCGAGGAGGCCACAGACTGACAGAGAGGTGATTGTACCACGAAAGACAGGACACACACACACATTCTTCAGCCACTTCCTAAAGCAGTGTTCTCCAACCTTGGGTCCCTAGATGTTTTTGGCCTACAACTCCCAGCATGCCCCAGCCAGCATAGCTGGCTGGGGCATGCTGGGAGTTGTAGGCCAAAAACATCTGGGGACCCAAGGTTGGAGAACACTGTCCTAAAGTAAGGTAAGCAAAAGAAACCTGAACTGAACCCATTTATTTATTTCCAGCATTTTTACCCCGCTCTTCAGCCAAAACAGGCTCCCAGAGTGGCTTACATAGATTAATATTAGACAGTCCCCTGCCCTCAGGCTTACAATCTAATAGACATGACACAAAAGAAAAGGGATTGGGAGGCAGGAGGAAGAAAGCAAAACTCAAGCCCCAGTTCTTAGTTACAAGATTCTTATAGATTTTTTTTTCTTTTTTCTTTCTTTTTCTGGCAGGGAAGTGCAAAAAAAGCTCCCTGCAGCTGTTCCTTCTTTGGTCGATGTATGGGGCCAGGCTGGTCTCCCCCTTGCCATGATGTTAATCCTGGGAGGCATGGGGCGCAGCCTCCCAGTGGCCCTTGGTTCTCTGGCCAATGGATGAGGATTTCTCCAAAAATTTATTCACCACTGAATTTCTTTTCTATCAAATTGAAGCAGAATGGTAAAAAAAAAAAAAAAAAAAAAAGGGAGAAACTTTCAGCACAGCACTACTTCAGACATGCCTGGTGCCTCAACCTGTTGCAAGGCCAAGAAACCTACCGCTGGGCAGGGGAAAGCATAGGTCTCCGGTGCTCACAGAACCCACCACTGGAGCCATCTTTTCCTGAAGGGGACTTGGTCTGTGCTCATCCCAATCCTGATCACAAGTGTTCCAGGAAGAGTGCTCACCTATGCAAATACTCCTTAAATGGTTGAGCATCCCTACTTAAAAGTAAGAATCTCTATTCCTGGTAGCCATCAAAGCAAGTTCTGAGTAAGCATCCAGTTCATACTGATAACCCTGTCCCTCAGCCTTTGATTGCACAGACATTAACAAGGAACAGAATGTGACTGATGGCCACAGGGGAAGAAATTGCCAGCTGTGCAAATATATACATTTTAATAGGTATAAAAGGCTTGTGGAAAATGTTTCTTGGTTTGCCACAAGCACTGCAGCTTCTGTACCGAGGCTTACCTATAAAATATTGCTTCAAGCCAGGGGCTTTCATTTATGTGACAGCATGCCACATCAGCTCAAGTAACCAAAGGACAAGACCATACATAATTCAAACAGTGGCTGAATGCCTTTCTCAAGCAATGTATACAATGTAACTGCCAGTAAAGAAGACCTTGCAGAATTGGATAAGCTGGAGAGCATGTCATTTATTGGCAAGCCACATTGTCTGGCCTGACTGGGATATTCCACATTAAAATTAGTTTTCTGATGTGCCCGGACCCATATAAAACTTGATTTATTATGTTTTGGAGGTTAGAGTGTATTCTGTCTGTAGCTTCCCGTTCTGCAGTGTGAATTTATAACAGAGACAGATTAATTTGTAACTGCTGCTGTGGGAGGAATTGCAAACTGATTGCTAAGTCGTTGCTTATGCGGGTCAGGAAGGACTACTCGCCACTGCCACCCTTGCTTTCAGGAATTGGAGAATGCCACAACTACATGTGGGACTTTGGAAATTACGGGCTGATGCCAATAATGTTTATAAGAGACTTGCAAATGGTTGTAGAAAGCTGACTCGCCTGCTTGAAGCACTGCTTGCCCTAGGTGGAGAGAGCAGGGCAGTGCTAAAATGGCTGCCTTTCCCAGACCTTTAGGAGACCACTGCCGTAGCACAGCTGAGCTCTGGCCCCTGGCTGGAAAGAGCCTTGTAGATTTATCCCAGTTGCTCCAATCAATTTGAGAGGCAAAGCAAAAAGTGTTGTAGTAGTGGTGGATGGTAGAAGGACTGGAAGGATGGAGATGAAGGTGATGGGAACCATTACTGCACAGTAACATAGGAAGCTGCCTTACAGAAGGTCAGGCTATTTGTCCATCTAGCCCAGTATTTTCTACTCGGATGGGCAGTAGCTCTCTTTGGTCTCAGTCACAGGTCTTTTCCTTATCACCTGCTACCTGTTGCATTTTAAAGCGGAGATGCCAAGGACTGAACCTGGGACCTTCTACATGCAAAGCAGGTGAGCTATGATCCCTCGGGACAATGCCACAGTTGAACATGTAAATAAAATACATTCTTTCAGGAACAGTGGACAGTTTCTGCATGGAGGACCGGTGTAAGCCATTTCAGATGTTCAAAGTGGATATAAAACCCCATGGGTGGCATCATGGTGAAAAACTCTGCCCCTGACTTGTGACTGAGGGCCAAACTAAACATTCTACTTACTTACTTTAGTGTAAGTGCACATGGGCCTGATTCAGATTGGGACCATGGTGATTCAAGAAGGGGAGATTTAAGCTTCCCTCTTCCCATTGAATTCCAGTGGAGATATTTTTTTAATTTTCTTTTTTAACCCCCTCATAGGGGGGGTGGAATTTCGGGATGAAAACAGAAGGAAGAAGCTTAATTCCCCCCCCCCCCAATCACCACAGTCCCCATCTGAGTCAGGGCCGTGCATGCTTATATTCAAGTAAGCAAGCCAATCGCACATAGCTCTGCTATGCGTGATTAGCAGAGCTTAAGTTTGGCCCTGAGTGTGTACAGAAATAGATTTAGTTCAGATATTAAGATGAATGCATATAGGTTAGGGCGCTAATGGCAGTTTTCCTCCTGGGGCAAACAGCAGCAATGGACAGAGTAGATCTGAATCAGGATTATGGGGGATGGGAGATGGAATGTTAAATCTCCTCTCCCCTATGCCGCAGTCCTGATCCAGATCATGCGCACACACTTTTTAATAAGGGTTTGTCTAAATTGGCTAACTGTTGGAGGTGTAATGCAGCTTCTCGTATCCATGTTTTGGCAATGCCCAATGGCTGCCTCTTTTTGGGAGGAAATAATAAACTTTGTGATGGAAAGCACTTAATATTTACCAATGTGCATGTTCTTCTTAACTCTCTACCTGCTTCTTGGAACTTAACGCAAGGTCAACATAAATGGATTTTCCGCACCCTTTTGACAGCTAAAAGACTAATATTACAACATTGGAAGGCCACCTTCGATTTAAATCACAATTTAAATCACTACTCAGAAAGACTTGATTTAATCGTGTGACTCCCCCCCCCCCAAAGTGCACTCTTCCTCGCTATAAGCTTAATGCATACTTTACACAACTCAGTTACCAAAGACTCTTGCTTGCTGGTATAATCTTAATATTTACAACCAGATGGTTTCATTTTTAGAATAACAACTTTTCAGATTAGTTTTACAGCTATATCAAAAAAATACTGATTTGGTTATACTATTAGAAACACATCATAGATATATAATTATGAAATTATTGTGAGGTGAACTTTCCCCAGCTTAATAGGTTAATCCTTCATATTTGGACAACTTTTCTGCTGTACTTTATTGAAAGGAGAAAAATAATCATTACCTTAATAATAACAATTTAAATAGTTTTATTTAACTAAAACAATAACATTATAGCATATGTATTCTTGTATTTGCTTAAACTTCCATGTTTGTTAACTGATGTGGTTAAACAAAATATCTGTTTTAATAGAAAAAGCCTGAAGTGTGGCTTATGCTGGTTCAGCTTGTCTGAGTGTAGAAAGCTAAGCAGGGTCAGGCCTGGTTATTACTTGGATGGGAGACCCCTTCTCTAGTTTCCTGCATTGAGCAAGGGGTTGGACTCAATAGCCTTGTAGGCTCCTTCCAAGTTCCAACTCTATGATCTATCTATCTTTTTAGAGTATCAGCCCGGTCCATGCATGAAAAACTTAAAATACTGTCCTCTGTAGCTCACTCATCTTCATCTTTATCTTCTTGTCTGTTCATAATCTGGAAAAGAAAAACAAGCTTTCCTGCTTTATCGGGTCCCAAACGATTTCTCAATTTAGAATGAATGAGTCCAAAGGAAGAGAATATTCTTTCTATGCCAGCAGAAGCTACTGCTGTTAAAAGTGAAATCATTATTTCAACAGTCTCTAAATCCAAGTGCTTAAGTGACTTCCACCAGTTCACTGGTGTGACTTTATTTTAAAACATCATCAGCAAACATATACCGTTATTTCTTGAATAGTTCCCCCTTAGCTCTGAAGTTTATTATAGTTGTCATTACAGATGGATGATTGCTGGATACCCATGTCATAGCTAACTTCTCTTCCGCTCAGCACTTAAGGTTTGACCCTGGTACCGGATATTGACAATATTTGCAAGAAAATGAGCTGGAGACAGTGCTTGTCCCATTCATTTTTTTAATGCTTGTAATTTACCGGTAATTCTGTCAGGGTGTAGTTCTGTTTTAAGTGCTCATTCAGTTCCTTCCAAATTTCAACAGCATCAGCAATAAAACAGCTATTTTCCTGTATTTTGTTTAAAGCTTCAGAAATGGGTTTCAATATCCTCAGCATATGTTCAACATTTCTCTTAAGCCCAATGTTGAGGATTTTGGCTGTGACAGTGCCATCTAGTATTTTCTCTTGATTTTGTTCAGTCTGTCATCAGAATAGGCCAGTTCTTGATATACTGCTCAAAACGGTCCACTACAGAGTTCCATTCCATCTAACCTCTTGTGGGAGTTGGTTCCACCCATTCTTCTCAGAGCTGCTGCTGCAAAATGATTGTTATGGAAGCATTTAGCAATTTCAACGACATTAGTCTTTATTTCTGGAACACTGAAGTCTTTGGCTAGGAGGTGCAGCAAATGAGCACTGCAACCATATGTTATTAGCTTTGTATTCCCTTCCTGCTCTTCTAAATTTCTTCTCATCTTGGATACATTTGCAGCATGGTCTGTGACCAACCTGCGTACTAGACATTTGAATTTTTGTTCACATGCTATTATAGCTTTTGCTGCCACTTCTTGAAAGTATTCTGCTATGTGTGCATTTCCTGACGTATCAATTGTTTCTGCAAGGAAGACATTCCCTTCTTCTGTTGTTATACAAACACATACAACAGGATCATTGTGGACATTACTCCACCCATCAAGACTTAGGTTAACAATCTTACCCTCTAGAGCTGTTGCACATTGCTCCATTTCTCTGTCATACACTTTATCCAGCAGTTTCCGTGCAACATCTGCTCTGCTGGCTAGACTCAGTGACTGGACCATATTAATGAACCATATTCAATCAGACGGAAAGAAGAGTTTGTCGCGTAAACAAACTGGGCAATTTTTTCATCAATTAACGGTAACTCTTTTTCTAATCTGCTGGTTTTTATCACAAACTTATCTATGGTAGTTCCTGAATGTTTGGCTTTTTTCTTTCTTTTAGGTGATATACTGTGGATGTGTGATATATATGATGTGACTGAAACACTATCCTGGACAGATAACTCTGAAACTGTAGAACAGGAAGATGGTGATCTTGAAGGTGGATAGTTTCCAGAATCCTTTATGTTGATGATGGATTCCCCTAAACAAAAAAGTCAATGCTGTTATTTTATTATTTATACCATTTCTGCTTATTTAGTATTACTCATTGTATTCACTGCCACTCAGTGCTGCCCAAAAAAGGAATATTTGCTTGTTTCAACTCTTTATTTCTTCATAACAACTGTATCAAAATGATAGTAACATGCAGTAATAATAATAACAAATATAATTTTGCTCAAACATGACAGTTCCTCAAGGCAGTCTTTAAGAAATATGATGAAATCAAAACGTTTACCAATCTGAAGATCCTGCCCGTTCAAACATGTTCCTTTTGTCATCTTCATCACATCACTTCTCATGATGTTATTTCATTTGGGCCACCATGTAGCGGACGGGACCCCTCGCTCCAAAGCCCACACCCTCAATGTGTACTTCGCTCTCACCAAGTGCCCCCTTGTATGGGTCACTTCAGACTTGAAGCTGTCTTCTTAAATTGCGTTAGCCGATTATATGTCTTAGGTCTTAGGTCTTATATCACCCACATTTGTTTGTCTTTATTAAGCAGTTTGTTTTATTTGCTTACTTGAAGCAGGGTGCCCCTCCATTAATTCACTTCTTACTTTCCTGTCACCAGTCAGACTCTGGAGAATTAGAACTTTGAATAAAAAGGTTGATTTATTGTTCTAACAAAGTCTCTAAACTGATATTCAACTCAGGAACAGATAACTTGGAATTTTCAACAGTTACATTCAAACTTGTTCTTTGCTTAGATTCAGGTTAAAGGCAGGCAGATGTTATACAGTGCTCTTTGTATCAACTTGGCTTGGTTACTTGAAAGTTACAGTATCAGACCAGGGAACTTAACTGTCCCTCACACTAGTCCAGAGTTTCTCCTTCTTCCTCAGACAGAAGGTCCTTCACTCCCTAAGTGGAGACTCCTGTGAATTGTTCTATACTAACACCTTCACGTTTGCTTTCTCACAACTTAGTACTAGATTTCCTGTCTGAACTCTTCTCTTCAGTACCACCTTTCCCTACCTACTCTACTAACCTTCCACTCCCTCTCTCACTCCAACCCACTCTCTTCCCCAACCGACAACCAACTCCCTTAACTGCCAACTCCCTGGGGTTCTATGCTCTCTGATTCAACCAATCAGAGCCTCTGGAATGTTCAGGTTGGCCCCTCCCTGGGCTTCTGCCTGTCACTCTGCCACACACCAGACCTTGCAGATCTTTGTGGCAGTGTTTGCATTTTGCACGCATGCCTGCCTTACCCATAGGTGGAGGAACTTCATTAAAATATTCCCAAACTGGATCTCTTTTACGACCTGCTGCCATTAGAGGTTTTCTCCTCCAGGGCAAGAATAATATGATAAACCTCAGGCTATACACACAAAGATCCAAAGACTTGTGGAGCATTCTGCTCAAAATGTTTCATTTTCATTTTTACTGCTTGCCCCTCCCTCCTCTCACTTAGCTTCTTGTGCAGATCTATTCCACTCCCAACAATCTTCTATTCATTGAATTTTTTGAAACTTAGCACTTAAGAGGTAAGGGGTTGATTCTGTGTACATAGATTTGCAAAGGAACAATGAGATTAAGGTCTTTTTCTCAACACTGTATGTTTCTTTTATAACATTTTTGCTGTGAAGAGGCATGTGATCTCTGCAGACACAAATTCACAGTTTTGAGAACTGTAAAACCAAACATCTGTGATATCTTCTAGATAGAAAAATTGCCCAGTAATCTTACAGAAACCTCTGGAAGAGCATGACATTGTGAATGGATTAATGGAATTCATTTACCAAAAAATTTAAACATTGCATGAATATACAGCCTCATGTTACATAATAGAAAACTAATCCTTATTTCATGATGAATAACCTTTGGACTATAATGTATCTTAAATAGAAAAGTATCTTTAGATAGATTTTTCCTCAAAAAGCATTTTATTTTAAAAAATCCAATTTAAATTTAAAAAATCCAATTTAAATTTAAAAAATCCAATTTAAAATTTAAAAATCATTGATTTTTATCCACCCTGGCCCTCATGCAAGCCACTATCATCCAGCCTCCATTTGCAATATAGGGATTAGGATAGTCACCTACTTGACAGCAACAATATAGCAAATTAAACAGTTGACAATTTGCTGCTATTTAATGGCACCCCAACTCCGCCACCTGAAGTGACCTCCGGTCATGTTTACCAATTAGGCTGGATAAAAGACATGTAATCTAATGTAGGACTTCTTGACCTGCTTGGATATGCAAGTAGCAGTGATGGGCACGAGGTATCCTAAAACTAGTTGGAAGTACCAGGCAGAAGTAAAAGGTGGAGGACAACAGAAGGATTCTGGCTGGGTGGAATGCAGGAGGAAGGCAAAAGGTCTCTATTTGTAGGGCTTTCGGTGAACTGACATGTACAACAGGATTTATTTATTATTTATTTATATTTATCGCCCATCTGGCTGGCAACCGTCCACCCTGGGTGATGTACATGTTGGTGTTATCTTTGAGCAGAGTGTGTGCGAGTTGGGAGATTTATTATCCTGTGTCTGCGTGCTAGCAGAGGCCTGAAATTCACACACAGATCTTCCAGATCTCACCTCCCCCCGCGCAGCGTGCAGTGTGTTGTGCCAGTTTCTCCAGCCCAGTCTGCCCTGTTATCAGACTGCTTTCAGCTTCCCCGTTGCAGATTAATCCATGGAGTCAGGAAACACTCTGGAACACCACAGGTCTAATTCTACCTGTTTATTCACTTAGCAAGTAAAGTTCTACAGAGTATACATTTCCTAGTTACAGTCCATGTGCAGAGTATAAATGCATAGCAAGCATTACATCCAGTGGAGTAAGTTGAGCTTCACTCCACCTCAGCAAAGACGTTACATTGTTGCAGTAACAAAGTCCAGCAAGAAGAAGCAAAGGAGAAGAGAGAAAGCAGTCCTGCTTCTCTCTAAGATGGCTTCAGAAGAAAACAAGTTAGCACGTCATCAGAACATACAAACCATGTGACTAGCTCATATTGCTCCCACGGTCTAGCTTCCCATGCGAAAAACACGGGAATCTAGAAAGACATAACAAACTTGTTTACAGCCATTCTGTTCCTTTCCATGTGTAAACAATGTGCTTCAGCTGGTGAAGTGATACATATCACAACAGTACACAGATAAAAAAACAAGATAAAAACAGGATAAAATACATTTAAAACAATATAAAATTTTAAAATAATTAGCCCACCCCATATTCCCGCCTGAATAGCCAAGTTTTTAATGAGCGGCGGAAGCTCAGCAGAGAGGGGGCATGGCGGAGGTCACTCAGGAGAGAGTTCCACAGTACGGGGCCACAGAAAAGGCCCTCTTCCTAGTCCCCACCAGTCTAGCTGCTCTGGCTGAAGAGACAAGGAGAAGGCCGTCTGTGGCAGATCTTGTTGAGCGGCCTACTTGGTGTTGCTGGAGACGCTCCTTGAGATAGACTGGACCGGAGCCATATAGGGTTTTAAAGGTCAAAACGAACACCTTGAATTCGGCTCGGCAAGCAACTGGTAGCTAGTGTAGCTCCTTGAGCACTGGTGTGATGTGATCCCGCCGCTGGCTGCCTTTAACCAGGCGAGCCGCTGTGTTTTGTACCAGCTGCAGCTTCCGAACCGTCTTCCAGGGTAACCCCACGTAGAGCGCATTACAGTAGTCTAGGCGAGAGGAGACCAAGGCATGAACCACTGATGGGAGCAGGTGATTAGGAAGGTAGGGGCGCAGCTGCCGTATCAGATGGAGTTGATACAGCGCCACCCGGCTCACAGCTGACACCTGAGCCTCCATGGACAGCTGGGAGTCTAGAATGACCCCCAAGCTGCGGACCTGGTCCTTCAGGGGTAGATGTACCCCATTCAGCACCAGGTCAACATCCCCTAACCTCCCCTTGTCCCCCACCAGAAGTACCTTGGTCTTGTCAGGGTTCAGCTTCAGCATGACATGTGGGGCTTCGGGGTGGTACAGTGGGCTGTTGCACCACTTCGTACTTCATGTAGGAAATACAGATTTTGAATGTTTCTCCACATAAAATACCTCTCTACAAGTCGAAAACAAGTATAACAAGAAAGGATCTAGCTTTTCCATACAGTTCTGTTTTTTTCCACTTGAAGGTAGTTCTTAAAAGAAAGAAGCATTCAAAAATGCGATCTCCCCCTGGCCCCTGCTGCCTCCACTTTATGTATGCCTGGTCTCAGTTTATTATAATGGTTGTCAGCTAGCGCTATTGCTTTAAATAACGAGTGTGTGGGGAATGGGATTTTCCTTTCTTGCCCACACTAATTCAGAAGAATTCTGGCAGAATTGTGTGTTTGGATCACTGCTACCTTTCTTTTCTTTTTCTTTTTTTATTGATAATACAATGATTTGGATCACTTTGTTCTTCAGTAAACTTTGTGCCATGACACCATTATTTCTCTACCTCCATAATCTTTGATCTTTTCTTGTTAAAGTCAAACTACTTTGCTTTCATAGCTTTTGTGGAATTCCCTGTTAGATGGATGGAAGTATTCATAGAAAAAGGAAGTCCCAGGGGCCTAGTTTTCCAGTCTTTCAAAAAATTGATGCTGGGCTCAGAGTGGATAAGAGCTATTCTGGGTGGGTTTTTTGTTTTGTTTTTGTTTGTTTTTGTTTTTAGAAAAACAACATGGTAAGGCAAAATAAGCGCAAATATATTCTTCTGTGTTTTGCCGCTGCAGCGATTCATTATTTCTACGGACTGTGTATGCTTTTCTGTTTGGATACACACACAAATTGATGCCTCATTTGGGAGCACTTTCCTGCCGACAGCTGTTTGAGTGTGTGTCTGTGTGTGTGTGTGTGTGTGAGAGAGAGAGAGAGAGAGAGAATCTGTTTTGCAAATGTTAAGACCTGAAATACAAGGAATGTGGAAACAATGAATGTCTGTAGATGCTAATAGCTCCTATGGTGCATGTTTGGCTTAGGAAGGCTCTGTGAAATCGGAACCAGTTTCCCAAACTGGAGGCCGTGGAGAATATGCTGGTGTTCCCATGGAGGGGAAGCTCCTCCTTGCTTCCAGCTGCTCAGTTGTGATATGATGCAGCATATATATTGTAACCTCCCATAGTGTTATCTTTTTTATGCCAGCATCTGATGGAGATATTCAGAAAAAATGTATAAACAAGCTTATGAAAGTGTAAGCAGGACCATGCTTTTATGTAGTTATGTCGTTGAAGTTACAAATTCCCTAATTTGGAATATGAAACTGGACAACTCACTACGCTTGCGTCTCCAGGACAAGCAGTACAACCACAAGGGTTCTTCTCTGGCCCAAATTATACTGCTATGGCTGCTGCTCAATCATCCCTGCTTCTCCTTTTTTTGTTAGAGCAGTGTTCTCCAACCTTGGGTCCCCAGATGTTTTTGGCCTACAACTCCCAGCACTGTGTTAGAGAGATTGCTGGCTCAAGGTCCAAGATGGCTGGTTGGCCAGGCAAGTACTTTCTACTCTGGCAGTGGTTCTCCACGCTTTCAGGCAAAGGGCTTTCCCATCATCTGCTACCTGGAGATGCCAGCGATTGAAACTGGGACCTTCTTCTGCATGCAGAATATGCACTCAGCCACTGAGCTATGGTCGGACAGGCTGCACGTTCGTAACAAAGATGTTAGAAGCAGTCAAGACCCCAGCAGAAGCCTGGTGATCCGCCTGTTTCAGCAGTGTAGGCAGAAATAACTGGTGCCTTTTCTCCTGCTTGCAGTCTCTCTTATTTCAGGGTTAAAACCCCCTAAAGATACATTTTCATTAGATGCCCACCCACCAATAGGGGTTTCCCCCCCGACTGTTCACCTTTTTAGTATTTATTTTTAAAAAGTAATAATTTGATTTTTAACTCATTTATGTTTTTGTCGACACTGAATTCTCTGATGTGATTTAATGAAACATATTAATCCAAATGCTAATGAGCGTTACTGAATGTCACCTACTGACCAGATGACCAGCAGCTGTTGGAACTTTCACCCAGCAAGTTCTATATCACCACTGACAGCTTATCTGTAGAATATCATGTTTGCTTTTGGCTTTTTTTTCCAAAATGTAAAATTGTAAACGTTTGAGTCTTCATTTCCATATCCACTGACCTGGAATAAGCCCCACTGAACTTATTTCTGAGTAGTAACTATAGCAGCCTTCCCAACCTGATGCCTTCCTTCAGCTCCCATCAGCCCCAACCAGCATGGCCAATGGTCAGGAATGCTGGGAGTTGTAGTCCAAAACATCTGGAGGGTGGCAGACTGGGTAAGGCTGCACTATAGGATTGCGCTGTAAGCTACAGGGGTGAGAGAGGAATACAAATGAGTAAGATCAAGTTTTTATAGCCAGAATAGCCGGCGGGTCCATGTATGTATGCTGTGAGCCATGTATGTAACTGTATCTGCAAGTACATACCTGCCCAGTAGACCGTTGGCACCATCAGCTTGGTAACATGAAAGAACTTTAGGGAAGGGATAAGGGCCTGAAACCAAGCCCCCTCCTACCCTCCAGTATGAAAGGTAGTTTATAATAATTATAATAATTATAATAATCTCCTGGGAATAGGTTACAGAAATCTTATGACGTTTTTGGTAGCTGTATTATTTTTCACTAGCATATATGTATGTTCAGAATTTTTCTAATAACTGTTCCCAGTGTAACATTTCTCCTCTAAAGATAACCAATCCTGCTATTATTTAATTTGGTGTAAATTACTGAGACAGGAATATTATAGTGCTCTGCAAGGTTGTCAAATGATTCTGCAGTTTGCACACTGGGTCTCCGTAGATGGAGACTATTTTTTTCAATAAAATTACTACTGCTTGCTAAAATTAGCCTTCTGCCATGTGATGGCACCTAAAATAGATCTCAAAATATGGAGCAATAATATGATGAGATCAGTGGTGGCTCGTGGGCAATCTTGCTGGTGGGGCAGACAGTACATCAGCAGAGGTGAAGCCAAGGGGAGTCACAGGAGCGGAGCCAACCATACCTAGTTTATGACACAGAGTTCTCTCTTGCAAACCCTAGGATTGCATCTGTAACTTTTTCCTCATCCCTCCCTATTCCTTTTTCCCTGCATGTTGTGTCTTTTTAGATTGTAAGCCTGCGGGCAGGGACTGCCTTCTTTTATGGATTATTTGTAAGCTGCTCCAGGAGCCTTTTTGGCTGAGGAGTGGGAGAAAAATACTCTAAACTAAGTGAATAAATAAATAGTTTTAAATAAACATTTTAAAAATAAAGAAGATGAGCATCTGGAATTGGCTGGTGGGCAAGTTTGGGGCCACATAAAGAGTCCAATGGAAGCAGCAGTCACAGGACTTCCCCCTTCCCCTCAATGGCCATTGGGATTGGGTTAACCTTTATCTAGTTGTTGTTTTTACAACTTTGCATACTTGTTTAGGAGGTGCCCCAGTCATACTTAATCTGTCTTTCAGCAATGTAAATGCAGGAAATCTGCATAACAAAGACAGACCTAATGGCAGTCAATTAGCAGTACAAAAACCTGAGAAAGGCCTGAGGCCTGTAAACTTTAAATCAGCATAACAAAGCTTTCCCTCAATGGATTTATTTTCTGTTTGAAGGAGGCATTTGCTATTGTTCTTAGCTATCAAAAGATACTAAGCTTACCTGTGGATGACCACCTTTTGTTCCCCCCTAAGTGTTTCAGTTGTTTGGGATATAAAGACCCACATAAAGCCTATTCTTATGCAGATTTCTGAGACATTTTATGTCCCAGGCATGTTTGGTGGTTTATAGAAAGAAAACTGTAAAAGGCAGGTGGCTGAAATTTGGGAATATATTTTACTACCCTGATTTAGGCAAAGTCCTAAAAGGACAGGATTGTAGGTCTATGTATGTGTAAATTACACCACAGAATGTGAGCCTGGGGTAAGGAAAGCACCCCAAGATGCAGGATGAAGGTTTAAACTACATAAGCTTCATGGATTTGAGAAGCTGCATAAATAACCATCCCAGACACTCATCCTTCAACAAGTGTGCATTTCTTACCCTTCTCTTCTACTTCTTCTCAAACAATGAGTCTGTCTAGACATATTATATACACAGTGGATCAGAGAGAAGCTGCTGCTACGACTCTGTGAGTGTCTGTGAGCTCCCTGCATTGCGCAGGCTCCAGTCATGTGGTATGGTGTAAGTGAGATAGGGTGATTTTGCAGATGTCTGATTGGCTGAGTACTGACTCCCCTTTGCCCCTATAGCCATGAGATAGATTAAAGGAGGGAGGGAGCACAACCAATCAGTTTTTGCTCTCTGGCTCAAATTATCAAAATTATTACATTTGTTTTTTTTGTATCAAATTGTTTATATTGAAGTCAATAATTCGACTTAGGATATGTTATTCTGATTATAAATTACTTACTGGGTTCATTGCATTTAATATTTTGAGACTTCGTCCTTTTGTATATATATCAACATTTAACTTTTTGCAGTTGTGTGCATTCAGACACTCCTGTTTACTGACAGAACAACTTTGATCCATGGGCTCTATGTATCACACAACATGTACTAAGGGATGTAATCCAGGCTTTTGGCCAGTGAAGGAACAGGCAGCCCTGGCCCCTCCCTGAAAGGCCTACTCTTCCCCTACAGGTATTTGCATTTAAAAAAAGTAGTTCCTTGGGGAATGTTCTGAGCCATTTGCAACTTATTGCACATGCCAGATGTTCCCCCTAGCCAAAGCAGGAAGTAAAGAAGAACAAACAGTGTTGCACTGCTGCTGCCACCTGCCAGCCACTTTACATTGCATCCTATGGCGGGAAACAAGCAATGAGAAACAGGTCAGGCAGGACAGGTTAGGTGGGGCTCTGCCCCCTTTACCCTTTATTACAAGCCTCCACTGGATGAGATGCATGGATTCAGAGATGCTGTTAATATTGCCATACCCTGTAGAGCCTCAAGCCTTGTTCAGGCTTTCACCAGAATATGTGAGGGCTTTAAGTGAGTAGAGGGTCAGGGCCATGGCCCCGCTCCCTATATCCCCAGCTGTGCCAACTCCCTCCCCTTGGTTCAGAGCTTGCTGTGTTGAATCAGCAAGACCTGAAAGGGAGTTCTACTCACGTTCACTTGAACACAAGTAGAACTCTCAGTATGATCAGGAACCCTGATAAGGCAAGTGAACATGTATAGAACTCCCTTTCAGACCTTGCCGATTCAACACGGCTAGGTCTGAACTGAGGGGTGTGTGGCCAGCACGCCTGGAGACATAGGGGGTGTTGCCAGCATGTATGATTTCATCCCTCTACCCACTTTAAGCCCTCGCGCATTCAGGCGAATGCCCGAACGGGGCTTCAATGAAAAATACCGTGAATGGACAGGGACATAATTGGTTCAGCATATAAACAAAGGCAACATAATCTGGGTATGAATTAGCCTGCTGGAATGTAGCCTTAAAAAAAACTTCGTATTAATTTTAGTAAGTATATGATTCTGCAAATGTCAGTTATTTGGCTCTTAAATCATTCCCTTTCAGCGCTTTATTCATTATTTCCTCATTGCCTAAGCACTGCCATTTAAGGATATCTCCAACTTGCAGATATATTTGCATTCTAAATCTTCTATAAATTATTCTTCCTGCCAGTAGTGCAACATTC
Source organism: Shinisaurus crocodilurus (assembly GCA_021292165.1). Lineage (NCBI taxonomy): Eukaryota > Metazoa > Chordata > Lepidosauria > Squamata > Shinisauridae > Shinisaurus > Shinisaurus crocodilurus. Next base: position 37,673,801 of record CM037880.1, on the reverse strand, counting down.
CATGCTCCAAAGCCTTAGTAACACCCCGTAGAATAAAAGCATGGGCTATTCCAGTTCTGGAATAAAAGGGGTAGGCTCATCAATTGATTTTTATGAATGGCAGGGAAGGTGGCTGTGACTTTACCGGCAGTAACTTGTAGTGTAAGAGAGAAGGGAAGTGGGGAAACCAGCCCACCCAGCCCCTTCCTTCCTGGCCCTCACCAGTGCCACCAAGTGGATGTATCTTTATTCTGCAACTGTCTCCACTAAATAGCACTTAAAACTCTGGAGCTTAATTTCTGGCCCAGCCAGTTTAGGAATGGGGTGCATAATAAGGCCTCATACAAAGTTATTCCAAAATAAATGTTGCTTTTACTGTAAGTTTTTGATAAGCAATCAGTTGAAAAATTATCGAGAAGATAGCTTTAGGATGGAGGGGAAAGAATTTTTGAACAGTTTGAACAGTTGACTATAAGAGCAAATTTAAAAAACAACAGAGGAAAAAGTGTCCAGCTAAACCTATCCTAAACTAGCCCTATTCAGGCTTTTAAAAGTCCAAGCATGGAGGAGACACAGGCACCACCACCTCCACTCCCATTCAAGAATCTTGATTGGGCAGGCTTCTCATCATGCAGAGGACTGTAACCATGTACAGCTGAACTTGATTACAATCTCTCTTCAGACCTTCTGGTTCGACACAGAGAGGGAGGGTGGTGCCCCATGACCCCTCCACATTTAGACTTTTGAATGCCTGAATAGGGCTAAAATTTTCCTAACCCATCCAGCACCAATCTATAAAGCAGCTTCCACCCTTCTGGAGGGCCTTTTCTGTGGTAGCCCCGCAACTGTAGAACAAGCTCCCCCCTGAGGCCAGCCTGGTGCCAACTCTACTATCTTTTTGGCACCAGGTTAAGACTGCCCTCTATGTTGAGGCTTGTAACAACTCTAAATAGCACATGGTGGGGTGATTATTTTTAACTTTTTTACTGGCCGTGTTGTATTAACTTGTTTTAGCTATTTGAGTTGTTTTTTAAATTTGGTTTTAAATTTTTATAATGCTTTTATTGTGTATATTATATATTGTATTTTATTGTATTTTTACTGATTATTGTAAACCGCCCAGAGAGCTTCAGCTATTGGGCAGTATAGAAATAAGATTATTATTAATAATAATCTGCTTCCCACCTACAGCAGCTCTGTCACACCCACTGTTTAGCCTTCAGAAGAGGAGACTGAGGAGAGATATGATAGCACTCTTCCAGTACTTGAAGGGTTGTCACAAAGAGGAGGGCCAGAATCTCTTCTCGATCATCCCAGTTTGCAGGACACGGAATAATGGGCTCAAGTTACAGGAACCCAGATTCCACCTAAACATCAGGAAAAAATTCCTGACTGTCAGAGCAATACGCCAATGGAACCAACTACCTAGGGAGGTGGTGGGCTCTCCCACTCTGGAGGCATTCAAGGTGCAGCTGGACAGCCATCTGTCAGGGATGCTTTGACCTGGATTCCTGCATTGAGCAGGGGGTTTATGAAGCCATTGTATTACCAACTTTATTGTATGCCTGCAAAACATGGACTATCTATAAACGTCACCTCCAACTCCTTGAAAGATTTCATCAACGTTGCCTCCGGAAAATCCTGCGAATTACTTGGGAAGATAGGCGAACAAATGTCAGTGTACTGGAAGAAGCAAAGACTACTAGCATTGAAAAAATGATCCTTCAACGCCAACTTCAGTTGACCGGTCATGTTGTTCGAATGCCTAACTGCCGTCTCCCAAAGCAGTTACTTTATTCCCAACTCAAGGATGGAAAGCGGAATATCGGTGGTCAATATAAGAGGTTTAAAGATGTTCTTAAGGCTAATCTAAAAAAATGCAATATAAGCATCAAAAACTGGGAAGCTCTGGCCCATGAACGATCTAACTGGAGGTTGGCCTTTCACAAAGGTTCTATGGACTTTGAAGAAGCTCGAGTGCAAGGTGAAAGGGAGAAACGTGCTAAGCGAAAAGCACGTCAAATGAATCCTTTACAAGACCATCTTCCATCTGGTAACCTGTGTCCTCACTGTGGGAAGCTGTGTGGATCTAGAATTGGCCTCCACAGTCACTTACGGACCCATTGCTAGAGTCTGCACAATTTTCTTTAGAATTTTCCTCCTTTTAAAATCTCCTTTTTGTAAATTTTCTTTTTTTTTTTATCCTGGAAGACAATCTTACTCGGTCACGAGTGATCTCCTGACTGACTGACTGAACTCGATGGCCTTGTAGGCCCCTTCCAACTCTACTATTCTATGATTCTATTATTCTAGTGTGGACTGAATTGAGCAGGATGAACATACAGGAAATGTACATTATTTTGAAGTGCAGGTGCTCATCGTGACAGTTCTCATAGCCACGCCCCCGAGTAGAGGGCAAAAATTCAGGCTGCTCTGTTGATCCATGTCAACAAGCCAGTTCTAGCAGTTTTCATCTCCACCAGGAGCAAGTCTTTTGTAATGCTAAGCCAAAATACTTTTGATTATGACAAGGAACAATATATTGTTGCTGGGAGATTTATTTCCCACCCCCAGCTGCTGTGAGGATTGCAGCTCAGCTCAGAGGGAACAGGGAAATCTCGGGGGTAGCAGATGACAACAGCATCCCTGCTAATAAAAAAGTGCTGGCCCTGTGTCCCTGCAAGCCCTGGCTCCACTACACACTGATTATTCCCAAGAGAGTGGAAAACCAAATTTAATCCCGCAGGTAGCTTACAATAGAACGACAACAGCTTTTCACCCTCTGAGCCAGCCATCTGGAAGCAGTCCTAGTTTTGCTTCTTGGTCTTTGCCTCTCAGCATGTAACTTTGATACGGAAGTGCCAATCAGAAATCATGGCTGTGTTCCAGTATTTTGTTGTTGTTGAAGTCAATGTTTGACCAGAGTTATTTCCTGGCCCATTTGGTAATGCATCCGATGCAAGTGACACAACGAGTCCCACAGCTAGCAGTTGTTAATTTCTCCAGTGGATTAATCCGCACATACAGCTAATTTGCACACTAGTTAAAGATTAGGCTCTGTGAACCTGTCTTCAGCCATCTTCCCAGATTTTGTTTGGTTTTGTTGTTCTTACATTTATTATGCTAGCTATCCCAAAACTGTTAGAGAGTTACACATGTAGATGACTCAAAAGCTCTACTGCATGTCTTAGCCAAGCATATTTTAGGATCTTAATTATTAAATGGATGATAGCTCTATTCCCCCACATGGCACTGCTGAGATTCAGTTGGTATAATTCAGTGTTAGTGTTCTCCTAGGACTGCTTATTCAGGAAGAATCTCCCATTGACTTCAGTGGGAGTTTTGCCCAAGTAAACACTAGCAGGTCAAGCCTCAGAGAATGCTTTGAGAGAATGCTACTCAATAAATCAATTTTAACATACTATGATTCAGTTCATATTTCCCACGAGCTCATTACAAATCATTAGCTATCTAATCATGGAGGTAATTAAAAGAGAATTAAGAGCATGCATTTCTGCAGTTTCCAAATCCTCAAGTTACTTGGTTAGGTTAAATTATTACATCAGTGTTTGTCATCCATAAATATTATTTATGGGCCATTAACACAAGCTAGATTTTTTTTTATGAACACAGTGGAGTAAGATTTAAAAAAAACACCTGATAGGATGAAGAGTGATATATAAATGTTTTAAATAAGCAAACAAATAAGTTAACAATTGGCAGAAAAAGAAAGTGTTTATATGGATATTGTGTTTATTCCATACTTCTGTGGGATCAACACTTGAATTAAGATTCCTGCCTTTGGCAGAGAATTTGGCATGTGAGGATTCCAACTACGGCCCGCCCTTCTCACGCTGAGCAGGTTACCAAGTCCCTCCCTCAAGGTGGGTCTTTCAATAGGGTCACCTCCCTGGCTGCACGTTGTAGCAGACGGGACCCCTCGCTCCAAAGCCCACACCCTCGAAGTGTACTTCGCTCTCACCAAGTGCCCCCTTGTATTGGTCACTTCAGACTTTAAGCTGTCTTTTAAAGTTGCGTTAGCCGACTATGTGTCTTAGGTCTTATATGTAGCTGTTCACCCACGTTTGTTTGTCTTTATTAAGCAGTTTGTTTTATTTGATTACTTGAAGTAGGGTGCCCCTCCGTTAATTCACTTCTTACTTCCTGTACCAGTCGACCTGAAGAATTGAACTTTGAATACAAACAGGTTGATTATTTTGTTCTAACAAAGTCTCTTAAACTGATATTTCAACTCAGGAAAGATGAGAACTTGGGAATTTCATCAAACAACTAGTTACCATCAAACTTCGTTTCTTTGCGCTTAGATTTCAGGTTAGTTCAAGGCCAGGCGATGTTATACTGACGTGCTTCGTTGTAATCCATTTGTGCTGGTTACTTGCATGTTACATTAGTCATACTAGGGAACTTTAACTCGGTCCGCTCTCACACTAGTCCAAGGATTTCTCCTTCTTCACATCCCTAAATGGAGGTAACCTTCAACTCCCTAAGTGGAATCCTTAATTGTTCCTATACTAACAACCTTTTATCACACGTTTGCTTGCTCAGCAACTTCATTTTTACTAGATTTCCTGTCGGAACTCCGTTCTATACTAAACACCACTTTTCCACCCAGACCTCCTCTACACCTTCCACTCCAACCCACTCTCTTCCCCAACTGATAACCAACTTCCTTAACTGTCAACTCCCTGGGGTTCTATGCTCTCTGATTCAACCAATCAGAAGCTCTGGAATGTTCAGGTTGGCTCCTCCCTGGGCTTCTGCCTGTCACTCCGCCACACACGTCTCTTTGAGCACTTAGTGACCCTGCTTTGCCCCTCCCTTTTCATCTGACGCCTGAGTCTCCTATTCCCACCCCCTCCTTCCTCTTCATTAGGAGCCTGTGTTCCCACGGATTCAGAGGAGCCAGCTTGGCTGTCCTCTAAAAGATTAGACCACTGCCAGTGTAGGGATTGGGCCCACTCTTCCTATAGAGGAGGATCTGGGAACAGATTCTGAGTCTGATGGGGAAGAGGAGGAGATGGAAGGGAGGGAACCTGCAGCTGGTTCCCCAAGGCCAGCGGACTTAGCGATAAGCCAACCAGTCAGTGAGAATCCCTATCCCTACAAGCATGTCAATACATACTAATGTCTACCCATATCACTACACCATACCTGGGGCCCAGCAGGCATACTGAAACTCAGAGCTCGAGTGTGGCAACCCTGCCACAGCCCCATGGAAGGAAGTCGCATCTTCCCTCTTCTGCAGGAGTAGTGGTGATGCGCCAAGCATCATTAAGCTTACTGGTAATTATATTTTTATTTTTCTACGTGATGCTTTTATTGTTCTTGTGACATTTTCCTGCCTTTGATGCATTATTGTTTAAGATTTGCAGCAGCAGGGGGAAAGGACTAGAAGTTCTAAGTTCTGTTTCCTCCCCCTATACTATGCCCAGGCTTACCCTAGTCTGCCCTCAAGAAAAATATAGCTCCTCATGCCCTCTACAAGGCTGAAAGAAATTTGGAGGTGTTCACTGTGTAATCAGAAAAGAATTGATTTGAGCTCTATGAAATCATGAGGAGATTTGAATACACCTCTCGTGTCCGGAGCGCCCAACTGGGTAGCCGTTCCAGGAAAGTCAACCATACAATACAGTCATGCCTTGGATTGAGAGCATAATTCAGTTCCGGAAACGTGCTTGTAATCCAAAGCACTCTTATATCAAAATGAAATTCCCCCCAAAAAATTTGTACAGAGATTTTTAATTTAAGCCGTACTACAGTACTTGTATTGCAAGACATCGCTTGTATATCAAGTCAATTTTTTTAAAATAAATATTTAAAAATTTGCTTGTCTTGCAAAACGCTCTCAAACCAAGTTACTTGCAATCCAAGGTATTACTGTACGTAGAGACGGTGTTGGTTTTTAACTTGGCCACAACACAACTTTATTGGTTACAGCTTGGAGTTTGACATGGCATATGGAAGGATCCCTTAGCCAGCCAGCCTGCCTGCTGTCCAATCCACCACACCCCAGCCCGCGTGCTGGGTGGCCTTTTAGCGGGGAAGGGGAGGTTTTGCCGGAGCATGGGTAGATGCTGACATGGCGTGTCCCGTTCACATGCTCCCCTGCTCCCCTAGGAGTGGTGCCGGCATACAGCCCCCGACCTGGGCTGCAGCCCCGAGGCCCCAGCCCCAGGAACCACCCCCTTCCTTGCAAGGGAGGGGGCGTGATCCAGCCCAATGCCATCCCCCAACGTTGTGACAATTCAGCTTGGCCATTAACTTCCAACCAGCGTGCATTGCTGCAGGAAAGGCGAAAACCCTAGGAGGCAGGCCAATCAGCCTCGCCAGGTAAAATTCCTTCCCAGCCCCGTCAACTGGTGGCTGACAGACGCCCACAGCAATGAAACTAGGCGTAAGGGGAGGGTGGGTTGGGCAAATCTGCGGCAGTTGGTACAAGAAGAGAGGCCGAGCCCGGGCCGTGGCTCCCTTTAAGTAGAAAACTTCCCGCAGCCTGGTCCCAGGGTCCCCACCCCCCACCAGGCCACCGCACTGCTGATTGGGCTGGGGGAAGCGTGCTGATGGGAAATTGCATGAGCGCCGCCAGGACCACCACCTCTTTCCCGCCACGGCCACCTGCGCTGTGGCACAAACCAGAAACCCCGGGGAAGCTGGAGACTCAAGCTTGGTGCTGATAAACTGCTGATGATAATCAAAGCCAACTTAAAGGTTCCCTTAAGCAAACATAGTCTGAGACACTTAACTAGCATCTGCATACTCAGCTGATCAACAACTGCAGGATCATTTTCAGCAGTGTGTTAGATTCTAGATTCTGGCTCACCGTCCACAGAACCTCTGCACCATTTTTGGGGTGAGAGCAAATAGGAAGCTTCCCGTAAAGTATCAAAGAGATTCTATAAATAGTAAACTTACAGTTAATATTAAGTGCAGGCCAGAGACAATATATTGCTTGTGCAATACAAAGAGAAAATGTGTTGCTCATGCAGCACACAGTGCTACGTATCTTTAGTCTGCAGTAAGTCTCACTGAGCTAGTTAGGACAATCATATCTCGGCTTAGTACGTTGAGATGTTCACAAGCCTCTTGCTTGAGCACGCAGCCCCTTTGCTTCCCTTTTCACAGCATCAGCAACAAACAAAGAGTTGCCAACATCAATTAACCATAGTTTCCCATTTTGAAACTATGGTTAACAGCTTTGGGAAAAACCAGGATATTAAACTATGGTTTGAAGCTGGTTTAAGATCCTGGCTTGTTTGAATGTGGTAACATACTTTCCCAGATCTGGTGACATGGCTTCCCACTGAAGATGAAATGGGAAATTAGGGTTACCGTAATTAGAGATTTCCTGGCTTACTTGCTCACACTGGAAAGGCAAGAGTGAAGAGGCTGAAGACAAAAAGCTAATTAAATCTCAGCTTATTAAACTGAGAAAAAATGTGTCCGAATGGAGCTCTAGTTTCTAATGGGGTATGCTCCCAGGAAAGTGTGCCTAGGATTGCAGCCTTAAACTTAGTCTGTATTTTGTTGTCAAACTGTTCAGTATGCTTAGAACCAGGGCTTTTTTTCTGGTGGAACTCACAGGAACTGAGTTCCAGCACCTTTTCTTCTATTAATTGCATTACAATTTAATCGCCATCTACTCCTGAGGAAATGTAATCCAAGAGTTCCGGTACCTTTTTCTCCAGAAAAAAAGCACTGCTTAGAACAGCCTACCCATATCTGTTACTGAGGCTGCTGTCTCTCTCCTCCAAGTCTTTCCTCAAAGCTATCGGAGTCTTTTCTGTAGCTTCATTGAACCTATTTTCCCCTGACTCTGGCTGACACAGCCCCACGATGAGAATTGCCAACTCCTGAAAGACCAAGCCAACACAACCTGGACTGCAATCGTATCACAAGCTTCCAGAACGAAAAGTGCATGCAGAGCAGGTAGCTCAAGCAGGCACAGACTGCACGCCAGACCAAATATAGCCAAAAAAAATAAAATATATGCAGCATAGTATTAAGGGATTAAGTATTTAGAAGACATTGTAGGAAATTTTTGTACCCATTTTACAGACAGAACACCAAGGTTAATCAGCGACCTCAAGGCGGAGAAGTCAAAACACATGCAAAGCAGATTTCTCAAGAAAATCAGCCTACTTAGTCACAAACTACAGGTCAAGTCAAACATAGTCATTAGTGATCAAGGAATTTAGTGTCTACAAGACATTCCCACACTGCATGCATTCCACCACTACCACCCTATACACACACGGGCATGGAAACAACCTCTCTCTCTCTCTCTCTCTCTCTCACACACACACACACACACACACGCACACGGAGAGAGAGAGAGACAGACAAGAAACAGATAGACATGTTCTCTCTCTCTGCACACAAAAAGAAAGGAGCCAAATCCACTTGACTGTTGGCTGCTCCTTGCATTTTCTGGGCTCAGAAATGCTGAGTCCACTGCTTGAACATCCTGTCAGGCAAGCAAATGGAATAGACAGGCAGGTGGCTTCATGGACCCTGCGACTGGAGGGCCTAGAGCCCCCTAACATTGGTTGGTGGGGGGGCTGAGTGCCCTGCCCCCCCGGTTGATCAGGCAAATAAAACTGCTGTTGAATTTAAGGCTGATCGATATTCTATAAGTGTTGATCAATTACTAGATTTCTTTTTAATTCAAGTGTATGTACGATTGTGGTAAACGCTTTTCAACAACATCAAAGGTGATACCTTATAATGTCATTATTTGCTCATTAAATAAGCAGGTGTAAAAATACATGTGTGGGCAATTTTATCATGTCCTGACAGCCTTAAGACCCTGGCCTCTTCAAAGCACTCTGAATGGCTTTCCCCTCTCTTTCCCATTAAATGTGGCTTCAGAGCCCCCCAAACTAGCTGATTCCCCCCCTTCCCCCCCACCCAGCAAAGCTGGTTGGCCACTGCGTGAACAGAATCCGGGGCTAGATGGACCCTTGGTCTGATCCAGCAGGGCTCTTCTTATGTTCTTAGTATGGCTGCTTTTGAATACAGCATAAAGTATTAGCATTTTTATCAGGAGAAAGTTATTGTTCTTCCTGCTTTTTGCTTTGTTGATGCAAATTTTCTTTGCACCGTGAATGTGTACAAAGCTGCAATGATGCAAGTCCAGATAAGGCTCTAGCTGCACTTTCTATATAATAAATTTAGTTCAAACTCTCCATATTATGTGTTAAAGATGAATAAAGATGGATAATATTCTGAACTGACTCCACTGTGTATGGGAATATGGCTACTTTTCTTATGGAAATGAGAAAGTTAGGTCTTTTCTATGGAGACTTTCTTTACTAATTAAATTGGGAGCATGATATTCACCCTAGAATACTACATATAATTTATTCACTCATAAGTTTGCTTAAATATGCAAAGCGACAGCCCACAAAATATCTCTCTAATTAACATTTCCAAACCTTTTTGGAAAATGGACAATTTAGGATGTTAGGACAATTCTGATTCAGATATCTGTGACCTGCTAGTAGAATTGTGTTTCCCCATAGTAATCCTACAGAATTAAATTTCAAACCTCTGAGCTTTGAGGCAATTCAATATGAAATTTCAGGCATGCAGCTGAATATGCAAATCAAGTCCCCCAATGACTGCTCTACCAGATTAAGTTTCAGCATACATTTCTTATTTAAAAAAAGAACAGAATAAACTGGATGTAGATAGAGTGTTGGCTCTGTATTGTAGCGACTAGTGATTTGTTAGAAAATTAACTTTCCATTGGTTCTGCTGCTATAATTCAGACCTGCAAATTCACAGGATGGCAGAGAAATCCAGTTTGCATTTTCATGCAGACTCACCTAATTTCGCACTTTGAACCAATACACGAACCGAAACTCAGTTATCCTTCAAAATTCACAGTCCTCCAGATTTTGCAATGGATTTCTCCAGTCAAAAATGTATACCCCCAGAAATGCACACATTAGTGAAAATAACATTAAAATATGCATTCTATTAGGAAATTGCTTGTAAAATGCCTACAAATTTTCATGAAAACTTTTAAAAAGAATCATCAAAGTTTGGGACAAACCAAATTTAAAACTGGAAAAAATCCTTCAAATCCGTGCTTACCTCAATCCTGAGCATGCCCGCCATCGCCTCCCTGTTCCCTGCTTATGGCCATACCTTGGGGAAAAGGAAAGGAAACAAGTAGTAGCAGTGCCCCCAGTGGGGCGTGTTCCTGTAGTCTTGTTCAGGTGTTCATCTCCACATATTTCCAGAACACGTGGAGGGAGGAGCAGGTCAGGGGTGCCTGCCAGCTGCAGTCTTAGACCTTCATGCATTGAGTGGGAAGGTGTGAAGAGGAAATCTTTGCACGTTCAGTGGAATGTGATCAGGAACCGAGCATGTGACAATTCCTCCTCCAGACCTTCCCTCTCAATGTGCAAAGGTCTGAGGCTGCAGCCAGTGAGCATCTTGGGGCAGGGCTAGTGTGCATGACCCAGCTCCTCCCTCCATGCATTCTGGGCACATGTCTGCACAGGGCTTGTGACTCAGAGATGCAAGCAGTGTACAGCTCCAGGTTTTTGAGGGCCTCCTCCCTCACTACGTCTACCTTCTCATTGCCTTTGTCACCAGCCACTATTGCTCCTTATCTTCTTTCTCATCATTGCTGCCACTTGTGTGCTTGGCAGCAGGGTGGATTTAATTTAAATCAATTTGATTTAAATCATCATTTAAATCACTACTCAGAAAGACTCGATTTAATCATGTGACTTTGCCCGCCCCCCCAAAAAGTGCACTCTTCCTTGAAATAAGCTTAATACATATTTTACGTAACTCAGTGTTACCAAAGACTCATTCTTGCTGGTATAATCTTAATATTTACAACCAGATGAAGGTTTCATTTTTAGAATAACAACTTTTCAGATTAGTTGTACAGTTATATATATATTAAAAATACTGTTTTGGTTACACTATTAGCACTTAAGAGGTAAGGAGTTGCTTCTGTGTACATAGATTTGAAAAGGAACAATGGGATTAAGGTCTTTTTCTCAACTCTGTTTATTTTATAACATTTTTGCTGTGAAGAAGAGGCATGTGACCTCTGCAGACACAAATTCACAGTTTTGAGAAACCAAGCATCTGTGATATCTTCTAGATAGAAAAATTGCCCAATAGTCTTACAGGAACCTCTGGAAAAGCATGACATTGTGAATGGATTAATGGAATTCATTTACCAAAAAATTGAAACATTGCATGAATATACAGCCTCATACTACATAATTAAAAACTAATCCTTATTTCATGATGAATAACCTTTGGACTATAATGTATCTTAAATAGAAAACTATCTTTAGATAGATTTCCCCCCAAAAAGCATTTTATTTAAAAAAAATCCAATTTAAATTTTTAAAAATCTGATATTTTTTTTGATTTTTTTAAAAAAATAATTGATTTTTATCCACCCTGCTTGAGAGACAGAGAGCCAGTTAGCAAGTAGGCACTGGCATCTAGTGCTGTTCTCACCACCATTGTGTGGGCCAGAGTAAGAGGCAGGTGAACAAGCAGGTTGCAATGGTGAAGAGGAGGAGCAACTCCAAGGGGCTCTTATCAGTGGGCCCCTGCTAGGGTGTGGGACATTGGCAGGTGCCCAGCCATAAATACCCCTGATGCCAGAACTGGATGCAAGTGGGACTACCATTCCCAGCATCCCTGGTGAGAAACTGATGCTATTTGCATTAGGGCATTCTGCTGTGCGGAAATTATGCAAATGGCATCAGTTTCCCAGCAGGGATACTGGGACTCATAAGCCCTTCTGTGGTGTGGAAATGCTCCATTTAGGCCTCTAAAGACCCCACCATCATTTTTACTGCAGCTGCTGCTGCTTCCCCACCTGGTAAGTTGCTCAATTTGGGAAAGGGGGAACTGATGGAGGTGGCATTGATGGGCCTTTGATTGCCTGTGAGCTTCTTGCAAGTGCCTAGACTAAGTGCTCACAAATGCTCAGCCCTTGACCTGTAAAAAGTTGTAGGCCTTGTTTCTGTCTAAACTTGAATAGGATTGTGCCTTCAATGTTCAAGTCAGTGTGCGCATGCGCGCACACACACGCACACATAAATGATTCATAAGTCACCTTTTAGGGAAATCCCTCCCGAGACATCATTAAAATGTTAATCCATAAAACGATAAAAACAATAATAAAAATCAACTATTAAAGCCAGATAACCACATACATACATACATACAGAACAGCACTCAATAAACCCCTGACTCAAAGGCCTACAACTCCCAGCCTGCCCCAGCCAGCATAGCTGACTGGGGCAGACTGGGAGTTGTAGGGGGTTTTTCTGTCTAAACTTGCAAAGGATTGCGCCCTGAGATGTTCATGCATCCCTAGTTCCAGACTGATTTTATTTAGTTCATTAGGTCAGCAATAGGATCCAGGCAAAGCAATCAGTGCTGCTGAGCACATGCTCTTGGTGCAGCACAACTGTAGAGGAGAAGGGCAGTTTAAATGACTCTGGCCTTTTGTTTGTGCAAGCATGCTGAGGGCTGATGTGCCTCACCTCACTGAGTGAACTCCCCGCTGCTGTATCTTGATAGCCCCTTAGATTCTCGGGTCCCAATCTCGGGGCACTCTGTAGCTGCTGGGTAGATGGAAAAGCTTCTGTTATTTCATATCTCCTGGGACTGGAATTTGCTAATAGCCAAATGGCTAGCAGGTGAGCCAGGGCCGGTGCAAGGCAGTTTGGTGCCCTAGGCAAGATCAGATATTTAGCGCCCCCCCCCACTTGAGCCTTCCCTCCCTCCAGCCCTATAGCCCATTATGAAATAAAAGTCAATTGGCAAAACCTAAAAAATGTATTGACCTAAACATTGACAAACATACATAAAAAACATGTTGATGTAGTACCAATTTGCTATATAGAAAAATTCCTAATGAAGTGTGACAGAAACTACATTTAATGTTTAAAACTTCATTTTCCTTGCCTTTTTCTTGGCAAACTGGCAAACCATTTCTTTAATGTCTAAAGAAGATGCTAACTCAGATTCAATTGAAATGGTTGCCAAGCCAACCAGTCTTTCTTGGCACATTGTTGAACGCAGATAATTTTTTATTAATTTTAATTTGAAAAAACTTCTTTCTCGAGTCCAACCCGCTGCTCAGTGCAGGAAACTAGAGGAGAGGTCTCCCATCCAAGTAATAACCAGGCTTGACACATACGATATAGCAAGCTGTAAATTTTTTGTGCTAATGCAGATTCAACATAGGACTCATTCTTAATACAGCAGAAGTTGAAGGAGTAGAGAATTTGCTCCTACAAACACTGTGCTGCAGGCTAAATACAGCTAAGTTTCTCCTGGTACTGCACACAGTTTCTTCTGGAACTACCTATATAGAAAGTTCACATTTAGAAAGCTCCTCCAACTTTGGTGCGAAACAGAAAGAAATCCCTACGTCAGCCTCCCCCAACCTGGTGCTACCCAGATGGGTTGGGTTGCAACTTCCATCATTCCCAACCAGCATCACCATGCTGGCTGAGAATGATGAGAACCGCAGTCCAACCCATCTGAAGGGCTAGGTTAGGGAAGTCTGCTGTGAGTACACACATGACCAAACTGCTGGTGGTAGAGCGCTCTCATCTATCATCCTACCAAGCAGCCAGCAGGGTTTGACCACCCTTCAGGTGCCAACGTGTGCCCAGATGGCTGTCCATAGGAGCTTGCTTGCATTCTGCTTACAGCTGATCAGTTCCAGACCCTGCTGGTCAGGATGCTGACAAAGGCCCAGTGCCAACAGGTGGAGGAGGAGGAATGGGAGCAAGAGAGCCCAATGGAGAGAAACCACCGAAGCTAGGGAAACAGCCAAACTCAGAGGACAGACACCTGAAGCACAGCCTCCTTTTACAGGCTTTCCTGGGGCCGGGCCATCTGGGGATCAGCCCTCACGTTAAGAATGGTCACCTCTAGACCCTAGGGCAGCCTTCCCCAACCTGGTGCCCATCAGATGTTCTGGACCACGTCCCAGCATTCCTAACCATTGGCCATGCTGGCTGAGGCTGATGGGAGTTGACATCCAACACATCCAGAGGGCACCAGGTGGTGCGGGGGAGCCTGTCCAATGGCATGTTTACCAGGAAGCAAGTCTCACAGAGCTCAGTGGGTACAAAGAAGCCCATACAGAGGCAGCACACTTGTTCCCAGATTTGCAAAATGGTCAGCTGCTACCAGGTGCACAAGAGGCCCAAGGTCTCAGAGGCTGCCCCCTGCTCTGAACTCCCAGCTCAGCCCCGTGAACTGAGGCAGCAAAGGCATGCTGGGCATCTTCTCACAGGCCCATCTCCTCCATCTACCTGCCCAGGAACAAGACAATTTGGCCTGATTATCCGCTGGAGCCCTAATTAGAGATGGACCCGGCTGCGTTCGTTTTCCTGCTCCTGACTCAAAGCTCCGGAGGATTTCCCCTGGCAAGAGCCCCCGGCAGGGCGCCTGCTTTGTTCGGTAGCACGTCCAGGCAAGAAGGGAGAACTTCTTTCCGGCAGCACGTCCAGGCAGGGAAAGCCCCCTCTCTTTCCGGGGCCCCGGGGAGCTGCCAGTCCAAGGGCGGGCTTCAGCAGGGGCAGGCAAGCCAGGGCTTTAACCTACAGCTTCCAGCCAGGGATGCTGGGAGCTGTAGTCCCTTAGAACAGCCTCCCCCAACCCAGCGCCCTCCATTTGGGTTTGGCTGCAGCTTCCGGGCTGCCTGGGGATGATGGGGGTCGCAGTCCCACACAGCCGAGGGGCACCAGGTTGGGGAAGGCCGGGCCAGGAGGTCCCCGAAGGCCTCGGCTGCCTCCCTCAGCCGCCGCAGGAACGCCGCCCCGGGCCGGGACCTAAAAGGCCAGCCCCTTCCCACCGCCCGACGGAGGAGCTGCGGGAGGTTTGTACCCGGCGGCCGCAAGGCGGAGGCGGAGGAGCAGTGAGCGACTCGGGACTCGGCTCGGCCGGCCAAGTGGGCTGCTAGGCGCCGCCGTGCCCGGCCTGGGCTGGAGCGCAGCCGCCGCGCCAGGCGGCACAGCAAGCAGCAGGAGCGACGCGGGCACCAACGCAGCCTCTCCCAGGGCCACCTGCAGCCCGTCCCGCCACTCGGGGGAGCACTGCAGTCTGCAGCGCTCATATCTCCGGAATGCGGGCGGTGCGGGGCTGGGGCTGGGCACAGGCACGCCGGGGAGACGATGCTTCCCTCCCTCCCTCCTACCTGGAGGCCGATCCTCGGCCTCGCGTAGCACACAGCCCCCGGGCCAGCGGCGATTCCAGCAGCCGGAGAGGGGAGGAGGTGCCTTAAGGGGTGTCGTCGTCCGGTGGCAGGGGCGAGGAATCGCGCCCCCTTTAGCCATGCACTCTAGGCAGTAGCCTAGTTCGCCTAGCGGTAGCGCCGGCCCTGAGGTGAGCCTGCAGTTAACCATAGCTACAGTTACGGAGGCTCCAACAGTTTTTTTCCTTTTACTTGGAAAGTTTCACCATGGTGAGATTTAAGAACTGGACTAACTTGCCCTTGCACAACAGTTAGCCAGCCATGGAAAGGAAGCCTTGATTGGAAGGAATTTTTGAAAGAGCCAGGAAATATTCAGTTGATGGTAAAAATACAATTTTCTGTCTTCAAACATACAAAACAATTGGTGTGCTTTTACAGATGTTTGGCTTCTGTCACAACAATAGTATGCTAGAGAAAGAGCACTGCTCAAATTCCATCAAAATGGATGGAATTTGAGCAGTGCTTTTCATGCAAGCATATATTTCATTGTTTTGTAGGGTGGCCATATGCCCTACTTTACAGAAGACAGTCCTCTGTTTGAAGGCATCCTCTATTTCAGGGGTAGGAAGAAAGTAGATCTCCAGATGTTTTGGTCTTGAACTCCCAGCATTCCTGACCATTGGCCATGCTGGCAGGGGCTTATGGAAGTATGCCCAAATATCTGGAGATCTGTCTTCTGCCCACTCCTGCTCTATTCGAAGGGCTCTCTGCTCCAATTCTGGTTTAAAGAGAAAGAGCCCTAAGAGAGGAGATCCATCAGGGTCCTTGAAGCTGCCCATCAACAGGTAGCAACAGGTAGCACTTGACTGAGCAGGCACACAGGTCATCTGGTCACAGCCTTCCCCAGTATAGTGAGATGAACTGTATTTCTATTTAAATGATAGAAATTCATTTCAACATGAGAACATAAGAAGGGCCATGCTGGATCAGACCAAGGGCCCATCTAGTCCAGCATTCTGGTCACACAGTGGCCAACTAGCTGCCCATGGGAAATCGACAAGCAGGACATAAGTGCAACAGCACCCTCCCAAATTTACATATGCACATATCAATTAGCATGTACAAATTCAGTGCAAACCTTTGTCCTTTTATGGTGATGCATTTTCTCTCTTTTTGGGAGATGCATAAGTGGCCTTTGCTTTGTACACGTGAAGACATGTGTTCCACTGGATTACCCATAATGAGGAAGGAGCCAGGACTAGTCAGGGTAGACAGTATTGGGCTAGATCCATTTCCCCCAACCTGCCGCCTTCCAGATGTGTTCGGCTGCAGCCATCTGGGCTAGGTGGACCAATGATCTGACCCAGCATATAAGGCAGCTCTAAGCATTGTTTATCTTCAGAAATTAACAATAAGTTCCTACCATCGACATTTACTATTATCATCATCATCATCCTGGTGACTAACCTGAAGCTACTAAGGATGGAAAGGGGGGGGGGGAATACACCCTTTGAAGGCAAAGCGGGAAATACTACAGCAAACCCTAAATCAAGACATCATAGACTCAAAACATTTCTTATCAATCAAGCTGACCTTCGTTTTAAGAGATAAGTTGTAATCTTTATCAAGAAGATGTCTGTAGTCCCTGTGGCTTACAGAGAAAATGAATGAATACAGAACATTTTTATAGGAAGCTCAGCTGTTAAAAAAAGAAAGCTGAATAAACCACCAGTTCCCCCTTGGATATTGCTGACAGTTAGTAGCTAGCTACGCATATTCCTTGCAGAAACTGCTCCCCACGGTGCAGAAATGAAGGGTATGATTCAGAGAATGTCTTTGGTGAACCAAGCACTCACATATTAAGAAGCTTTGTGCAATGAAAATCAAGCTGTGTGCAGATCAGCTGTTCTACATGCAGACGGCTGTTTCTACCCTCGAGTGCAGGAGGCCAGCTAGCTTGGGGAAGGCCCCGCCTCTGGGGCTGGGAAGGCAGTCCCCATCCCGGAGGAGCGGGGACTCACCCAGGCTCACCAGTTTGACTTCCTGTCTTGTGGTAGGAGGCAGATTTCTCCAGGTTCTCACATAGTGAGTGCAGGGGCGGGAGAGAAAATTGGTTTAATTTTTAAGTACAGGCAGTCCCCAAGTTAAGAACATCTGACTTACAGACAACCCATACTTAAGAACGGACTTCTGGGTTTCCTGGCGCTACGTCATTTACGTAGAGTACACAGCATAGTATACTACGCAATTTGCGTAATTTACACAATTTGTGTAAATGCCGATTTTAACGTATAGAATGCTGTGCTGTTCCGACTTACATACAAATTCGACTTAAAGACATTCTTAAGAACAGAACTCGTTCATAACCTGGGGACTGCCTGTAATTCTTTAATAACTTTTTTTTAAAAAGAATAATTTCTATCACCTTTCTGGAACCAACAAAGGTGGTTTACAAAAAATAAGAAAACAAGAATGATAAACAAATACAAATGTATTAAAACATTAAAAACAACCTTATAACTTATAAACTGTAGCCATTTAAAAAACCAAATTAAAAATATATCTTATTTATTTATTACGTTTATACCCCACCTTTTTTCCTACAAGGAACTCAAGGTGGCTTACATAATAATCCTCCTCCTCTCCATTTTATCCTCACAACAACCCTGTGAGGTAAGTTAGGCTGAGAGGCAGTGACTGGCCCAAAGTCACCCAGTGAGTTTCATGGTCAAGCGGGGACTAGAAGCCGGATCTCCTGAGTCCCAGTCCTGTATTCTCACCACTACACCACACTAGCTCTCAACCTTGACCCCCATTTTTATATTTTGCTTTTGTTTTTCAAAGCATGGCTTACACAGTGAGGTGAAATGATGCCCTGTACTGGCCACAGATGGGGGCAAGGTTTGAAGTTCTTGTAGGAGCAGCCCAGCCATATGGAATCACATAGATGGTACTGGCATAGCAGGTTTTTCTGGATAGATGGTCCAGGGGGTCAGAAGTGGCCCCTGGACTCCCCAGTGTTGCCCAGCACTGCCTTAAACAGTTTGGGCCTAAATTATGTGAAGGACTGCCTTCACCTGTACCAGCCTGCCCATGCTCCGTGGTCAACAGAAGTCCTTCTTACTTGCCTACTGCCAAAGGTGGTTTGGTTGGCTGGTACGGGAGAGGGCCTTTTCAGTAGTGGCCCTATGCCTCTGGAATGAGCTTCCATTGGGAGTTCACCAGGCTCCTTCCTAGCAGGCCTTCATCAAAGCTCTGAAGATGTGATTATTCTTGCTGGTTTTTTCTTGAATTGTATTTGTGGGCTGTGGGATTCATCTGTAATTGCTGTTTTGATTTTATTGTTGTATTGTATTATTTCTTTTATTATGTACACTCACTTGGGAGGGTTCTACCCTTCAAGGCTGCCTAAAAATAATTATAAATAAATAAATGGTAATACTTCATTGCTAGATAGTTTGCATTTCAAATTTAAACTCTAAAGTTTGCATTCCAGCTGGCTGAAGATTTTTTGTTGAACCAATGCACTTTGAAGCTTACTCCTAGGAAACTGTGCATAGGATTGCAAACATGTTGATCCCAATAAATTGGGTGTTATTCTATGTACTGCTGCTCTTTGGTGTGTGTGTGTGTGTGTATAAACACTGTCATGATTCAAAATTTACCACTACACCTCCAGAAGCATAGCAATATAGTTTTCTCACCAGTGGTAGTTGTTCTGCTGGGGGACCTGAGTTTGGCATGGCAAGGAAACTTTCCGGGTTAGGGAGGAGTTATGTAGTAACAGGTGGTAGATGTTATACTGACTAAAGAAGTAGTAAATCATCATGTGGAAGTGCTGGGCTCTGGAAATAAAACTTTTAGGCTGCCTATTAGAGGCAATGATCATGAGTCATTGTAGGGTACCATTTGGGGCATATTTTCAACTGGTTGTGTAAGCATGTTCAGCCTGTATTCATTAGTACATATGATGAAATAGTGACCTGTGCATGAACGTTGTTACTATCCAGTTCTTCTTGCAACCTCCTGCAGCTTTAAGCACATTATTTATCTGCTCAAATCATTGGGCCATGAATCATGTCACGGACTGACCTTGGGATTGTTTCTCCCTCCAATTTTCCAAATGCACGAAGGAGATTTCTTTCCCTTCCGCCATCGACCAGAAAAGGCTAACCAACATCTGCTGAAACAGCAGGACCTGAAACACAGCCAATACATCTTCAGTTTATATTCTTCCATATATCGTGCTTATACATCTGACAGCCCTGTGCACAACAGCATAGCAGGAAATATTGCAAGGTATTGTCAATAAGCTGTATCCTACCCATGGAGCAAATGCTGACTGAAGCATCCAATGAGGGCATTTTTTTTTTAAAAAAAAATTGTATTGTTAGGAAGAGTTATCTCAAGCACACTTCACTATCAGCAAGGACATAGGATGAAAAAAGGTAATTATGATCAACCAACAAACATTTTGAGGTTAGTTCCATCAGAGCGATCCTCTTTCTCTTTAGTTTTGTTGTTTTTCAAGGTATTGAAATGTACCGTGGGAATGTACATTGGATACAAGTTATAGATTAGCCTTACCCAACCTGGCTAGTGATGATGGGAGTTGTAGTCCAACATATCTGGAGGGCACCAGGTTGTGGAAGGCTGGTATAAATAACAAAAATATGCCTCTCTTCCTTAGGGACGTGTGAATCAGCAGATCTCAAGCTTGCCAAAGTTCTCCCAATTCCACCACAAAGCTAGTTCCGAGCCCAACTTGAGTCCGTATCAGATTGCGAACCTTGTTTCTTTCTTTTCGCATGAAAATCTGTGTGTATCTTTGTGCTTTATTTTCCAAACAATTGTGCATATTTTTTAAATGTACACATTCTTTTCCTATTGATTAAGGTGTATTTGTGTGTATTTTCAAAAGTACACTTTTTCATGCACATTTTTCAGATATATTAATGATGTCAAACTCATTTTTGGGGCGGGTCCGTAAATCACATTGCAAGTTCGGAAATGGACGAACTTCAGACTGCAGATTGTGCCTCAGTCCATGTTCAGTCCAGAAGGAGCGAACTGGATAAATCCTTATCAAAAATTAACTGAAATGAATTTCTAATTCTCATACATCCCTACCGGTCTTCCTCTTTTTATCCTGAATTAACAACATTCACACATTGCACAAATAGCAGGAGAGAGATTTGGCTTGCAATCTTATATGCACTTACCTTGGAATAAGTCCTACTGAACCTGATGGGACATGCTTGTGAGAAGCCAAGCATTGTGCTTGGGATTATGCTGTGAAAGGCACTTTGTGCAGTTGCATGTCTACTCAGAGATAAGTTCTGTTGAGTTCACTCCCAGCGACAAGTGCATGTAAGTTTCAGCCTTGATATCAATGTGAAAATAATCTAACATTCTGACATTATTATGAACATATTCCTACTGCTCTCTGTCACTTCTACAGCAATCCTCACCATGAAGTAATTTAAAAATATTAATTGAGTTTGCCCTCAACAATTATCTGTGTTAAGTCTAGCTCAAATATAAAGGTGCATTCCACACTTAAGGGCTACTATTTTAGTATTCTGAAACTGATTCTAGAGTATAATATTTGCCCCTAAGGGGCCATACTAGATGTCATTTTGAGTATGCCTTTCCATTTAACATGCAAATAGCATCAGCCAGGGGAAGGTTGATAATAACTGGGATCTCAGCAAACATGGTGGAGGGATTTTACCCTTTCCTTCTCCATGCGGTCCTTAGGAAAATCCCTCCTCTGAAGCAGATATTATGGCATTCTTTGCACTCCATTTATACACCAGGGCCAGGGGTTAAATGTTTTCCATCTTGTCTGAAACTGAAAAACATCTGCATTAATCCTATTGGCTGTGAGGTGGGTAATATTTAATTTCATCATATTCCTCTGATGTTTGTGCTTCAGATTGTGAGCTTCTACTAAAGATTTTGTTTGTGGCTCATATGGAATTCTTTACCATGGTTTAGTTTCCACAAATGATTTAAATCAAGCCATAAACTCTGATTCTGAGCCAAAATGTGCAATGTTGCACCTGTTCCTACAGCATTTATTCATAGAATATGAGCTTGACGTCCCCAGTAGAGATCTATCATTAGAACTGGAGTGCAAATCACCTCTGGGCAGCAGTTTAATCCCCATTGACTCATTAAAGTGTGGAAAACTAAAGTAACTGGTG
This sequence comes from Shinisaurus crocodilurus, assembly GCA_021292165.1. Classification (NCBI taxonomy): domain Eukaryota; kingdom Metazoa; phylum Chordata; class Lepidosauria; order Squamata; family Shinisauridae; genus Shinisaurus; species Shinisaurus crocodilurus. The sequence continues at coordinate 37,652,387 of CM037880.1, read as the reverse complement.
TCATTGTACTTTAGGGAGCACTGCATGGATTGATCAAAATGTAATTTGGAGCTACTGTTGGTGCCAGATCTACGCCATAAACCACTAGAGAGTAAAGACTGACATCATGGATTGTTGTGAAACTTCTAATGGAGATCCATATGGCAAACCCCATTGCTAAAAACTCACACAGTTCTGACAGTCACTGTGTCCGTAGATGATTCGTGAATCAGTAGGCAAGTGGCAACAATAGAAATAAATACGTTTAATGCAGAGAGATTAACTGCTGAGACCAGTGCTTTTTTTCCTGGAGAAAAAGGTACCAGAACTCTTGGATTACATTTCCTCGGGAGTAGATGGCGATTAAATTGTAATGCAATTAATAGAAGAAAAGGTGCTGGAACTCAGTTCCGGTGAGTTCCACCAGAAAAAAAGCCCTGGCTGAGACACACCGCCATATCCATTGCTCTCTGTTCTGTCATGAGCATGCAGCTTGTTTAATTAGTCTGCAAACAACTAAGCCCGAAATTGGTTATGGAAGTAATTCAGATTCTGAATGCCAAGTTAATGTGCCCTGCGGAGGAGCAGTTCAGACTTTGCCCAACCTGGTGACTAGCATAGCAATCCTATGGGGTGGGAGAGGGAGAATTCAAGGTGGAGAAACCTCCATTTAAAGTTTATTTTATTCATATGTTTAGTTTATTGATATGCCACTTTTCTACAGTCAGGTGTGCCCAAAGCAACTCTCAATAGACTTTAATTTATCCAAAATATTTGAGACGGGGAGGGGGAACAAAGCAGCTTGTCACAAAACATATCAATATGTTCAAATAAGACGAAAACAACTCAAAAAACATAGAATTCTATGTTTACTGCATTTTACTATGTAGAATACTACATCTTACTATGCCCAGCTGGCTCACATTGACAGGGCAGAAGGTGTAGGGGGCATTTTTCCTTTCCCCTACCCACTGCTTTTTCAGGAGCATTAAAAAAAAAGTTTCCTTCCCATTGATCCAAATGGGAGGGAAATAAACTAAGTTCTAGGGCTGGCATAGTTTTTCCCTGTTCCAGTGGCATTTCAGATCCTGTTGATCCACAACCTGCCCTGGTGGGCCTTTTTGCAGCCTCGTGGTGGTGGTGGGCTTACAAGGTCAGACCTTCTTGGATGGACCTCTTCACCCTCAAAGAAGGGGATCTGAAGACTCCTGTGGCCCATGACATGCCCTTCCAGGGACCATAGGACTGAAGCCTTAATGGACAACATCTGTGTCATTCGCTAAATGCTTCTCCTGTAGGATGGCCACTTGCACATTGCCAAAAAAGAAGAAACACATCAACAAAAAAGAGGATAAAATAGGATGCCGGTTTGCATAACATTTGCATATGCTTATATATACGTATACATGCACATTTCATAGAATCATAGAATCATAGAAAAGTAGAGTTGGAAGGGGCCTACAAGGCCATCGAGTCCAACCCCCTGGTCAATGCAGGAATCTAGGTCAAAGCATCTCTGACAGATGTCTGTCCAGCTGCACCTTGAATGCCTCCAGAGTGAGAGAGCCCACGACCTCCCTAGGTAGTTGATTCTATTGTCTTATTGCTCTGACAGTCAGGAAATTTTTCCTGATGTTTAGGTGGAATCTAGGTTCCTGTAACTTGAGCCCATTATGTCCTGCAAACTGGGATGAACGAGAAGAGATCTTTGCCCTCCTCTGTGTGGCATCCCTTCAAATACTGGAAGAGTGCGATCATATCTCCCCTCAGTCTCCTCTTCTGAAGGCTAAACATGCCCAGTTCTTTCAGTCTCTCCTCATAGGGCCTTGTTTCCAGTCCCTTTATCATCCTTGTTGCCCTCCTCTGAACCCTCTCCAGTTTGTCTATGTCCTTCTTAAAGTGAGGTGCCCAGAACTGGACGCAGTACTCAAGATGAGGCCTAACCAGTGCCGAGTAAAGGGGAATTATCACTTCCCGCGATTTGGAAGCTATACTTCTATTAATACAGCCCAAAATTGCATTTGCCTTCTTTGCAGCCACATCGCATTGCTGGCTCATATTCAGTTTGTGATCTACCACAATTCCAAGATCCTTCTCACTTGTAGTATTGTTGAGCCAAGTGTCCCCCATTCTGTAACTCTGCATTTGGTTTCCTCTCCCTAGGTGCAGCACTTGGCATTTATCCCTATTAAATTTCATTCTGTTGTTTTCGGCCCAGTGCTCCAGCCTATCGAGGTCACTTTGAATTTTGTTTCTGTCTTCCAGAGTATTAGCTGTTCCACCCAACTTTGTGTCATCTGCAAATTTGATAAGCATTCCCTGTGCCTCCTGATCCAAGTCATTAATAAAAATGTTGAAGAGCACCGGGCCCAGGACCGAGCCCTGTGGTACCCCGCTCATTACCTCTCCCCAGTTTGAGAAGGAACAATTGATAAGCACTCTTTGAGTCCGATTCTGTAGCCAATTATGGATCCACCTGATAGTTGTTCCATCTAGCCCACTCTTAGCTAGCTTACGAATCAGGATATCATGAGGCACTTTGTCGAAAGCTTTGCTGAAGTCCAGATATATAATGTCCACATCATTCCCACAGTCCACAAGGGAGGTTACCCGATCAAAAAATGAGATCAGATTAGTCTGACAGGATTTGTTCTTGACAAATCCATGCTGGCTTCTAGTAATCACTGCATTGTTTTCAAGGTGCTTGCAGACTGACTTCTTTATAATCTGCTCAAAAATCTTCCCGGGGATTGATGTCAGACTGACTGGCCTATAGTTCCCAGGTTCCTCCTTCTTGCCCTTTTTGAAGATGGGAACAACATTTGCCCTCCTCCAGTCGTCTGGCACTTCACCTGTCCTCCATGATTTCTCAAAGATAATAGACAGTGGTTCTGAGAGTTCTTCTGCCAGTTCCTTTATTACTCTAGGATGCAGCTCATCAGGCCCTGGAGATTTAAACTCGTTCAGAGTAATCAGGTGCTCCTTGACCATTTGCCTATCAATCTCAAGCTGCAATTCTGCCCCTTCAGTCTGCATTTCAGGTTTGCCAGGGGGGTCATAGACCCTCTTTTGGGAGAAGACCGAGCCGAAGTAGGAATTGAACACTTCTGCCTTTTCTTTGTCTTCTGTTATCAATTTGCCATCCTCATTGCGTAGTTGAACCACCAGTTCTTTCTTCTGTCTTTTACTGTGCATGTATCTGAAGAAAGCTTTTTTGTTGCTTTTAGCATTCCTCGCTAACCTTAGCTCATTCTCAGCTTTAGCCTTCCTGACACTATTCCTGCAGTTCTGTGCTACCTGCCTGTACTCTTCCCCTGTAGCCTGTCCTTCCTTCCACTTCCTATACGTGTCCTTTTTTGTTTTCAGGTCATCTTTGAGTTTATTGTGAAGCCACATTGGCTTCTTCTGTTGCCCTCTGCCTTTTTTCCTTGTGGGAATTGTTTGCAATTGTGCCTTTAAAATTTCCTTTTTTAAAAACTCCCACCCCTCCTGGGCTCCCTTTCTCGTGAGAGTCACTTGCCATGGGATCTTACTAATCATTGTTCTGAGTTTGTTAAAATTGGCTTTCCTAAAATCCAGGGTACGTGTTTGGCTACACTCAGCTTTTGCTTCTGTTAGAATCAAGAACTCAAGTATAACATGGTCACTTTCCCCCAGAGTTCCCGAAACTGCCACTTTATCCACTAACTCGTCTCTGTTGGTTAGAATCAGGTCAAGGATAGCCGATCCTCTAGTTCCTTCCTCCACTTTCTGTAGGAGGAAGTTATCAGCAGCACAGCTCAGGAATTTCTTGGAGGGGCCATGTTTGGCTGAATAAGTCTCCCAATTACAATTACTCTCATTTACATAGAAATATATAATACATCTCACCATAACAGGGAAGATTGTGACCAGGTGACCTGTGTTTCTGTTCAGTCTTATTTTCCAGGTGCTAACTGTCAGTGGGTGACTTCAAGGCCCTTGCTCTGCTTCCTTATGTTTCTTTATATTCAAATAGAGGACTGTCCTCCGTAAGGGGGGGCATGTGGCCACCCTTTCCCCTGAAAAGGAGCTCTGCTTGAAGAATACATATCCTTATTTCTTGAATAAATTCTTGAGAATATCTGCACCTACCCCCAGTGTTTGTCCATGTCCGGATATCCTTGAGAGTTTGGTATTTTATCTTCTTGTTTGACATAATTGATAGTATCTCACATTTTGTTTTATTGTTATATTTGTATATTTTAACTTTTGTGCACTGCTTTGGAGGCCTTCCGGATGAAAACCAGTATAGAAAATAAGCACTTGCTTATTTACTTTTGTTCTTCCGCCACATTCCTTGCTGTTGCAAAGATAGCTTTTCAGATTTGATTGCCCCTTTTACATATGTCTCAAGATGCCACTTAGCGCAAGATTTGAATGTTACTTTTCCGTCCTGATTTTCCACAAAGTGTAAGCACTAGCAACTTGAATCTCGCCCGGAAATTAATTGGGAAGGGGTGAAGCTCTCTTGACCTTGAATTAATATAGTTCAAATGGCTGGTGCCTGCTGGTAACTGTGCTGCTACATTTTTCACCAGCTGAAGTTTTTTGAAGGGCAGCTCCATGTAAAGTATATTAGATGTTTTGAATCTGGAGGTTACCAAAGTCTGGTGTCTTCCAGGATAGGGTGCAGCTGTGAACCAGCCAAGGCCAGTAAAAAGGCACTTGCGAGAAAACCAGCATCCAGGAGCCATGGCTGACTCCTAGCTGAAATAAATAATTGTTTTTCTGCTGTAAGCTATGAGTGGAATTTTCATCCCATTATGTTGCATCGATCCATACCAATCCTACTTTTCTGTCTTTTTAAGGGCATGTGGGTGGTGACTTATTGGGCAGTTGAATCTAACACAGCTCAGCATACATTCATTATTCCCTTTGCCATTGGGTGCCATTTTTATCACTATTATTATTATTATTTTATTTTATTTTGTTTTATTTTAAATCTTTTAAGTACCACTAAAACACTTTTCCAGGTTTTTTGTCCAAAAAAAATTAAAATTATAGAAAAAATACTACTTAAATGAAAGACAGTTATAGTGCCTATCAGGGATGGGGACTCGGACTCGAGGACTCGACTCGTGAGTCGGACTGAGTCCCCCCTCTGACTCGACTCGGACTCGAGTCCCAATATTTTTAATGGGACTCGAGACTCGACTCGGGACTCGAGACCAAGGACTCGTCAACATCCCTGGGCTGTTGACGAGTCTTCTGGCTGTGCCAGAAGGAGCGCGATCACCGGTGAAGAGCGCATGGAAGCGAGGCGCGCCGCTGCTCGGCCACTATGGACAGCTACCAGGAGCACAGCCCCAACGATGTGTTGAGATTTATTTTTATTGATGTGTTGTTGTGGGGGGTTGGGGTTAGGGTCAGACATTTTGGGTTTGGCTGCCTCTGCCTGCCTGTTTGGGGTTCCCTGCCTCCTCTGCCTGCCTGGTTATTTTGGGTTTGTCTGCCTGGTCTGTTCTTGTCAAAATCAGTTGCAGAGTTTTGAAATAAAAAGGCACACTTGTGCCTAGAATTTATTTAAGCCACACATCTGAAGTAGCCTTATTTTGTTGGGGGGAAACCCCATTGATTTTAATAGGGACTCGTGGAGTCAGTTTTGGGAGTGACTCAGGACTCGTGAGTCACCATTTTGGACCAAGGACTCGAACTCGGACTCGAGACTCTGGTCCAAAGACTCGTGACTCGACTCGTGACTCGAGACCAAGGACTCTTCAACATCTCTGGTGCCTATACCCATATAATGCTATAATTAGATTTTTTGATAGATAAATGAGAGAGAGAGAGAGAGAGAGAGAGAGATGTAATTATGTTAAATTTGGGTGGAATGGCACCAGGACTGCTCAGTATGGGCTGAGCTTATTTTTTTAAACAAAGCCAGGTTTCAAAGGAATCTTGACTATTGTGAACAGACTCAGTATTTCCAAACTCAAGGGCTTCATTTCTGAGCCATCCCATCTCCAAAACTGGGCAATGTCACTCGTTGACACTTGCCACCTTTTGCCCTCTATCTTGACCTAAACTCTTAAGTCTGATGGCCGTACCTCTAGGTAAGTGGTTCTCAACCTTGGGTCCCCGGATGTTGCTGGACTACAGCTCCGAGCATCCCTTGCCATTAGCCATGCTGGCTGGATATGCTGGGAGCTGTAGGCCGGCAACATCTGGGGACCCAAGGTTGGGAACCACTGCTCTAGGTGGTGTTCTGCCCTGATGTCCATGTTTTCATCCCAGTGAATCCAGTTTCTCTCCTCTTGTCTTCTGAGGTATGTCCCCACCTAGCATATCCTGGGGAATACAACTCCAGCTGCTGCACTCACCTGGCCCTGACACTGTTACCTTTTGGCACCAGGCAAAGATGTTCTTATTTTCACACTGGCATTTGGGACATGCGTCATGGGCCCAGTTGCTCATGGCTGCTTTTGTGGAGTTAATTCTAAGCTGTGTGCATGGGGGGTGGGGGGAGATTTTATGTGTTGTGGATGAAGACTTTTCATATTGAATTGTTTTTAGGTTATGTTTTTATGGTGCTTATTTTTATTTGTATTATTGTGCTAATTATGGTTATGGTTTATATTGATTTTGGATTCTTTTCTGTTATATTATGGATTTCTGTGTTGGTGAGTGTAAGTCGCTTTGAGACTGCTTTTTGCAATAATAATAATAATAATAATAATAATAATAATAATAATAGCAGCAGCTTTCACTCAAAAGACCTTGCACCAAGAAATCGGGGTCTTCCCGGTCCCCCAAGTTCTCCTTGAATTGCTGAGAACTTGTCAAAGGAGGCTTAGTCAGTCTTTCACCACACTGTGTTTTAGAAAAAGGCAGGAGGAGTGAGGGAAACTCAGGTTTCTTCTGCCTTTGTCAGTGCCCAGTGTGATGTGAGAAAAAAAAAACTTTCCTCTTTCCTAAATCTTTTGGCACATGCAGGGAACTTGGGAAGGGGTGGACTCTTTTCTCTTGGGACTTTGGAGAAGGCAGAAGCAGCATGAGTCTCTTATCTCCAAAGGTCAGTCTGAAGTGAGATTTCAACTTTGCCCCTTCCCCAAGTTCTCATCATATGCCAGAGGACTTGGGGGAAGGCAGGAGGTTGGTGACAACCACACGTAATTACTGCCTTAACAAAATTGGCAGAGCCCAAGGGGTGAGGAGAAGGCAGATCAGAACCTACTGGTAGATCTCTGTATGATTCACAGTTGATCAGCAAGGGTTCCTGACTCCCAATTGTTTAACATGAGCAACCACTAAAGCCCTACGCAGACATTCATGAACCCAGCACAATCACAAACTCTCCCTTATCAGGGTTTCCAATCATGGGAACTCCGTAAGCACGCTCAGTTGAACACGCTTACAGAGCCCTGGCTATACAGACCTTCGTGCTTAATGTGCAATGGTCTACCTGGAAGCCAGGTATGCAGGGATGTTGGAGGTGGGGCTTACGTGTACACCAAAGTCCCCCTACACAATTTAGCCCTACGCACTAGCCTGCATAGGGCTTAAAATGCCCCTTTTTTTATTCTAAGCAAGCCTACTGAAACAAAGAACGCTCAGGGGCAAACGAGAAGCGTATTTTTCTGTAAAAGGACTGCAGGCTTAGTTCTGGTACTAAACACAAATTCCTGGTCTGAGCATGTGCTCAGAGGCACCCTGGTCCTTAATTCCTAATTACCAGTCCACACTCCACCCCAAACCACTATTTTGCACCTGGATCCAATTGGTGGCCCTCCTGGTTCTAGTAAATAAATCAAAGTAGATCACTCAAGAGTAAAGTCTATCCAGTGTGCTGACATAGAGGACTTGGGTAGCATGGAACTACATAGACTGTCCACACCTCCAAAAAAAAAGACTCCTCTATAAAAAAAACCTTTTCCAAGCCCTTTCCCCTCCATACTGGGGCATGCTCCAAAAGCTGTCCCTGTTGCTTGCCTCCATTTTTGTCCTGCCTCCCAGAAGGCCGTCGGAGTCACAACTGTGCAATGACATTTACTGCACAGCTGGATCTGCTGAGAGCAGCGGAACAGACACTGTGCCACCGCAATGGATTCCTCAGAGACAAGGCTGTTTTGCAAACAGGTGGCAGACGCCTACATATATTGGGATGTCTACTTGGTCTTCACAGGATACAAAAAGTGCTCCTCTCTCTCTCTCTCTCTCTCTCTCTCTCAGATTCCAATCTGAATCCTGCTTGTCTTTGAAATTGACTTTCTGAAATGACCTGCTACAGGACATGTCAGAAGAACACTGATGTTTCCTAACGTTGTCTTCTGCACTCAGTCCTAGCTGACAGCCTTGGGACTCGTACTTTACCATGAGTCTGACACCTCTTTCCCAGCAGGAAAGAATAATAATGTGGACAGTGCTAGGCATGCCATAACAATTGGCCACGAGGCGCCCCATATTCCCAGCTGTCACAGGCTGCTCAAGCACCTTAAGAATGTTGCCAGGCAGGAAGTTTTTCAGTGCATAAGCTGCTGAATATTACACCACTTGAACAAACGGTTCCTGCCTTCTGAGTTGTATTTGGGGCCAATAATGATATGTCACGCAGGGCGGAAATTCCCATTTGAAGCATGGAAGCATCTGGAGAAGCTCCATTTCTTGGTTCCCACACAGATAAGCCAGATTATTTGGTGTTTATCTCCTTTCCCACCTTACAGACAGATTTATTCCATTGCAGTGAACAATGCATCCCCCTTTTTAGCTTTTAGCATCTCATTGCCGTAACCACTTCAGTAATTTTTAATAAAAGCAATGGCGACAAAAGGCATATATTTGCATTGCCAGAGAATTGTGAAATGCCCCCGTAGTGGAGAAAATCGGGAAAATTCCCACAAAACACGCACATGGGATGTAGCAGCTGCAAGCCTTAAAAGAAGTGAAGGAATGCAAAGTATTTCGAATACTGGTGAATTAAATCAACAAGCTAAAACGCCAAGTGTAAAATTAGTACATGATTTATTCCTGTATGCCAGCATTGTTTCCCAGTGAAGTCGATTGAAATTGCTGTGAAGAAGTGTTATTTAGAGAAGAGAAGGTGGGGTTTGATTCATAGCAAAATTGCATGTTGGCCATTTGTATATTAACCAGCTTTCAAATACATACTGGGGCAAGTGGAAATCCTTTTGAACAAAGTTCAGGTTGCACATGGGTAGCTAATTTATATCCCCTTTTTATAGAGAAGAATTGAAATGTGCAGTTGCCATGGCCACAATAACCTAGACTGGATTATTGCAATGCACTCTACATGGGGTTACCTTTGAAAAGTTTCTGGAAACTCCAGTTGGTCCAGAATGCAGGAACAAGGATGCTAGTGGCTGCTTTCCCATGAGAGCATATATATTACATATATCCTGGAGCTAGTAGGGTTTCAGGAGATTGAGAAGGGAATAAACCAAGATCCCCCCTATGTACAGCAAGGGAAACCTAGGCTGAGATGGGACTCTAATCTTCAGCTAAAGATAAATGATATCTTACTGAGCAAAGTAATGCTGACGATAAGAACTAGATTCCTTGGGGCAGATACTGAGGATCTTTTCCCCATGTATTATACCATTGTAAAGCATTTAGGTACCATCTGTTCAACCAACCTGCCCTCTAAGCCAAGGCACCACCCTTCTGGCTGGTTTGATTGAGAGTGTAGGCTAGCAGGGATGGGGACTCGGACTCGGGGACTCGACTCGTGAGTCGGACTGAGTCCCCCCTCTGACTCGACTCGGACTCGAGTCCCAATATTTTTAATGGGACTCGAGACTCGACTCGGGACTCGAGACCAAGGACTCTTCAACATCCCTGGGCTGTGCCAGAAGGGGTGGAGAGGAGTGCGATCGCCGGTGAAGAGTGAGGGTGGAATTGTGATGAGATCTCACCGTTCCAGAATGGGGGGCAAACATTTAGAAAAAATCATGTTCCTCAAATGCAACATGGATAGGTTTTAGGAAGTACAGCAAGTTTATTTTTTTAAATCATTTTCCTAAAATGCAACCTTTCAGACATTTTGGGTTTGGCTGCCTCTGCCTGCCTGTTTGGGGTTCCCTGCCTCCTCTGCCTGCCTGGTCTCTTCTTAACCAGTTCCACAGTTTGAATTGTTCAAGATAAACGCCTCTGCCTGCCTGCTTTGGGGTTCCCTGCCTCCTCTGCCTGTCTGGTTATTTTGGGTTTGTCTGCCTGGTCTGTTCTTGCCAAAATCAGTTGCAGAGTTTTGAAATAAAAAGGCACACTTGTGCCTAGAATTTATTTAAGCCACACATCTGAAATAGCCTTTTTTTGTTGGGGAAAAAACCCATTGATTTTAATAGGGACTTGTGGAGTCAGTTTTGGGAATGACTCGGGAGTCACCATTTTGGACCAAGGACTCGGACTCGAGACTCGGGTCCAAGGACTCGTGACTCGACTCGTGACTCGAAACCAAGGACTCTTCAACATCCCTGTAGGCTAGTGAGACGGGACCTCTGCTCCCTGAGCAAATGGATTCATGGTGGAGCCTCTAGTCCTCTGCTGAGGGAGCTGACGATGAAGTGTCGCTTATATAAGAAATTGCTGAAGCAAAAGCAAGCCTCCTATTACATACAGCTATGGGCAGATGTAGAACTGGCCACAACTACTAATGATTCAGCAAGATTTTGGCAATTGGTTGCTTGCAAATTAAAAGAACATAAATATGGATTAGATGCACATATTATGCCTAAAACATGGGAAACTTATTTTAAGCAAGCTTTTAACTTCGATACTGGCTTTGATCTAGGCATGAATTACCTGCCACCTTCTCAGCTTCCTAATATTATAGAAACTGATATGTGGCCGGCAGTATCAGCAAGTGAGGTGAAGCAATTAATTTTAAGCCTACACAGGCGGAAGGCACCTGGGGAAGATATGCTTCCCCCAGAGATATATTTGGACAATCTGTATTGGTGGGCCCCTATATTAGCAAAGCTTTTTACCCATATCAACTCAGTTGGGAAATTTCCCAATGGTTGGAGACAACGTATTGTTGTGGTCCCCACTTTTAAGAAGGGGGACAAATCCTCACCAGCCAATTATCATCCCATTAGCCTGCTGGATGTCTCTTCTAAATTATACACACGTTATCTTTTATCAAAGGCTGAAGTCTGGGCAGATCAAAATAATGTTATTGGTGAGGAGCAGGCTGGCTTTCGTCATGGTAGATCAGCTACTGATCAGTGTTTCATACTAAACCATTTGAGAGAGAAATACGCAAGCTCCCCAAAGAAGTATATATATGCTATTTTTGTAGATCTAACTTCAGCCTTTGATAGAATAAATAGAGGCAGGCTTTGGCACAAATTATGGAGTCTAGGGATGGATAGGTGTCTGTTGATTTTGATTGTGAATTTATATTCTGAGAATACAATCCAAGTAAGAGCAGGCAAAGATGGACAACTAACAGAAGAGATTGAAACAACAAAAGGTGTGAGACAAGGCTGTCTGGTGGCCCCATTTTTGTTAACATTTATGTGAATGATATAATCACAACTGTCCAGTGACTCTAATTTCCCTGTATCTTTGGGCCCCCCGGAAAATTAACATATTATTATATGCAGATGATATGGTTCTCTTGTCACAGAACCTAATAGGCATGAGAAGACTGCTGAAAGTCTTTGGGGAAGTCTGCAATAAGGAACAACTATGCGTGAACTATTCAAAAACCAAAGCCATGGTTTTTGGCAAACACCCCCCAAAAAACATAAATGGACATTGAATGAATATCAACTGAAACAGGTCAAACAATTTAATTATTTGGGGGTCTGCTTTTCTCAGAATGGATCATGAAACAGTCATCTGTCAGCTACTAATTTGAAAGCACAAAAATCCCTGCAGACTGTCTTAAAATTTGCCAGGGTGAAAGGAGGAAATGCAGTTGTACCAGCAGTTGTACAAGTTTTTGTTCCGAAGGTTATACCTCAGATTATATATGGAGCTGAGATATGGGGGACCACACAGATGAATAAACTAGAGTCTCTACAGCAGGGGTCTTCAAACTACGGCCCACGGGACACATCCGGCCCAACGTGTCCTTTCATCCGGCCCGGCGGGCAAAAGTTGCTGCTGCTTCGCTACAGGAGTAGCGCCTCAGCCTGACGCTCCCGCTGGGGCAGAGGGAGGAGAATGGGGAGGGGGCATGAGCACACGTGAGCGCCTTGAGGAGGATGGGCCCCAAGTTGTGGTGGTGGTGGAGGCGGCAGCCAGTCTAGAGAGGTACGCAGTCAATAGCCAGTTTTTGCAGAGTTTTCGAAGGAGGAGAGGTTCCTCCACTGGAGGAGACGCTGGCCACGACGCTGCCACCCGCCCTGCCGGGCTCCGGGTGGCTCGCCCCCCCCCGCCAGCGCTGCTGCGCCTCCTCCACCGGAGGAGATGCTGGACACGGCGCTGCTGCCCGCCCTGCATCACTTGTTACGACTAGCAGTGACAAATATGGAACCGGACATTGACCATCTCATTAGCCAAAAGCAGGCCCATACTTCCCATTGAAATACTAATAAGCTTATGTTGATTAAAATTGTTCTTCATTTTAAATATTGTATTGTTTTTTCCTGGTTTTTTGCACTACAAATAAGATATGTGCAGTGTGCAAATCAAGCCTTTCTATACCTTTTTAAAATTGAATGTATTTCAATTTTAGACAGCAAATTAATTTATAATTAATTTATTATTAATTTATAATTACTTTCCATTTAATCAAGTAAAAAAAAAGGACCCGGGTCCTTTTTTTTTTACTTGATCCATTCGTTCATATTTTTTTCAAACTATAGTCCAGTTCCCCAACAGTCTGAGGGACAATGAACTGGCCCCCTGTTTAAAAAGTTTGAGGACCCCTGATCTATGAAATCTGTTTGCGATTCTGTAAAATGCTCAGGTCTCAAAATTCTTCACAAAGTTCCAGTGTCCTCTCAAAGCAGGAAGAAACACCCTAGAAGAACCTTGGCCAGTAGTTTTCCTAAATTCCTTCCCACCAATTCTGTTCTGTCCAAGGTCAAGCAGAAGATCAGGAGAGTCTCAGCAGAGGTGATCATCAATAGCTCCTCGCTGGCTAAAATGTCCTTGGATTCTGGAACTGATCATGTCTACACAGGAACCGTGGAGGCTGCCCCACAGGAAAGATCTCCTTCCGCAGGGGCTGATTCTGCACCCTCTGCCAGAGGGTCCCTTCAGCCTGCCCATTACTGCTCTGCTACGTCCTGAGGTTAAGGAGTGCCTTCCATGAGTCTTTGGAGAAAATGGAAATTTTTTTTACTGTGAATTCCTCTTCTCAGAGCTTCACAGAGGGCATTCCTCCCTCCATTTTCTTCAGAAACCATTGATTTTACTTGAGGCTGGGGGGAGAGGAATTATAGCTTCTGCTACTGCTGCACTGTAGGCTGATAGGTAGGGATATGTGTGTTCAGTTCCTTTCCCTTTTTTCTCCCCTTACTTTTCTGTGTTCGATATTAGCGATGTTCACCTTGTGGCACAGTTCCATTTGTTCTTTCTATTTCAGTAGGGGTTTTTGACATTTCTTTGTTCTGCGAGTACGGTCTGGAAGGACAAGGCAGCTCCTCCCCATGAAAAGAAACAAGTGGTTCTGCCTACCTACTCCAGAGGGCAGGATTGTGTAGTGGTTAGTGTGGTGGACTGCAACTTCGGAGATCTGGGTTTTAGTCCTCTCTCAGCCACCATGAAGCTCACTGGGTGACTTTGGGACAGTCAATGACTCTCACCTAACCTACCTCATAGTGTTGTTATGGGGATAAAATAGACAGGAGGGGAATTATGTTGGCCACCTTGGGTTCCTTGGAGGGGAAAAGGTGGGATATACATCTAATAAGAAATCAATGAAATAAAGTTAAGAATGCCCTCCATGAGGATCTGAAAACAGAAATTCACAGTAAGGAAAGTTTCCATTTTTCTTGGAAAAAACATGTGTAAAAATGATGAATGTACATTCACGCATGAGACAAGGTTATTTTGAATTGATTTCAGCTCCTTGTAAATTATCAGCCTTTCCATTTTTAGCTGTCACAGCTTGCACAGGGTAGAATCTCCCCTTTCTTATGTCCATTTCATATCTGATATATTTGCCCTGCTATTACAAAGACATTGTAATTCAGTGAGATGCAGTACATTTGCCACCGGCCATCTTCCATCAGTAAATGTCTCTTAACTGTGCTCCAGCTATCAAGATAAGCACAATTTTTTATCTGTCTTTATAAAAATCAATCCATACACCAAAAGATTGTTCTGTTTTTGGAATGAAAAATACACTTATAAATTTCTGGTTTTGCTTAAGTTTGTAGGAGAAAAGTAGTGACTGTTTGCTGCCTGTTTCATACCTTCCAAGAGGGATGGATCCAGAAAATATTCTGGAAAAATAGAGAGATGTTCCAGAATAGGGGAGAAATATGTCCTGGGGAACCTGTGACTCTCCAGATTTTGTTGGACTAAAACTCCCATGTAGGGGTGAGCAGATCTGTCAAGCTCGATCTCATCGAGGTTTTCAGTTACCCACTGTTAAGTGCTTTCTGTCCTGCTTCGTACAAATTTTCCATGCAGAAATTTGTACGAATTTTTTAACACAGTTTTCAAATGAATGCATTTTTCTAAGCATGCACCCACTGATTAAAGCACGTTTGTAAGCATTCGTAGGCATGTATGCAGTTGTCTTCGTGCATTTTTCCGATGTGTGCCTTTTACCAAATGCTTCATGGAATGCATCGAAAGCTCTGGAACCATATGGATTTCTGACTGTGAATTGTGTTCATGTCCGCTTTCAGGTCCAGGAAGTACAGATCAGGTAAATTCATTTAGAAGCATAAAACCCCTCAGTGGTGCACATTTCTTAACCATCCTTACTCCCATCTTGCCTAATTGGCCATGCTGCCTGGGGCTGATCAGAGCTGGAGCCTAACAACATTTAGTGGGCCACAGGTTTCCCACTCCTTTTCAACCCTGTTCTTGGGTCTTTGCAGAACTTGGCAAGCCAACATTTTTAATTGGTCAGTTTAAACAGACCTAGTCACTCAGTGCTGGTTACGGGAACATTTTTCTTTCTTTTTTTCCCCAGAGGAGGAGAGGATCACATTATGATGCTTGTATAAGATGAGTAGGTTGCCTTTACAAGGTGTGGCCGAACAAGTGAATAAAGTGTATAAATAAATGGCAAAGATGGCATTTAGTGAATAAAGTGTGAACAGTGAATAAATTGCTGGGCTTTTCCCTTGTCCAAAAAAGAGGGATAAAGGTTTGGCTTTATCGCCAAGATGTATTGGTGCTTTTTATGGAAAAAGTGCATGATTGTTATATGAGTTATTGAGTGTTGCATCATGCTTAATTGGCAGTGCATGCATAGTATCACATGTCTCCATATCAAAATGATCACTAGCTATTAGTCCACAAATGGTGTAAATTTGGTGTTCTATGAAAAAAAAAAAGTGTGCTAGTTAGAAGAGTACATGGATATAGTGGTAATAGTGGTGGACAACAATAATCCGTGGGATACGGTTCCTCTTTGATATAAAATCTACACACAAATGACTGAACAGGTCGCATTAGAAAAAGGACTGCCAAAAGAACACAGCAAAGGAGGATGAATTTATGGGATGAAATGTTAATGAAATGTGTCTCCTATTTAAATCCCACAGTTATTTGAAATAACTGGGAAAAGCCTACATCTGGATCCCAAATTATCCTTGTTCTCCATTTTTGACCAGCCAGCAAGAACTTGCTTCATAAATATGTGATTACTTTGTTGCTTGTTGGTGGGACTAGAAAGAGTTAGGCAAAGGAAGGCCCCTAATAAACTCTCTATAGAGCTCTGCTAACAATAGCTTTGTAATAATGCGCTACCTGAGAAAGTGAAACAGGACTCAGGAGCTCTGTCTTTTTAAAAGGAAAAGAGAGGCAAAGAAAGTTTATACAGTATGGTATTGCTTCATTTTGTTCATGAAAATAGTGCTCATTTGAAGCCTCACAGAGAACTATGTATGCATACTTTAGGTTAGCAAACATAGTTAATGAATCAATGCCTTGAAATCACCCTGGTGTGTATGAATATAGGAAGTTGCCTTAATTGATCCCATCTAGCCCAGTATTGTTGATGCTGACTGGCAGTGGTTCTCCAGGGTTTCAGGCAGAAATTTTTTCCAGTCTTACCTGGAGAAGCTGGTAATTGAACCTGGCACCTGCATGTGCCCTACCACTGAGCTATGAACTCCTCCCAGATGTTAGGAACATCGAAAGCTGATTTATACCGAGTCAGACCATTGGTCCATCTAACCCAATATTGTCAACACAGACTGGCGATGGCTCTCCAGGGTTTCAGGCAGAAGTTTTTCCAGCCCTGCTTGGAGATGCCAGGGATTGAATCTGGGACCTGCAAAGCATATGCTCTACCACGGAGCTATGACACTTCTCTTCCCTTCTGTAAATTTTGAATGTCTAATCATCTTGTCATACAATTTTATATTGATTGTTGTATTGTTCGTTGTACTATGATTTTTTTTATTTTAAAAAAAAAACTCTTAACGTTCAGATAAAATGTATACCACAAATTAGGTGTGGGCAGGTCCAGGAGGATGCCAGCATGGTTAAATATTGGTATCAATGAGGCTATAAAAGGCAAAAATACTTTACTTTGTTCTGATCTAATACAATTTCTGTAATGGATTAGATGTTTTGTTGGTTGTTCGGTTGTCTTGTATATGTTAAAATTCAAATAAACAATTAAAAGGCAAAAATACTTCTTTTAAAAGTGGAAGTCTTGCCCACATTAGGAAAATTAAAAAGAACACACACTTTTTTATTTAAGCACATCTATAGAAGGAAAACAACCAAGGAGATGATAGGATGGCAAGATGGCAAAGGGACTAAGGTCGCAATCCTATGCATGTCTAGACAAAAAAAAAGTCCTGCAACCCCCAGCCAGTCTAAACATGCATAGGATTGCACCTTAAATGAATTCCTGAAATGGATTTTTCAATGTGGCAGCTGTTGGAGAGAGATCTAACAGGCCAGAGGTGGCCAAAAAGGTAGATCTGGATATACTGGTAGATCACTGGGTAATTTGCAATAGATCAGCAAGGATTTCATTTGTTTAACAATATCATCAACAGAATGACTTCCCACGCACCCTAAATTATACTGCTGAAATGAAGAAAGCTTGTGGTAACCAGGACTGGATTTTTTCTGTGGGAGGACTATGAGCTCCATTCAGTTCTGGTACCCAAAACAAATTCCTGGGCTCAGAACTCTTTAATTCAAAGTGTATGTTCTTTCTTTCTTTATTTATTTATTATATTTATACCCCACCTTTTTTCCTCCAAGGAACCCAAGGCGGCTTACATAATCCTCCTCTTCCTCTCCATTTTATCCTCACAACAACCCTGTGAGGTAGGTTAGGCTGAGAGTGAGTGACTGGCCCAAAGTCACCCAGTGAGCTTCATGGCCGAGCAGGGACTAGAACCCAGATCTCCCGAGTCCCAGTCCAACACTCTAAGCACTATGCCACACTGGCTCTTTGCGCCAGGAACTGGTGGATCTTGGAGTTCTAGTAAAAAACAAAGTAGATCCTGCAAGCCTGAAGTCTGCCTTAGGTTCTGTTCCATCTTCAGACCATGAGGTTCCTGCAGTTCAAGCCATATAATCCCTATTGGTGTGCTCATCTGCACAGGAGAGCTTAGGTCAGGCTGGAAGACAGACAATCCAGTGTTATTAGGCCATGTAAGTACTACTAAATAGGATGTAATTACCTGCACTCTGTTACAGAAGTAACATTAGACTGTACATCAGCCTTCCCCAACCTGGTGCCCTTCAGATGTGTTAGACTGCAACTCCTATAATTCCCAGCATTGACCATTGCTGTCTGGGAATTATGGGAGTTGAAGTCCAACACATCTGGAGGGCACCAGGTTGGGGAAGGCTGATGTACATAATAAGGGAGCATATCAGGATAACCACTGTCTTAACCCAGAAAGGGGCACAAGAAGATTGGAATATCCAAAGGAGAAAGAACAAATCTGTTTGAGAAAAAGAACAATTCTTATTTGATGGACAGTCTGTCACTTCATTTTATGTAGTTCTGTGATTGGATTCGATAAGCTTACTCAACGGTTCAGTGAACTAAGTGCATTTGCTGCCGTGTGCGATGTTCTTTGGTAAAGAGTATGCTGTTCACACATAAGTGGCTGTGAAGTTTTGTCACTTTTAGCCAAACATGCTGGTTGCTGCTTTGCTGTCTTCGATAATGGACAGGGCAGTGCAACAGTTTCACAATCACAGGGGTCTTAGCAACCCAACAGCTTGCAGCAGCACCTCAAGATACTTCCAAACATTGAGCGAATTTTTTAGGTGAATGCTCAGTATATGAAAACCTTGTGCATGTACAATGTTTGGAGCATGGCTACATAGATTACTTACTCTGCTGTGTTTGTGGCCCATAAAAGTAGTCAGAAAGGACATAATATGTGTTGTATATTATTATATTTTTTAATTTTTATTTTATTTATTTATTACATTCCTAATCTGCTCAATAACTAATGTTTTCTGGGTGGATTACAAACAGCCAATCGTTGCCTAAATGGTATTTTGTTTTACTCTTCTTTTGTGTGCCTGTTTACTTAATGCACTCATTGGATCATGCTTTATTGTGTGTCATGCTCTTTTGTGTGCCTGTTCATTTCATGCACATGTTGCATCATGCTATATGTGCCATTTACAAATTTATGTGACACGGGGACATTCTTTTTATTTCACATGGATTCTTTTTCCTTCTCCAGGTTTATGACTTCCAGGCTGCAGAAAGGACCCAGTATGCACTGGGCTGGTGACTTTAATAGCACCAGGAAGCAAGGTTGGATCCTTGAATCTGTCTATGGGGATAAGGTAGATATCATTGTTGGGTGCATATTTGTGTGGTTCCCCCTCCTCCTGTAAATATTTGTTTGCTTCTAAATTGTTGTTTGTAACGTACTTTCTTAATGTCTACTCCTACTGTATGTGAATTTCAGTTGTTGGAAAGAAAATGGCAGCATTTGGATGTCATGATAACCATGACTTACTGTGACAGGAATGAGCTCGGCCACGAGGAAGAGTTCAGAAGTTTTCACTTCTGGTTTTGATTAGCCGTAGTTTGTCATGCCATCTGAACCTTAAACTGTGGTTTATTTTACCTATGGTTTGTTTGAAACAAGCCAACTTCAAACCATGGTTTATGAAGCTGGCTTGTTTCAACAAATGATAGTTAACTAACTATAATCTAGAGTCCAGAAGTAATGCTAAACTGTGGTGGCTAATTGAAATCAGAAATTAAAGCTTCCAAAACGCTGGCGGCTATGCCAGAGGAAGAGAGAGCTTGGGGAAGCTGGTGAAGAAGGCTAGCCATAGTTTATTGTGACATTCAAACACAGTCATAGAGACTACTGAATGGTTAAACTTTTCATCTCTCAGCATTTTTATATCTTTATCTAATGAACAGAGTTCATATGAGGATGGTGTTCACCATCAGAATGCATGAGGAAATATCCAAACAGAGCAAAAAATCCTCTGTTGTATTTTAAGACAATAGAGTGAAATAGAAAGAAAAACTAGCTGGCATAAGGCAAGTACATTATTTCTTGGGAGTCCAACTCTCTAGCCTAATTGTTAAACCAATATTGTTAAACACTTGATGGAAAAAATAAGTTGCAAATAATGTGTACATGTGGAAAAAGTGCACAAAATGTGCACGTTTGAAAAATGCATCTGTTTTGGAAAATACATAAGAATTTTCATGCAGACTGAAAAAAAATCACAATCTGATGTTAAAATGTGGTGCAAGTGCAACTAACTTAGCAGTGGAAAAATGAGAAGAACCTAAGTGAAATCAAGCTTGATGGATTCGCCCATCCTTAAGTTGCAGACAAACATACAAACACAACCTCTGTATATCAAGCACTTTAATCTCTGTCTTAAGCTAGAAAATCATTACGGAAAGCCAATATTCTAATCTATCCCAGAGTGTTTTCCACTTTTTCCTTTCGGGAACTACTGAGATCCGATTCAAACATTGAGACATTTGATATGGCGTTTAGCATGGATGGAAATAGAATTTTGATTAAAGGGGTAATTTTCTGAATAGGGTCTACATGCCATAGGAGTTGAATGTAAGTATACCAGGCTCTTCACTTGTTGTTTCCATGCTTACCAAAGATAAATTAGCTTTTGAAAGAAACACCTTTATGCTCTTAGGATCCTTTAGATATTAGATAATGTTTCTTAGACACATTGTATATTTCTCAAAAATGTACTTAATAATAGCACTACCATAGGGTGAGGGATGTTTTCAATAAAATAAAGTACTGTTCTGAACTGGGGAGACCTAATTGAGCCCTTGAGAATTCTTGATTTATCAACTGAGTAATTACAGAAGTTGAGATCCAGAGAATTTGGACTTGACTCATTTGCTTCCATGGTGCCAACGTTTAGCATTTTGCAGTTGTGTTCTCAAATATGCTACTGCAATTCTAGAGGCTAGAAGCATCCTTTTAAAAGGATAGCCAACCTCTGATACAGAGATAGCTGGTATAATACAACACAGGTGCAATCCTATGCATGTTTAGCCAATCATGGGGAATACTGAGAGTTATAGGACCTTTTTCTGTCTAAATGTGCGTAGGATTGTGCCCTAAGGTATTCTGTGGGCTTGCGAAAAATAGTCACAGTAACATTTGTTTGCAGCACTCATGAATGCACATTCCCATCCACTCCAAAGGATGGATGAGATGTAGATGGAAACCAGCACATCTATCATTTATTTTTATTTATACCCTGCCATTCTACCAAACAACGACATTCAAGGCAGGTTAAAGAACCAATTAAAATTGATTAAAACAATAAAGCAATACATTAAAATACAATAAAAACATAACAATTTACCAAAAAAAATATTGTTAAGAACAGCACCCAACCCACCAGACCCACTTCTATCTACACTGTGTTAGGGGTGGATGAAACTATCGAGTTGAATTCCACTCATATTCTCAGTTTCCCTGAATTGAGTTTGTTCCAGCCTATTTCAACATCCATTTGTGATTCCTTTTTGTCCACACAAAAACGCATACATATTTTTGTGTGCATTATCTAAATGTACACATTTTTGTACACACTTGTCCAAATATAAGCATTTTTGTACTCACATTTCTAAATATACACATTTTTTGCAAGCATTTTTCTTGAATATAATGCGGTTTTGTCTACACTTTCCCCAAGTATACACATTTCCCCTATTATATGTATTTCCCCCTGTTATATGAATTTCTGTGCACATTTTTTTTAAATTTGCAAACTGCATTGCAAAATTCAGGAAAGTGCTTATTATTATTATTATTATTATTATTATTATTATTTACATTTATTTATCGCCCATCTGGCTGGCAAACCGGCCACCCTGGGTGATGTACACAAGATAAAAACAGGATAAAATACATTTAAAACAGTACAGTAATACCTTGGATTGCAAGTAACTTGGTTTGAGAGCGTTTTGCAAGACAAGCAAATTTTTAAATATTTATTTAATTTTATTTTATTTTTTACTTGATATACAAGCGATGTCTTGCAATACAAGTACTGTAGTATGCCTTAAATTAAAAATCTCTGTACAAATTTTTTTTGGGGGGATTTCGTTTTGATATAAGAGTATTTTGGATTATAAGCACGTTTCCGGAACGAATTATGCTCTCAATCCAAGGCATGACTGTATAAAATTTTAAAATCTTTGCCCACCCCATATTCCCGCCTGAACAGCAAAGTTTTTAGTGAGCGGCGGAAGCTCAGCAGAAGAGGGGGCATGGCGGAGGTCACTCGGGAGAGAGTTCCACAGTACGGGGGCTGCCACAGAAAAGGCCCTCTTCCTAGTCCCAACCAGTCTAGCTGCTCTGGCTGAAGGGACAAGGAGAAGGCCGTCTGTGGCAGATCTTGTTGAGCGGCCTACTTGGTGTTGCTGGAGACGCTCCTTGAGATAGACTGGACCGGAGCCATACCGTATAGGGTTTTAAATGGTAGCCAGTGCAGCTCCTTCAGCACTGGAGTGATGTGATCCCGCCGGCGGCTGCCTTTAACCAGGCGAGCCGCCGCATTCAATAACACCATATCGCTGTATTCCTCTTCATGTGAGAAGTGCATATTTGGTGCAAACCCAACCAAATTTCTCACCCATCCCTGCTCTGTGTAAGCATCCTGAAGAGCATGTTGCACTGGATGGATGCAATTGAAATCCATGTGCACCTTCACTTCGGTGCCTCTCTAAAAGCAGTTGTGCATGTCAGTTAGCTTCCCTGCATGCAGAGGCATGCACAGAAATTAATTGGCTGCCAGTTAGCTAATATGGCAAGAATATTTTTGGATCTATTATTTTTGCCTGTGTATAGTTCTGGTTTATAGGGTTTATAGCTCAGATTAGTTGTCCTATGCGTGCAAAGACCCTGTCACATGGACAAATGCTCATGATTGCAGCTAGGGTATGGAGCTAGTTTCAGAGGTGTACCTCTTCCCATTTCCACTCCCTCCCTTAGATTAAAAAAAATGATAATTTGAAATGGAAATTCGAAGAATGCAAAAAATTTAGGGTAAATTCTTCATTACTAGTACATATTGGTCTGGTTCAAATGAGAATGAGCTTCAGGAAGCATTGGACTTGAGCGGTCCCCCCTCCCTTTGACAGCAAGGAGGACTTAGGAATTGTTTACTTCCTGTTTTGCTTGATGTATCATCCGAACTGACAGACTATAGTTAATATAACTATGGTTTGTTTGAAACAAGCCAGCTTCAGTTGGTGAGTTCAAACCATTAACCACCATTTTGAAATTAAGAAACAGTGCTAATTAGTTTAAAGTAGTTAGGAGATTGGCTTATTTGTAGGTATATAATACTCTTGAAGTTGCAAAACTGAGAAGGAATGGAGACTTGAACCCTGAGCATTTCTGTTGCTAGAAAGATTGACTTACTGTCTATGTGGGGAAAGTACTTCTTACATGACTTAGGCAAACATTACAACAGCAACTTGCTTTTTTATTGAGACATTAACTGCCCCAATACTGTATTGGTAAGAGAAGCTTTCATCACACTGCTTTATTTAAAAATTAAATTAAGTCAGTTTTTTGTATCAAAATAAATAAACCAACGCCCACATTGTAAAAACCACAGCCTGCAGGAAAGCTATTTTATTTTTTAACATTGCAATCAACAAGTACAATCTCTCTGAGAAAAAAATATAAATTGCTTTTCTCAAATTGATTTTTTGCTCGGGAGTTAGAATTGTTTTGTTCAGTCAGAACATGTCTAGATAGCATATCTATAATTTTTGAAATTGAAAAAAAACTTCCTTTATTCATAGGGAGGAAGGTGCTAAGGAAGCCTCACGGAAGGCAAAAGTTATTTGGTAGGATTAACAGCCTTGAGGTGTAATAACACTGGAAGGTTTGAAGAATCTTGGTTACTTCTTAATAGCAAAGTTTCCCCTCTTTGATGCTATGTTTCTCAAACACCTTTCTGTGTCTTAAGCTAGAAAAGCACAACCAGCTTTCTAATCTATACATGAGTGTATTCCAAATTTTTCCTTTCTAGTTCACAATCTTCTAAAAGCTGATTCAAATATATAAAGTTATCTGATATTTAGTTAGATCAATGAGCCATCTAGCACAGTTCTGTCAATTTTGAATCTCAAGATATGGGGTTTTCCCATCCTCTACCTGTAACTGCAAACACCAGAAACTGAACATGGTTTGGGGACCTTTTCTACCTGCAAACAAAGTCTCTGAACTCTGATTTCTCCAAACACACACACACACACACACACACACCTATGGGTGCATAGCCAGTGTTGTTTTGTCTAAAGCAGGGGTAAACTTCAGGTGCTTGAGACACCAATTTCCAACCCCTGAACTTCCCTGGGAGCCACGAGTCCTGCTGCCGCACCACCCAAAGCAGCAAAAAAATCAGTGGTTTTCCATTAAAATTTGTGGCAAACTGCTACAGAGACTCAAAGGGGCCACATTTAGCTTGAAAACAAGCTAAATTTGGCACTTTGGAGTCACCATAGTGGTTTGCTGCCAAATTTCGATGGCAGACTGCCATTTTTGTTGCTGTTGCACCACCAAATTTCAGCAGTGCAGGGACAGTGACAGGGGTGGGGTGGGGGCAGCACTCAGGGGCAGGGGGCATGTTGCCGACGCCAGTCTAAAGATCCAAGACTCAGTTTGGCCTTTGGTGTATTTTTCACACTAATGGAATAGTTAGGAAGAGCCGTGCAGGATCGGGCCATGTCATGGGCCCAGTCCTTCTGGCAAATAATCTGTCATTTTGGCACGGGACATCCCAAATCAGTGAGATGTAGCAAATCCCATGGTAAAAGCTTAATGGTTATAATACTCCAGAAATCATATTGATGGCAATTAGCTATAGGCTCAATATGTAATTCCAAGAATGGCCAAAAGCTAATAACTATAACTATGTCAGAGATCCGTACAACTTGGTTTCCCCATTACAGTCTCTATGGTTCAGAATTCAGGGCAAGGGGCTCGAATGATTCCTGGTGTAAACCATCCCAGCCAGGTAATCAAAGGCAAGAGTTCTAGAAAAAGACCTAAATAAATACACACATGCAGGGTTTTAGTTTAACCTTAAAATCTTTGTTGGGACCTTCACGCTATATGAGTCAAGGCCTAGCAAATCAAGAGTCAAGACATAGTTTCAAGAGTAAGTCCAGAGTAATCCCACGCACAGATATTTCAACAAACATAGCTTCTACTTTGGTATCTCCATGCTACATGGGTCCAGGCACAGAAAAATCCAAGAGTCAGGATCAGTCCAAGCCAGCTGGCAACGCTGGGCTGAAGATTATATATAATGAAGGTACATAATCCATAGCCTTCCTAATCAAGGTCTAAAGTATAGCAGTACTTTTCATGGCAGGTTCTTAACAATAGAAAGTTCAAAAAGACAAGGGTCCAAACTGGATAGAGAGGCCATGTGAAGAGCCCTTCAGGTGGCTTAGATGGTGGAAAGTTTAAACAGAAAGGATTTAGCGCAGTAAAGACACGAATGTTCCTAGCCAACACTCCTAGCCTGTGCATCTGTTTCAAAGGGAAGTTGTGGCTGCGATATAGCCCTCCTCCTGAACAACTGACTGACAAGGGATTTTAGCCCATCAATGAGATCTCCCGAGTCCCAGTCCAACACTCTCACCACTACGCCACGCTGGGTCTAGGCCACAACAGACCAGAGATCCCAGCATTTTTTTCACACAGTGCCACAGTCCAAAGAGTCCCTTCAGCTATACACATGAATTTTTGTTCACTCATCTGGTCCTTTGCCTTTGTGTGGATTGCAATTTTCGGGATATCAGATGCTCTTTATGTCAGAGGCTACTTCTGACATTTCAGTCAGTGCTTGTAAGGTGGAGCAGATGGCTATTTCCAGAAATAGGGTAATTAGAAGGGTTGGTTTCCCCTAGGTTGTTATAGCTTATGAGCAATGGGCCATCTTCCCCGTAGCTTCATCTCTCCTTATGCAAGGAAGTTGCTCTGGGCATACTGATGTAAGGTATAAGGGAGATGGATTCGCAAAAGGGGCGGGGGGGAGTTAAATCAGCAGAGATACTGTGGACTTGTATGAAGTAAAGTTTAAGTCATTTGTACCCCAACTTTAAAAATATTTTTTTCCAGGGTGGTTTACATTAAAACTAGGAATAGGTGAATCTTTCAATTTCAGTTTCTTCTACTTATTAATTTTTCCAGTCTTAAGTTTGGTTCATCTTGAACTTTGAGAATTTCTCCAGTGTTAAGTTCAATTTGTCCCACACTTTGAGAATTTTTTTTTAAGTCCGCATGAACATTCATAAGCATTTTTGTGCACGTTTCCCCCAATACTCTGCATTTTGCCTCGCATACACATTTTTGCAAGCAATTTTTCTAACAGAATGCATTCCTGAATGTTATCTCCCCTACTATACACCATTTTTGCTCATACTTTTTTTTAAAAAAAATTGGAGAGCTCCATTACAGAATTTGGAGAAGTGCGAATTTCAAAGAATAGGTTTTGGTTCGCATAGTGGTTTGGAAGTGTGAAATTAGTTAAGTTTGCATTAAAATGTGAACTGAACAAATTAATCTGTAATTAAAAAACACACACAAGGCAGTTAAAACAGCCTTCCCCAACCTTATCAGTGCTCCAAATGTTTTGGACTGACCACTGGCCATGCTGGCTGGAACTGATGGGAGTTGATGTCCAAAGCATCTAGAGGGAACCAGATTGGAGAAGGCTGGATTAAAACAACAGAAAATGCACACATACGCATCATAATGTACCGTATATGAGCGCCAGCAGGGATTTATTCATAAAAGGCTTTGTGAAATAAAGCCAACTTCAAGTCAGCTTAAAAGCAGAGAGTGAGGAGGGGCTTGGTGGAGTTCCCTGGAGAAAGAATTCCCCAGTTGTGGAGCGACCACTGAAAGGGCCCTGTCCTGGGTTCCTGCTAATCTGATCTATACTAACACAGCAGGCTAGAGAGCAAGGCCTTGGATGCTGATCTTATGGCTTGGGCAGGCTCCTATAGATACAGGCTGGTTCCGGACTTGTCTGCCAGGAGATGGCACTTTAAAAAGTTGTTCACAGATGAACTGTTGATGATCATATTAGTTTAGCTATGTGTGCAACTGCTTTCAAGGACCCTATCAGCTGCTGGGGACAAGGTTTTGAGCTATTTAAAGATCTTACCAGTCAGACTAAAGGATTTCATAGATTTCATAGATCATAGAGTTGGAAGGGGCCTACAAGGCTATCGAGTCCAACCCCCTGCTCAATGCAGGAAACTAGAGGAGGGGGTCTCCCATCCTAGTAATAACCAGACAAACTGAGCCAGCGTAAGCCACAGGCCTGTATGTATCCTCACTCTCCTCCCAGTGGTAACAAAAGTCCAAACAGAAATTTGGTTGTAATGCTTCAAATGGCTATTAGGAAGTTCAGATCCTTGGCACTGTTGTGCCCTGAACAGGTGTACAGTAATACCTTGGATTACGAGCATAATTCGTTCCAGAACCATGCTCGTGATCCAAAATACTCGTACATTAAAGCGAGTTTACCCATTAGAAATAATGGGAACTCCGCTGATTCGTTCCGCAACCATTTAATCACTGCTTTGCCCCATGAAGGGAGCCAGCAAAGCAGTGATTAAATGGTTCTGGAATGAATCAGCGGAGTTCCCATTATTTCTAATGGGGAAACTTGCTTTGATGTGCGGGCTCCCGGGGTCCCGGCCGCACCTCACCTGCCTCCACTCGCTCTGCCAGGAGTGGACAGGAGACGGGGGCTTCCCTGGAGGCGCGGCGTGGCCGGGCTTGGCCGCCGCCTCGTGCTGCTGCGCCGGCCGGCCGCATAGCCAGGAGGCGGGAGCTTCCCTTGAGGCGCCCGAGGTGCATCTCCCTGCCTGGGAGCCGGCAAGTGCTTTGCCGCTCGCAGGGAGATGCGTGGATCCGCTCCAGCTGCTTCCTACCGTTGCAAGCGGCGGCTCACGGAGAGGCGAGCTGCCCGCACCGCCTGTGGTCCCGTCGCGTCACATCCGGCCCCATCATTGACGGGGCCGGATGTGACGCGACGGGACCACAGGCGGCGCGGGCGCTGCTTGCGACGGTAGAAAGCAGCTCCATTCTTCGGCTTGTGCCTCCATTCTTCGGCTCCCTGCTTGGGAGCAGGCAAAGCGGCAGCGCCAGGAGCCTCCAAGCACCCCGTGGAGGTGAAGTGAAGGAGCCCCGGCCGTTGCTTGCTCTGCGTGCGCCTCGCGATGCCGCTTTGCCTGCTCCCTGCCTGGGAGCCAGCAAAGCGGCAGCGCGAGGCGCATGCAGAGCGAGTGATGGCCGGGGCTCCTTCGCTTCACCTCCACGGGGTGCTTGGAGACTCCTGGCGCTGCCGCTTTGTGCGAGGCGCATGCAAGCTTTGCCGGCTCCCAGGCAGGGAGCTGAATGGAGGCACAAGCCGAAGAATGGAGCTGCCCACTAGTGTGCCTCTGTGTGTGCCTCGCACTGCCGCTTTGCCGACTCCCAGGCGATGGCAGCGCGGGTGGCTCGCTGAGGGGAGGCGAGCCGCAGCTGGAAAATAAAAGGGAGCCACATAGAAGAGAAAAGGGAGCCGCTTCAGGATGCGACGGGGCCGGGTATGGCAGCGCGGGCGGCTCGCCGCAGAGAGGCGAGCCGCCGCTGGAAAAGAAAAGGTGGGGAGCGGCGGGAGCGCCTCCACGCATGGAGCCGGCAGTGCTTTACCGGCTCCCTGGCAGGGAGCCGCGGAGGCCAGGCGTGGGCGCTCACTCTGCGCCGGCTCCCGGGCCGGCAGCGAGTAACCCGGTGTGCTCGTTTTGCAAGACCTCGCTCGTTTAGCAAGTCAAAATTTTTGCAAAATCTTTGCTCGTCTTTCAAAATGCTCGCACACCGGGTTACTCATAATCCAAGGTATTACTGTACTTGAAAGGCCAGATTAGATCTTTAATTTCATACCCATTAAACATAAGATGAAATGTCACACCTGAAAGCTGCAAGCATTCATCTATAATGAAGGGTGATTTACATCTTCAGCCTTCCTATGCCTCTTTCATCTGTTGCAAAGACAGCCTAACTAAAACCGTATTTCCCCTCCATGAAAGACAGGTGAGTGACTGGCCATTACTCACACTGACCTGCTGGAATGTAGGAAGGGAGAGGTTGCGGCCCAGGTCTGCTGCTTTTTGCTTGTTGTATGATGCAGAAAGAAGCAGCTTGGTCATAAACAGACCTAAGAATAAGATAAAATAAAATCTAGACATACGCAGAGCCCTTCTGGATCAGACCAAGGGGTCCATCTTGTCCAGCATTCTGTTCGTACAGTGCCCAACCAGCTGCCCACGGGATCCCACAAGCAGGACATGAGTGCAGCAGCACCCTCCCGCCCATGTTCCCCAGCAACTGGTGTACATATCCAGGGCCTCTGATGCTGGAGGTAGCATATAGCCATCAGCACTAGCAGCCATTGATAGCCTTATCCTCCAGGAATTTGTTTTGTCCAATCCCCTTTTAAAGCCATCCGAAGTGGTGACCATCGCTACATCTTGTGGTAGTGAATTCCATAGCTGAGCTATGTGCTGCGTGAAGAAGTACTTCCTTTTATCTGTCCTGAATCTCCCACCAATCACCTTCATGGGATGATCCTGTTGGGTTCTAGTATTATGAGGAAGGGAGAAAAATGTAACACACATTTAATTTTTTTTTAAGCTAATTTGTAGCATGTGCTTGCAACAAAAAGCTTGTACAGAATAAATGCGTGTGTGTTTGGGTTTTTTTCCCCAAATCATTGGCACCCAAACCAATATTATAAAATGATGGATTCACATAGGAGCTCTCTTTCTTTAGCAAAGCAGTTCAGATAGAAATGATTGTTTAGAACAGCAGCAGGGAACCTTTCCCCTGTCAAGATCAGCATTACCTTGGTTGACCCTTTCTGGGTCAGCATTCCGGCATTGGGTGTAGCCAGAGACAAAAGTGGGTGAGGTTATGGATGTGTCTCCTTTTTTGTTCAGTATCGGGGGGGGGGGGAGATTTGCATCTTTGTTTTCTCCTTCCCCAACTTTTGCAAGGTTCCTTCCAGAAGCTTTGTGGAAGACAAAGCAGGATGGAGCAAATAATACCCATAACCCAGAGTGAAGCCAGTTAGGGGCATGGCCTGGGCAGCATCCGGGCAGGGGAGGCTGGTGACCTCTGTGTCAGTGGGGGCACCCTTATCCATTGCAGCTTTTATTCTGAGCTTTTTAGGGGCTATCCACGGTGCTCCGTGGTGGCGAACCTATTTTGGGGATGGAGTACAGCACCGTGGATAGCTCCTATAAAGCTCCAAATAAAACCTGCAATGGATAAGGGGCCCCACTGACAAAAGGAGTCTCCAGCCTCCCCTGACCCAGAGGTCTAGAGATCTGCATGTGACCCATGAGCAGGAGGTTCCCCACTCTTGGTTTAAAACCAAATGACGCAATAAAGCCTGTTCTGTTGGAGTAACAAAACGAGGATACAAAAACCCTCCCTTCATCTATGACTTAACAGGAGCATTAGTATCCTTTTGAAGCTAAGTGTCTTCTCCTTTAGTAATATCAGATCTGGATCAGTGTTTCATTGCTAGAGGTGAAATTAATTCACAGCTACAGTGTCAATTATTCTGAGAGCCTGCAGAGATTAGATGTATGTCTTGAAAGAAAACCTCAATCTACACTAGTTCCAATATTTAGAATACTTCTTTAAAAAAAGAAGTATGCTTTGCAGAAGAGCTCAAATATTAATAGTCTGCTCTATCATTAGTTGTGTGTGTTACGACGCAGTCCTATGCATGTTTAGACAGAAAAAAAGGCCTACAACTCCCAGCATGCCCCAGCCAGTTTTGCTGGCTGGGGCATGCTGGGAGTTGTAGGCTTTTTTTCTGTCCAAACATGCATAGGATTGAAGCTATAGTTACCAATCTATAAAATACTGACGGTGTTTCAAATGCAATGTCAGTTCCTTGCGATGCCATCAGGAAGGAAGGTTTCAATGCCAATGAATCTGAGCTTGAGGAAACGTTTTGAACATACAGACCAACCCGATGCATTTTCACTCATAAGTTATTTCACCGAGTCCGATGGGGTTTAACTCCCAGGTAAGTGTGCGCAGGACTGCAGCTGCACAGCCTAGTCCTGTTAATGGATCTTCCAAAGCAAGCCACACCGATTTCCACGAGATTTACTTCCAGGTATAGCAGCTGTGTTGAGGATTGCAGCCTAAGGGCCAAACTAGATGCAGCAGTGATCTGTGAACAGACCTCCCCCTGTTTTTAGAAAGTTTAGTAGTATCCTGGGGAGGGGAATCCAGTCAGGGCCTTGGCTCTGGGAAAAGGGAACATAGGAAGCTTGGTCCATCTAGCCCAGTATTGTCGACACTGACTGGCAGCGGCTCTCCGGGGTTTCGGGTTCTTTGCTTGCCCTACCTGCAGATACCGGGTATCGAACTTGGGACGTTCTGCATGCAAAGCAGGTGCTCTGCCACGAGGTCGCAGCTCCCTCTTCTCCTTTAAGCCTTCCCCATCCTGTTTTTCTGATTAAAATCCCTAGCCCTGGAGCTGCTATTTGCCCCTTGGGGCAAACCATATAGGTACCTGCACGTTTGGGACATGGACAGCAGTCTGAGAGGGGAGACAGGAGCTGTGGGACAAGCCAGGAGTCAGGACCAAAGAGCAACTTCAGTCACAGGATCACACCAGAACCCGGAAAGGCTGTAGCCACGTTCCTGCCCCCATCCATGATGTCACGCTCCTAGGCTAGCTTCACTTCCAACCTCTCCAGTTGAGCACAGAGGTCTGAATAAAGAGTTCTTCAGGGGTAGCTGCTCACACATTAGGGCTCCATGTGTTGTGCCTCCAGTAGGTCAGACAGAGACCAGCCGTGCCGAAGTGCGTTTGGGGGGGGGGCAGGCTAAGTGCAGCCCGACCCAGCCTGGGCAGCCTTGCCAATCAGCGCCTGCTCAAAAGGCAGGTCCCAAACACACTCGGAGGCTGGAAGCAATTGTTTGCTGATACAGCTTCAGCCAGACGCCTTGACACCCCTGGACTCAGACTCGTGCCTTTGAACCTCAGAATGACCCTGACGACGCTTTTGCTTGCTCCTGAACTGGTTTCTATTTGCTGCTTTTCGGGCATATATCTTTTGGCTTCGACCCTTGGACTGTGATAACGACGACGGCTTATCTCTGATCTGGACGGATTTACGGCACCATGCAATCTGGACACCCGATAATGTGGGTGGATGGATTGTGTGGAACCCCAAAGCACAAGCAGCCGCTTACGAGTAGAACTTCCTGTTCGGTCCTCCATGCTCAGTATGAGTGCTCAGGGCAGAGCTAGCCCAGGAGAATGATGTCAGGGAGGGGACCAGTGGTAGTGTCCGATCTTAGCCCTATGTAGAGTAAACCCATTGAAATGAATGGGACTTAAGTTTATTTATTTATTTATTATATTTATATATCCCACTTTTTTTCCTGCAAGGAACCCAAGGCGGCTTCCATAATCCTCCTCCCCCTCTCCATTTTCTCTTCACAACAACCCTGTGATGTAGGTTAGGCTGAGAGTCAGTGACTGGCCCAAAGTCACCCAGTGAGCTTCGTGGCAGAGTAGGGACTAGAACCCGCATCTCCTGAGTCACGGTCCAACACTCTAACAGCTACAGCACACTGGCTCTCCAACTTAATTGTGACTGACTTAAGTCTCATTCCTTTAAATGGGTCTCCTCTAAGTAGGACTAACATCAGATGCTACCCCAGGAGCACAGTCCCACTCTTGTGGCTACACATGAGTGCAAGCAATGCGCACACTGGGCTGTTGTTACTTAAGCAAGGCCCGACTGAAACAGGAAGCCCTTTTATACTCCTTCTTGTCTGGGAAGATCTAGCCTGGCTGTGTGGGCGGAGTCAGTCCCTGGCCCTGAAGGTGCTTCCCTGAG
This sequence comes from Shinisaurus crocodilurus, assembly GCA_021292165.1. NCBI lineage: Eukaryota > Metazoa > Chordata > Lepidosauria > Squamata > Shinisauridae > Shinisaurus > Shinisaurus crocodilurus. Next base: position 37,619,887 of record CM037880.1, on the reverse strand, counting down.
AAGCTGCCACTTGCAGTTGAGTAGATCACCACATGGGGGAGCAGTCCCTGACAAATATTTAGACAACTGCTTACTGCAAGCCAAAAGGTTAGCCTGATTTCACCTCTGAAGTAGTAGCTGATGGCTGTGCTGCCTTTTTTGCACAGCTCCTAAACACAGCTACATTCCAAGGTTTCCCAGCATCATGCTTTTGTCCATCTTCAGCAAAAGTAACCTTCATGCTGCTTGAACTCCTAAAAACATCTTACTGTACTGTGATCCATCTGAAATGTGATGTGTTCACTACTGCTTGCAGAAAATAGTTTGTGTTTAAAAGAAATTGGATTTTTTTTTTTTTTTGTAAGCTACATCACAATGTTGCTTGTGTATTTTGAACCATTTGAAACCTAAATACTTCATATACTGATCGTTGGTAATCTATTGCTAAGACAGCAGCTGTCATCTGTCTATTTGTGTTAAAGACTCAAAAAGCACTCCGCGAATCTATACCGACAGGAACAATCATCATTCACATGCCCGAAGCATCGTGGCAATTCAGAAGCATTTGAGTTTTGGAACAGCGATGGCAGGGGATCACAGCAAATAAAGGTGCAAGCTAAGCGTTCATTTGTTCTTGGAGTGCAATAGCGAGGGTCACTCAGGGTGCAGGGCTAATTAACCACTCCAGATACATCATGGAGCCTTGGGTGCAAACAGAGGACACAAGGGGTATGTTTCTGAACAGCCAGGGGGAGCCAACCACAGTTTCTTTTCAGCCTGAGGTTTTTGTGTATAAAAAGACTGGCATGTTCAATAAGTTCCATAGTAGTTGTGTAATTTCATTCTGAAAGAAGCCTTGTCTGATTTGGTCTGCTTCTTAATAATTCTGGGGGCTATCTGTTTATGACTCAGTAAGGTTTGCAAAGCCCTTCACTTTCTAGGATCACTCTGCTTTATCCAATATCATTTCAAACAAGTTTAACAGATATTGCTCAGGAATTTTCAAAGATGAAGGCTTCCCATATCCTTCTGGCATTCAGCCACCAGGCTGCCCAGCTGTTTGGGACCTCAGACAGAGTAGTGTCACTAATGGCTGCTAAAATTACTCTAACATCTCTCCCTGCCCAGACCTCCTATGATATCAGACCAATTCAGACAGTAGCATCAAGAGATGTGGGAGAGGCAGAAGGCCTGTTCAGATGGTTCCCTCCATGTGTTAGGCTATACATATACTGGGCAGCAAGAGTGGTCCCACTCCACCTTAATCCAAAGCACTCTTCAGGCATTTGAAATGCCTGTAGGGTCTACATGTGAGGAGGGGAAGCGCGGTTGAGCACACTTGTTCTCCCCGTTCCATTGTCATTCTCATCATCCTCCACATGTAGAGGAGTGACTTTCTGCAGTAGAGAGTTGCCACTATCCGTGGAGGCTCTCTGTACTGTGGTAAGGAAGTTAAGCCACTTCCTTGGTTCGTTTTCCAGCTGACTTATGGCCCAATAAATCAACCAGAGCGGGTAAAAAGAATTCCTTTATTCAAATACAGCGCTGTATGGTTCCACTCCAAAGCAGAGTGAGACAAATCCACCATTAGAAATACAAGCATTCTTATACTCTTTTTACAAGCGCCTTACTTTCGCGCATGCGTGTTAACAAATTCTACAAGGTGAGCTCATTCTTTCTACTGTGACATAATGATGTTTTTACAATACCTGGTCTCTCTTTCAAGCAGTAAATAACAATTAATTGACCTGTGTATACTGAGGAGTTTTTAGGGAGTGAAAGGCATCTTTGAAGTAACTTCTCCTTATCTCAATACCAATTAACTGTTAGAAACAGGTTTACTTCAACAGTTCACAAGAAATCAAGAGGCCCCTTAGAGGCCCTTTGTATCAGCATTATGTGAGATAGAACTTTCTACAGACAGAGTAGCATAGGATTTCATACAAGTAAAAGCATAGGAAATATTTGTTGCAAGTTATGTGATTATATACCGTAGAAATCATATACTGAAATTATATTTTACCACAGTACAATTAGAACCCTGATTTTCCAGGTTTCTACAGTGTGCAGCGTGGGTGTGTTGGTTGAGGAGGAGTTTTTAATAGAATATCCCACTCCCAACTTTTTCAGGTGCCTCAAGTTAAGAATATAGGTTTCATGTGCAATCCTATGAATGTCTACTCAAAAGGAAGCCCCCTTGATAGGGTTGTATTGAAGGAAACGAAATAGTTAAAAGAAAAACTTAGCCAGGCATATGGACAGATTGCCAGGGTATGAGGTGTTTTGCTGTCTCACCCTGCATACGTGACCAAGATAAGAAAATACCTAGCAGCTGCTTGATTGTAAGATCATCTTCCTGTCTCCTTGTAAAGAAATCCCCCTCCCCTAAAGCAAACCGCCTTTTGTCTTGACCTGCTGACCAATGTAAGAACGGTTGCCAAATGACCAGACTTAGGTATGCTATAAAAGTAGTTGTAAAAGCCCCGCCCGGGGTTCTGCTTTGCGACACAGTCCGCAGGACCTATTGTGCACAATAAACCTTTTTCCAATAACCCGAGTTGGTCCTCGTTGTCCTTGTCTGAGGTAAAGGGTGACCACTTCAGTATAGGATTGTAGCCTTAAAGTGGTTGAAAGCACAACTCTCACTGAAATCAGGGGGACTTAAAGGCACTTACTAACTTTGGCTGGATCATGCACAAATTAATTAAAACCAGGAAAGACTATTAAATCTGCTGCTTCTTTTATCATCTTCTGTCATCTCACAAGAATGAAGTCAACAGGTTTTCCCATAACAGTACTAATGTTTTCTGCAGTGAAGTGTTAATGTCCAACTTTTGGTGCTAATTTGCATTTGATTTTAATTATACACTGATAGGCTGCTCCAGTTGGCAGCACTTTTCCTTAATTTGTATTGCATTCTTATTCCCTTTGCAATGTCCTGTTTTTTGTTTTTTAAAAAAAACCCAGCAGGGCATCACTTATAAAAGATAGTTACAACAGCCATAAGGAAATTATTATGTTATAAATATTAGCATATAAATGGACAGGAGCATGGTATATAAATGGGATTTAAATCCATATTAAAACTGGTGCTTGGCTATAAATTCTGGCAGCACTTGTCCGCGGAGTCTTTATTTTAAACTGGAGCCTTGCTGTGCTCAATTGCATGTTGCAAATCCTTTTCCACTTCACAGATACGTTATAATAATAGTAAAACATCTGAGTATTAGGAATCAGCCAGAATTACAGTGTAGAAAATGTGTTTTACGTGCATGATACTTATGCTTTTGAAAATAACCTAGGCAACATACATACTCTGGAAATTTTTACACCACAGAGATGCCCACCAAATGGCAGAATTGTTTGTCCCAGCGTGTTAGTTGGAGCTTACAATCTTCAAACTTGCAAACAGTGCAAGTCTCCTATCTTGTGCCTATGTCTTGCCCAACCAGAAGGTGACCAATGCAGTGAACTTCCATGGCTCGTAGGAGCGTGTGCAGATCCCAGCGGGCAAAGACAGAGATGGTGTAGGGGTTTAGGTATTAATTATTTGGTGTGGTTTTTTTAAAATTGAGAATCCATCTTTCCTCCAAGGAGCACAAGGCAGCATATATGTTTTTTCCTGCTCCCTCACAACAACCTTGTGAGGTAGGTTAAGCGGAGAGATTGTGAATGATTCGTGATGGAGTGGAGACTGGGACTCAGGTCTTCCCAGTTCTAGTCCAACTCTCTAGCTCACCCTTCCCCAACTTTCTGCCCTCCACATAGGGTGGCCGCTTATGTGTCACCAAAAAAGAAGACACCAATTTGCATAATGTTTACATATGCAAATTTATATAAGCACATAAGCAGAGCCCTGCTGGATCAGACCAAGGGGCTAGTCCACCATTCTGTTGACACAGTGGCCACCAGCTGCCCACGGGAAACCCACAAGCAGCAGGACATTAGTGCAATAAAATCCTCCCACTCATGTTCCCGAGCAACTGGTACACAGAGGCATACCTATATATGTCGTGGTGCACATTTAGAAACAATTGCTATAATTTAAATAGAAATACAATATACCTCACCATAATGAAGACGCTTGACTAGGTGAGCTGTGTGCCTACTCAGACTGCTGTCCAGGTGCCAACTGTTGATGGGCAACTCCTGCGTCCCTGCTCCCCCTCCTCCCCTCCACATTGCAATATTTTGGCACTGGTTCAAAACCTTTTTGCTTGCCCAAGCATCATAACTGGTTGACATGATCTGTGTCTTCGTTGCCCTTTTTTTGGTTGTATTGTGTTGATCTCCAGTTGGAGTCCACCGGGAGAAGAGCCTTCAGTGTGGTGGCTCCATTAGAGGTCAGGCAGGCACTGACATTGTGCTGTTTTCAGCACCTGCTAAAGACCTCTTTGTTCTGGGAAGCCTTCTCTGCAGTCCAACCACTATTTTAACATTACCTTGTTTTCAGCGTATTGTTTTTGTTTTGTTTTATCTTTTTAAAATCTTTTTATTGTTCACCGCTCCGTTATCTACTTAGATATGGAGTGGTATACAAATACTGTAAATAAAATAAATAAATAAATGTCGTTTTATTGATTTTTTTTGTATATTGTATGACATTTTACTCTTGTACACAACCCTAGTATCTGCAAGGATGACGGGTGGTTTGAAAATATTTTTAACATAAACAAGCAAGAACAACAAATGAACCTCAGTGGAGAGCCCCATAAGGCAAGCAGCATGCACGCAAGAGCCAGGAATACACAACATTATTGGAAAATTTGCGCCAAGCATGTGCACACAACAACCCCACAAGCACAAATGTGCCCCATGAGGCACATACAGCCCAGGCCTAGACCCACGAAGTCTCCTTGTGCCAAATGATGAGAATTGCACGTGTCTCTCAATAGCCAAGCCAGGAGAACAGACTGACTTCTCTTGGGAAGCACGAAGGACACAGGCGAACAAGCAGAACCTGAGCCCAGTATATTAGTGGAATGGGTTAAAGCATAAGGCAAAGGGTAGGAGTCCAGTAGGCAGGTTAGAGAATAGAATACCAGCATGAATGGCTGCAGCATTGGCATATTACCTGGAGGATAGAATCAGGTTGCTACAGTAAGGGCTATTGACAAAATTCCCCTTTGCCAAATATCTTTGTCCAGCTTTTAGAGTTCTGTATTGCTGGAAATACTTTCTGGTCCTGAACTCGTAATATCAGAACTCTGGGGGTTCATCCAAAGTTATATTTCCAGAACTAAAAAGTAGTTTAAAGAGTTTTGTCTGCAGCAGTTTTTTGTGTGTTTTTTTTGGAAGTTTTTTTTTGCTTGTTTGTAATTTTGCTCCGAAGCCCTGAAGTATTCCTGCAAGATGAAACATTTACATTAAAAAAAATTTAAAAGGTTTTCTCAGCCAAAGCAGTTACCTTAGAGGGATTTTTGTCATTGCTTTTATTTTACAATAGGAATGCTGGTGTGCTCCTGTCGATTAGGATGTTGGAGGAGAAATGTTTTCCAGGGCAAAATATTTTTTTTAAATTGTTTTACTGGGAAGAGGGATTCTGCTTTGGGTATTTTTGAAGACTGTGTATGCTGCACTGGAGCACCAGTGTGTGCTAGACAAAAACAACAGATGTTTCTTTCAGACAAACTGAATTTGAGGGGTGGTAGGTGCCGCAGTGGGGGCCATGTATTGCCCACCCCTGCACTAAACCATGGTTTAGCGTGACATACAAGCACTGCACCCTCTGTTCTCCTCCCCTGTGCATCTGGGAATGAGTTCAGAAGTGTTCACTTCCACACTGAGTTAACCACAGCTTATCATCTGGACCCAGAATTGTGGCCACATTTTTTTTAAAAATGATAAATTTTATTGTGGCCTCATTGAAACATCATGCTAAACCATGGTTTAGCTTGACATAAGGAAGGTGCAGAGAGCCTTGTGCAGCTGGGAGGAGTGTTCACTTCCACTTTTAGTTAACATTAACTATGTTTAGTTTAAACAAGCCAACTTTAGAAACCACATTTTGAAGTTGGCTTGTTTGAATCTAGGGATTTGGAGAAATTCGTTCAATGTACATATTAATGTGGATTTATCTAGTTTCTCACTTTTGAACCAATGCTCGAAAGTCGAAACAAAGCTCAGTTATCCTTCAAAATTTGCACTTCTCCAAATTTTGCGATGGAATATTCCAATCACAAAGTGTGCACAACAATGTGTACATTAGGGGAAAGTGCAAACAAAGTTGCATATATTAGTGAGAAATGCATTAGATTAGGAACACTGCTTGCAATTAACTGTATACTAGGCAGGCAAAATTGCATGCAAAACTGTGTGGATTTGGAGAAATGTGCATAAAAATGCACATGGATTTTTATGTAAACTTTTTTTTTTAATCTCAATGTTCGGGGGAAATGAAATTTAAAATTGGAAACATGAGAAACCGAAATTGGTAGATTCATCCATCCCTATTTTAAATTAACCATACTTAACGTTAACCACAGTTTGTTGTTTTGAACAACATGACAAACTGCCGTTCATCAAAAGCATAAGCCCTTCAAACTCTTCCTGGCAATGTAGGTGGAAGGAGGCATGCACAAGCCTGAAGCTTGCTGCAGCTTGTTCGTGTTGGGCTAATCCAGGGTTTAGTGTGCTGTTCAAACCTGGTCAGTGTTCAAAATTATGATTTCTACTCGTATTAGCAAGATAACATTAGAATTTTGCTTTATTTCCAAAACTAGTACATTAAAGCCAGAACATTTTTGTCGTTTTCCACTTCCAAACCTTTTGAGTTCATCTGAAAATGCCTAATAATGAACTAAGGCATGTTCCATAAGAAGCAACTGAATTCCTTATTAGAATTTTCTTTCACAGCCCAGTATTTCCACTAACAGGTCTTCAAATACATTGTAAAAGATTTCAGGTTCTTCTCTCCCCCCCCCCCCATGCCAAACTGAAGGGAGTTTTTCAGTTTGCTAAAAGATCAGAAAGCAGCTGCTTATCTGTGCCATACAGTTAGGAATCATAGCTTGTTTATTATTAGCATGCTATCATAATCTGTACTTCTTAAGGCTATTACATCTCACCTTCTCAGGAGCAAGAATACTGTTATCTCTTAATACCAAACCCTGGAAAGCAGCCAGGTGACAATGCTGGAGAGGAGAGTGACTCCTGGAATCAAATTTCAAGGAAGCGATAACGTGAGCATTCACATAGACCTAATCCGTTTCTATATTTGAAGTGACATAATCATCAGGTCTGCACTCTTGGTTGATTTAAAGCCCACTGGGATTCGCAGAGTTTCATGCTGTGTTTTGATGAGAAGGTTTCTCATAATTAGGACACTCTGCACTCTCTGCAACCTTGCATAGTAGCAGCCGCAGGATTGGACTTAATTGTGAAGCAGAAAGAGACGCTGTGTACTCTCATAGCACAGGGGTAGAAATCCTGCAGAATAAGGTTGGTATAAAGTCATTAACTCGTCATCCATCGTCTAGGAAAGCAACAAGCTGAGGGCAATGTGCAACATAGCTACATTCTCAATTCCATCCATCCTTACGCTGGAGACAAACTCAAATTCATGAGCATGTTGCAAAGTATAAATTCCCTTCCATTTCCTCAGCCTATCAGTGCATTAAGATCTTCATATGAGATCCTTCTCAGAGTACTGTCAGCAGAAGTGTAATTATGGATGCAGCAAAGGAGAGGGTCTCTTCTGTGATGGTGTCCAGACTTTGGAACATCCTCCCTAAGGAGATTTGACTGGCGCTGACATTACAATCTTTTTGGGCCCCGGTCAAGACAATTTTTGTTGTAAATAAAAAACAGGTTAACTGAGCGACCAACAAAAAACCTTAGCAACTTTTCCAGTAACTACAGGAATAGTGTCAGCTAAACAGTAAGATACATAAAACAGTTTGTCTCTGCCAGGAAACTTAGATAATAAAGGCACAAGCAGTACTCTCCTAATATCCCAATAGAAATGGCAATATAATAAGACATGCATTACAGTCTCTAAATCCCCTGGACAACAGGGAGGCATTTTAATTGGTCATATTGCCTTTGCTTGCAGTATAGTTTCTTGCCTCTCAGCTTCATGGTTTGTACAAAGGTAATTTGAGGTGTTTTTATAGTGCTATTACTTGCTACAATGAATTGGTATGTCTTGTACAGCACCCTGGAATCCATTTGGATGAAGGGTGGATTTAGAAGTGTTTAAAATAAATACATTTAAAGAAAGTATACATTGCAGGAATGCTTGCAGGTAGGAATTATTTTTTAATATGAGATCGAGGAAAATTCCAGTGCATAGTAGAGTAGTATCTCAAGCAGACGTGGGAGGGGATGTTAGACAAAAGAAGATGGCAGGTGCTGGAGGTGGAGTCCAGTAGTCCCTTTTTCAGGTTGACTGTTTCTGGGGAGTCGTCAGCGTTAATAATTCGAGTTTCAGTGGACTAATGAGAATTGTGTAATAGAAAGAATACACATGCACAGCAACCTCACCCTGAAAATGAGGCAGAAAACTGGCAACCTCTTTCATGGGTGGGGGGAGAAAACTTTCAGGAAATTGGACAGGTTTTGCCTCAGCACTAGCTCCACCTCTTCCCTGGAGCTGGACACAACGCTGCCCCCCTCACACCTGCATTGCGGAGGATGCAAAATGGGGGCCAGCCTGCCAACACAGTTGATGCTGTTGCCACTTGCAATGGCAGCACAAAAAACCCTTATGAAAAAAGAAAGAATGCTACTACTACAACCTCTTCCAGCAGTGAGCCCTTCCTGTGAGAAACTGTTGGAGAATTTCTCCTCCCCCTGGAGAAATTTGGTGAAATTGTCCCTGCCCAAATTTCTCTGCCCACAAATAGGGTGGAGAATTTCAAGAGGCCATTTGCACACAGCTCTAATTATGAGCTTGTAACTATAATGATGACATTAATACTTAGAAAATAAGTATTTTATTTACTTATAAATAGTCAAGAGAATGAATGACAGAACAACAAAATAATATAAATAGTTTAGGAATGGCATATAAATCAATGGTGGGCAACTTGTGGCCCTCCAGATGTTTTGGCCTACAATTCCCATCCTCCCTCACCATTGGCTATGCTGGCTAGGGCTGATGAGAGTTTGTGGCCAAGACTTATGGAGCGCCACAAGTAGGGTGGCCAGTTACAAACTGCCAAAAAAGAGGACAAAAGAGGAGACTGATTTGCATACGCTAATGTATATGTGTAAATGCAAATTTGCAAATGATAATTATCATTTAAATAGAAATACAGTACATTTCACCATAGTGTGGAAGACTGTGACCAGGTGATTTGTGTGCCTTGCTCAGTCCGCTGTCCAGGTGCTGTTGATGGGCAACTTCAAGGCCCAGCTCTTCTTTCTGAGGGCTCTTTATCTTTCACCCAGACTGGACAGCCCTTCAAATAGAGGATGCCCTCAAAATAGAGGACAGTCTTCTGGCAGCCCTTCAGATAGAGGACACCTGGCCCCCCTAGCCACATGTTGCCAACCCATGGTATAAATGGCCAGAGAATGACAGAACAACAACACAATATAAATGGTTAGGAATGGCATACAAATGGGACTGAAATTTGAATCATAAACTTAGGCCTACATCTCCTTCTAGACCATAAGTTTCCTTGCTATTTAAGTCTCACTGTGATAAGCAAAATTCATATGTAATGACTCCAGGCAATGGGTCCCTGATCCTCCTTGCTCGTAAAGTGGAGTCACAACACAGACAACAAGAGGATTCACATGACAAATCTTGGCAAGATGCAGTTGTGATGGAGAAAGACCGTAGCCTTATACCAGTTTGGACAATTGGTCCATTTAGGTGAGTATTGTCTGCTCTGATTGGCAGCAGCTCTCTAGGGGTCTCAGGAACAGGCCTGATCACCTGCTTCCTGATTCTTCTAACTGGAGATCCCAAGGATTGAATGAGGGATGTTCTGCATTCAAAGCAAGTGCTCTATAACTGAGCAATGGTCTTTCCCCCATTTCCACCAGCACACCACACCACCATCTCACATGGGTCCACGATGACACCCAGGGGCTGAAGCTTGGTTGGTTCTGTGGGCAGAGCACACGCAATCCACACACATGTGACACAAGCAGAAAGCAGAAGAACTAATAACAGTCCATGCAGAACAAATAACTTCAGATGACAAAAGCAGGTGAACCCATCCACAGCCCAAAGGCAAGTCAAATGCACAACAACACATCTATATATACATGATATTGTCAAGGAATTAAGGCATTCATACCATTTAGAGCACATTCTAGAAGACATTTGTCCTATTTCAGAGCAGGAGATAGCTGAGGTTGAGAGATAATAGCCCAAGTCAGTCAGCACATCTGTGTCAGAACATTGTGCGCAACCATCATCATTCCCTCCTCTGTGTGTGTGTGTGTGTGTCTGTCTGTCTGTCTGTCTGTCTGTCTGTGTCTGTGTGTCTCACTCACACATGTGCACACAACAGCATAGAAGAAAGTACCCACAGAGAGGGGGGGGGAGCATGGAAGCACAGAAAGAAAGCCATGCGGCATGAGGGCACAGGGGAGAGAGACAGATGGAGAGGTCAAGGGGGCACAGGAAGACACACACGTAGAGAGCATGGGCGGGGGAGAGAGAGAAATACAGAGATGGAGAGGGCATGGGGACAGTGCCTGCCAAGGAAAAGAATGTAGAGAGCATGCCAAAGTATAACATACATGGGCAGTGTGATCATGGCATTTTATCTCACTGGACTCATACATATTTCCTCATGACTGATCTCTCCATGTTCTTCTTTCATTTGCTAATCTGGAAAGCCTCTTGCAAGAGCCCATGTTCGTTGTAATGCAATATGTATAAGTAACAAAATATAACTCAGGTTTCCTGTGTTTTATTCACTTTGTTTCTATTTTATTTTTAAACATTCCACTCAGGACAAATTCCTCACATGGTTGCCTACAGCTAATTTTAAAAAGAATACAATAAATTAAACACAGATTAAAAACTCAAAGAGCAGGCAAAACAACAGGAAGGCAGCATAAAATATTCAGGGAAAGGCTACCATGAGCTTTGAGTGTCTGTGTGCCTGCATTTTTGTTTTTCCCTGATTCTGCACAGTAATGAAGTTACTTTCCTACTGCTTAAAGATTAGCTCTCAAGCCCTGTGGTGCTAATGCAAAGCAGAACACAGCATCTTTGAAACAGCATGTTTTCAGGCATGGCAGAGAAAGAGTGCAGGCCGCCAGAGATGTTCTAGTGAACATGCATCGGTCAGAATAGACTCCGCTGCAGAGATGTCACTCTCTCCATGCAGTTGTTGTTTGTTGTTCTTCTTCTTGTTGTTGTTGTTTTAAGCCTACTGAGCATGTGTAAGGGACTTAAATTCCTTCCATGTGCATTCACTCACTGCAGTTATGTGGTGTTGTAATGCAGTGGTTAATGAGCTCAGAGAAGTATAGCAGACCGAGGTCGGGCTGCACTGAGGCTAGCCGGTGGTGCAGTGGGAGGGCTCGAGGACATTTTTCAGAGCAGGAGCAATGACATCGTCGGCTGGAGCACCAGGGTAATTGATGGACCTTCCTTGCTTGGCAAGTGAATGAAGTTTTCAGGTTTTACTATTGAAACTTTACTATAATGAAGCTTTCAAGTTTTACTATTCTTTGTGTCAGATTAGCATAGAGGAAGTCATTGAATGAGGAAAATAATCAAGCAGCAGCTGGATACAGGCCTGTGGCTTACTGCTGGCTCAGCTTGTCTGAGTGTGGAAAGCTAAGCAGGGTCAGCCCTGGTTATTCCTTGGATGGGAGACCCCTCCTCTAGTTTCCTGCATTGAGCAGGGGGTTGGACTCGATAGCCTTGTAGGCTCCTTCCAACTCTATGATCTATGAAATCTATGACATCTACTTTTTTCCTTTTCCTTTATGGAGTTCCTCACATCATGCTAGTAGTTCAATTGGTAACACTTCTTTGCAAGATTGTTTACATTTCTAATTAAAAGCTAGAGGTTACATTTCCACAGGCTGAAGATCTTTTGTTGAACCTATGCATCAGAAGTAACCACCACTGAGTACAATAGAACTTACTCCCAGGTAACTATATAGGATCTCAGTCATGCTATGTACTGCCCCTTTTTGGTTCATGTATACACGCCGATCCAGTTTGCTCGTCATGGCTACCCAAGCTATGTTTAAACCCTTGGTAGTTGTGTGTCCTCACTGTGGGAAGCTGTGTGGATCTAGAATTGGCCTCCACAGTCACTTACAGACCCATTGCCAGAGTCTACACAATTTTCTTTAGAATTTCCTCCTTTTAAAATTTTTCTTTTTGTAAATTTTTTATCCTGGAAGACAATCTTACTCGGTCACGAGTGATCGCCTGATGATGATGAGTTGTGAACAAGCAGGAGCTAGCAGGTGTGCTGGCTCCTGGCCACCTGCCTGCTCCTGCTGAGGAGTGTCCCTGGGTTATTTATTGTGGTGTCCAAACCCAGAATTGTGGGTGCTGTGGGAGAGACAACCCAGAGTTAGAACTCATGGTTTGTTCTTTGGTTCTGACTCTGGGTTGTCTCTCCCACAACAACCCACAATTCCTGGTTCAGATGTCACAATAAACGACCGAGGGATGAAGTGTCCCGGGGTTGCTTAGCTCTGCCCAGCTACAGCAGGAGCAATCAGGCAGCAAGAATTAGCACGCTCGCTTCTGCTCCATTTGACAAGCCGTGGGTTGTTGTGATGTGCAAACTGGGTTACTATCACAATGAGCTCCCACATCTCAAATTTTACCACTAAACCACTGCTTAGCTGGTTTGAGTTCAAGCATCCGACAATAACCTGAGCTGGTTTCATATATGTATAAAGAGGTGATAGTATTGAGTAATCTGATACCCCCAAATGAATTGCGAACATAAGAAGAAAAACCATGTTTTTATTTATTTTGTTCTTTCAGAATTATTTGAGTATAGCCTTGAAATATAGGCCTTATTTTCTTTTATACGATTTTAGTTTATTGATTCACCTTCTTTTGTGAGTAGAAAGGATGCGGGTTGGGGGGAGTACTCCTGTGGCGGTTGTAGCTAATGATATGCCAATTCAACTTTGCCAGTTAAAAAGATAACATTTTCAAAAAATTATACTGAGGGTTCCAACATCTCTCATGCTGGCTTCGCAGTCAAATGCCATGTCTGTAGTTAATTTCCTTCACAGCTGTTATTTGTTTCATCTGCATGTGACATTTGATTTTAGATAACTATATCAAGACACCAATATTTGTGGTTCCCTAATCCTAATCATATTTACTCAGAAATAAGTCCCACTAATTTCAGTGAGCCTCAATTTCAGACTTCTAAAATAATTAATGAAGAGCCTTAAATGCATCCAAGAGTGATCCTCTATCAGCTGCTGTCTTGAGTAGGTATATTTAGAGAGAGGGAGGGAGGGAGAAAGTCTTGCCAAATGAGATATGTTCAAAAGCAATGGGAATAATAAACATATATATTATACTAAAAACTACATAACCCTATATATACTAAAAGCAGTGTTTGTGTGTGCGTGTGCGCGCACACACACGTGTACATACACAAAATGTATTACTTGAAGCTCTTTCTTTAGTTTAAATGCCAAATTAATTTGAAATTTCCATTCTGTGCAGACAGCGTTCTGGAAAGTGATCCTGCATAATTCCAATGCCGGAAGCCCCCACCATGCACTGTCATTGAAGAGCCAGTGCAAATATTAATATTCTCAAGATGTGGAAAAGAGATTAGCAGGATGCTAAAATCTCTACTTAGCCAAATAAATAATAGTAGTGACCACCCTGTATATTTATTGTTATTTGCTCTTTAAAACCTAGACTGCTCAGGCTAGTCAGTGGTAGAGTTTTAGACTTTTGAAGTGTAGTATTCCTGTATTGTTTTCCTAACGTTTAAGCACACATCCCAAAGGGAACGTTTGACATATTGGTTAAGATATTCTGAGGTTCAAAGTTATGCTATAAATATTAAGGCGTGGGCAGCTGGTTGTAAGATCAGAGGCACAGGGGTGGGGGAAAGTAAATTGCTATGTGAGATGCCCAAAAACAGACTGCCAACCCTTGTTTTATAACACTGTTCTCCAACCTTGGGTCCCCAGATGTTTTTGGCCTACAACTCCCAGCATGCCCCAGCCAGCCAAATGGTCATGGATGATGGGTGTTGTAGTTCCAACATCTGGAGAGCCACAGAATGCCCACTCCTGAAGTAGAATCTACTTAGTAGAACCAGGGCTCTCCAACCTTGGGTCCCCAGATGTTGCTGGACTACAGCTCCCAGAATCCCTTGCCATTAGCCATGCTGGCCGGGCATGCTGGGAGTTGTAGGCTAAAAACATCTGGGGACCCAAGGTTGTTTTAGAAGGAGCTCTCACTTAGAATGCTGCATCCTCATTGAACTTGCACATAATTAGTATTGATTAATGCACAATTTCGAGAACCTATGAACAGAACACTGTATTTTATATGTAGCAGAGACAATTTTTCCAATTGGTGTCGTAGATTGTGCTAGGGTGGCCATGTGTCCTACTTTACAGAGGACAGTCCTCCATTTGAAGGCATCCTCTGTTTGAAGGGCTGTCCGTTCCAAGTCCAATGAGAAAGAGAAAGTACTATAAGAAGGGAGAGCAGCAGGGGCCCTGAAGAAGTTGCCCATCGACCGTTGGCACCTGGCCAGCAGGCCACCTGGTCTCAGTCTTCCCCACTATAATGAGATGTATCGTATTTCTATTTAAGGTATAGTAATTATTTCTAAACTATTTGCATCTACACATATAAATTGGCATACGCAAATTTCATGCAAACAGGTGTCCCTTTGGATGCATAAGTGGCTACACTACTAGGGTATGCTTTGGTCTTTTGTGCAGGTTCAGAAAACTCGCAAGTATTCTCCTTTGTCCCATGTAAGCCGCCCAGGGAGCCTTTTGGCTGATGGGCGGTAAATAAAGGTTTTAAATAAAATAAATAAATAAATGTGGAAACCACCCTATTAGATTCTTCTGAGAGTGCCCAAATTATCAGTCACAATTTGATACACACACACACACACACACACACACGCAGGGCGCATTTGGATGTCACGCTAAGCCACCCTGCAAATAAGCCATGGTGGATTGGTTGTTTGCTGAACAACCCACAGTACGCCCACCAGACAGTCGGGCTCCCCATGGGTTGTTCTTCCCCTCCTTTCCCCTCGGTCCTCCAGCCAGTATCCCAGCCAGGGTCCTTCACAGCAGAAGCGGTCTTGTCTCCCCCTCCTTGCTCCAATCATCCCCCTTTTCCTTCGCCACCGTATGGTGGGGGAGTTGGAGCCTCAAGAAAGGGCAATTGGGGTCATGTTTCACCCCTTGTAAATTGCGCAGCTCTGTTCATAATTTTTAAAAGGATTGATATTTTTGTCTTACGCAAGTGTGCACTTACTGCTGTCCAATAGGTGTAGTCTTGCCTAGTCCATTTTTTTGTCTGTTTCAGCTGTCAAAGGGAGCAGCGAAGCGGGGTAGGCAAGGAGAGATTGTAGGCTAATTTGTGCACAGTTGCCAGGGACCAATTGCCAAGTTGTCAATGGAAAAGCACCTGTTGGGGGGGGGGGGGAGAGCAGCAAAAGAAGGAGCATCAAAGGGGGGGACAATGTCTCCCCCCCCCTGGCTATGTGATCCTCTGGCTTTTAAGTGTTGAATTGACAGTTCTCAGTGTCCTCTACCTTTTCAACACTTCATCAAGCCTCCAGCTACTCCAGAAAGAGGAGATATTAACTCTCTCTGACCTTGACACAGCTCCTTTTCAGAGCACTTACTGCTGCGGTTACTGTGGTTCCCTGACAGCTCTAAAAAAAAAACCCTGCAGAAACATACACAAATTTAATGGCTGGGAAGTAAATGGAGGGGAAATTTTGCACTAATTTAAGGGCTGAAAAGTAAGTGGGAGGGAAATTTGCGCATCTGCAGAAAGTAAATGGAAGGGAAATTGGCACTCTTTTTGGAGCAGTTGCTGCAGGAAAATAGGAGAAGGACAATATTTTCACAGCTCTTTGTAGCACATTTCCTAGACTGGGTTCAGACAATGTGATAACTCTCACTCAGGGGTTGAGTGTGGGTTGTCGTTGAACTGCTGGTTGTCGTTGAAATATGGGTTATTGTGTTGTCTGAACCCAGCCGTGCTAACAAACCATGGTTTGTTAATCACAAACAACCCAGCAGTTCAGTGACAACCCACACTCAACCCATACTCAACCCCTGAGTGTGAGTTATCACGTTGTCTGAACCCAGCCACTATCTCAGTTCTAGAAGGATATTCTGAGACATAGAATAGAATCAAGGCTGAGGACCATTTGGGAGTTCATATGTGCTTATTTTTACTATGAGTGTTGATTGAATACATGTATACAGTCATGCCTTGGATTGAGAGCATAATTCATTCCGGAAACGTGCTTGTAATCCAAAACACTCTTATATCAAAACGAAATCCCCCCCAAAAAAAATTGTACAGAGATTTTTAATTTAAGCCGTACTACAGTACTTGTATTGCAAGGCGTCGCTTGTATATCAAGTCAAAAATAAATAAATAAATATTTAAAAATTTGCTTGTCTTGCAAAACGCTCTCAAACCAAGTTACTTGCAATCCAAGGTATTACTGTATAGTGAAACTATACACTATCTAAACACTCTCTAAACTATCTAAACTATCTAAACACTCCACCACAAACCCACAAATTTACTGTGCCACAGTGTTTAGATGTCAACTGCTGCAACACACAATCCAGGTTAAGCAAAATAATAATCATGGAGTAACTACTCTGGCCAGGCTCCAGAGAGGTAGTGTTAGGTGTGATCAAAGGTCTTTTTGGAATGGAGTTTTTTTTTTTTTCTTTGAGTAGTAGGTACCCATGCCATATCATAAACAGCTTTGGAAACTTCCCTTGATTCTAACGAGCTGTTACATGGGAGGCTATTATTCATGAATTACATAGCCAACTAATTCTTGGGCATGCAGAACAAGACACACAGTTCTTTGGATCCTAGCCTAGAATTGTGTACTACCTAGTATGCAGTTAAGTGTGTTTCATTCTGATTGAAATGGAACATGAGTAGTGGATATTAAAAGGAGAAAATAAAAGAAGTGGTGAACATTTTGTATGTTCATTTATTTCTAGAGATACTTGAGGAATTTGATGTTTGCGAATTCTATTATGAACTGACCTGATCTATACCACCTGGACCAGTGGACAGATGGGAATGTAACCCTCCACTGGATTTTCTAATTCTCCAAATGCTGAAATAAATGTTATCACCAAATGTTGCTCAAAATGATCAAAATATGTTTAGAAATGCAATGTATTTTCTCCCCAAATATGCACAAAAATGTGCATTTAAATATATACACACACACACACACACAAACACACACAATTTTTTGTGCAGATTTTTTTTTAAGATTGCAGGCTAATGCAAAAATGGGTCAGAATTGACTTATGAGTAGACACATGTGAAAGTACATGGACCGGAAATAGAATAATCCATCCATTTCTATTTATATCCTGCCTTTTTACAAGCATATTTAAGGTGGTTTATATAAAACAGAAAAACATGCCTTTAAAAACTCAATAATCAAAGCAACAAGCTGTTGATAGCAGCAGCAGACATATAACAAATCAAAATCCTGAAAAAGGCCACCTCAGTACATTTTTCTTCACTGCCTGCCTCAAAGCAGGTAGAGAGGAGGCCAGGTGAACTTCTCTCAAGAGGTCATTCCATTTCCTGGGTGCCACAACCAAAAGGTCCCTGCCCCAGATACCTGCCCACCTTGTCTCAGCCAATGGCAGGACCCTAAGGAGGGCCCCTGCAATGAAATAAGAACATAAGAAGAGCTATGCTGGATCAGACCAAAGGCCTAACTAGTCAAGCATTCTGTTCACACAGTGGCCAACCAGACAGCTTTGGGAAGCCCACAAGCAGTAGGATAGCAGCCTCCTGCTTGTGTTCCTTAGCAATTGGTATTCAGAGGTGTACCTTAATGTATAGTACTGACTCTGATACTAGAGATAATGTATAGTCATCATGACCAGTAGCCATTGATAGCTGGTAACCACTAGTAGCCATCAAAGGTTTCAGGCAGGTTTATACGGTGAGATGTGATTCCTGAGAAAATGGGTGGTGATGGAGAACCATCCCTCACTACTTCAAAACAAAAATGAAGGAATTCAGCTGCTGCTTCAAAACTGTTCTTTATTTGTGCCACATGTTTAGATCAAGAATGAATGCATTGATGATTACTGGAAGCTTGATGCAAATGACTGCAAAGCCAGTCGAGAGAGGGTGACACGACATGTATGAAAGCAACGTAATTTTCTCCCCAGGAAAGCAACTCTAGGCTGTAAACCCACTGTCATTTACATGTTGTTGAATGACAGTCTTTTTGTCACACCACTGGCATTTTTGAAAGCTCAGTAATGATAGCAGAGGCAATGCCATTGGAACATTTGTGCATCCCATTTTAGAGAACAGAAGCCACTTTGGCATGCATTACGCATACTGCATGCATATGGATAGTGGATTTTGGAGACAGGATCAAAGCTGCCGAATGCACTGAGCCACACCCTCAGCTGCTACTACGTGTACTTTTTGGATGATTTATTCCAGCTCTAAATTTAGGACTTTTGGAAAATATGCATGTAACTCAGTGTTAAGGATTCCTGCGCCTTTCATGATTCATGGACTCTGAGATTAGCACCACACATTTTGTATAAAGATGGCAACATACTAAATTATGCACTGAAGGGTTTTTTGTTGTTGTTCTTATGTGATCTATAGCTTTTGAATGCACGCAAAATAAAAAGTTTCATGGCCAACTTCATATCTCCTTCACATTTTGGACTATGGCAGGGGTGGGCAGAAGGTAGATCTCTAGGTTTTTGGACTTCAACGTCCAGAAGCCGCTGCCAGCATGGCGGTGGTTGGGAATGCTGGGAGCTGAATCCAAAACATCTGGAGATCTACTTTCTGCCCACCCTTGGACTACAGTGTACCAGAATTCGAGAGCAAAACAGTGACTCATAATCAGGCACTCTGGCCCAAAGTCAGGCAAGTACCTTGGGGCCAACAAGCAGATGGCAGTAATACAGGCAGGCAGTAGGAAGAAAAATAGTGGTAGCCTTCCCCAGCAACAAGTTTCCCAGATGCAGAGAATGGAGCAGATCTGGGAGCTTTACATAGATGGTGTAGGATTGGTGCCCTGGTGTTACCTGGTTCTCTGGCTGGGAGGATTATGGACTGTTGTATGAGTTTTGCTGTTTAGGCTGTGTTCTATTCTCTCCTTCCTCTAGCAGCCCCAGTGGTCTAGGAAGTAGGGTACCAGTGCTTGATCTGTAGGGCTTCCAGTTAAAGTTCCAAGGCATCTGACACTAATGAACAATGACGTTTCTGGGAAATTCAAGTGTAGTTCTTGGGTAGCTTGAAAACAGAATTTAAAAGGGAAAATCCTAGCGTGTTTTGACACTAAACTAATCTAAAAGCAATGTTGAAACTCTTCTGTGTTGTTTATTTCTTTGTGTAAATGTTGTTGATGTAGTATAGAAAGTGGGAGTCCTTTCAACGCTGGGTGCATATATTGTATTTAACTTACAGATGCAGAAACTGAGGAGGGGGGGGGAAGGATTTAAAAACAAACAGACTTCTATTTTCTAGCAGTGGAGCAGAGACTAGCTTTTTACAGGAACAAATATAGGAAGCCAGACTGGAGTGAACAAAGGAGGCAAGAGGAACTGATCATAGATCATAGAGCTGGAAGGGGCCTGCAGGGCCATTGAGTCCAACCCCCTGCTCAATGCCAGAAACTAGAGGAGGGGGTCTCCCATCCAAGTAATAACCAGGCCTGACCCTGCTTAGCTTTCCACCCTCAGACACGCTGAGCCGGCGTGAGCCACAGGCCTGCAGTGGTGGGGGAAGAGCAGGGATGAGTATGGAATTGGGGGAGGGGTTTTGAGAGAGGAAGAAATGGTGATAGTGGGGCTCCAGGGAAGCAGTCAGCAGCAGTGGTGCGCGGGACTGTTGGGGAGGGCTGGAGCAGCATTTGCCTCTACGCATGTGGGCTTAAAGCAGGTAGAGGGCTGAGGCCATGCATGCTGGCCCCGCTCCCTACATCCCCGCCCCCCTCAGTTCAGACCTTGCCATGCTGAATCAGCACATTCTGAACAGGAGCACTACTCAAGTTTGCTTGGACACAAGTAGAGCGCTCTGCGCAATCAGGAACCCTGATAAGGCAGGGTCCGCGATCGTGTGGAGAGTTCTACTGGTGTTCAAGTGAACATGAGTAGAACTCCCTTTCTACTCACTATGCCTGGGATGTAGGGCTTGAGCCAGAGTGCATGGCCCCAACCCGCTACCCACTTTAAGCCCTCACGTATACAGGCAAATGCCTGAACAGGGGTTGGGTCCCCCAACAATCCTGCACACCACTTCTGACTGCTTTCTTCTACCCACTTTAAAGCCTCAGCATTCAGGTGAATGCCTGAACAGGCCTGAAGAAATACAGTAATACCTTGGATTGCAAGCATAATTCGTTCCGGAAACGTGCTTGTAATCCAAAACACTCTTATATCAAAGCGAGTCTCTGGCGGGCGTGAGCAGGGCCGATTTTGGCCCGCTATGCCCGCTCGAGGCGAGCGGTTACATCCCTACGTGACTACTTGTCTTGCAAGACCTTGCTTGTTTATCAATTCAAAAATTTATTTTAAAAATTGCTTGTCTTGCAAAACGCTCTCAGGCCAAGTTACTTGCAATCCAAGGTATTACTGTAGTAGTAAGGTGGTGATACATTTTTGTCCTCAAGTATATGAAAATGTTGACACATTGCTCTTAGACTAGGGCACAGACAGGCAACCTTTGGCACTCCAAATGTTGTTGGACTGCAACTTCCATCATTCCTCACCACTGGCTATGCTGGTTAGGGCTGATGGGAGCTGTAGTCCAACAACATCTGAAGGGCCAAAGGTTGCCCGTCCCTGGGCTAGGGAATACATCCTCTGCTGACATACAGTCTGATATGTAAAGACCTTTGGTTTCATGCTCTTGACATTTCCATAGTTACAAAAAGCCTAGGCCTCCGTGATCAAAATAAATCCAATAATTCTTTAAACTTTACAAATTTCTATTCATTACAAATGAACATTAAATACAATGTATATAATTCAATTATTTCAATTTTACAATTTTTTCTCAAAACAATTATTTCAATTGTTTCAAAAGTCCTGGCTGTCCAGAATAAAGTCCTTCCTATAACCAGTGTTCTTTTTCCTTTTTTCTTTTTTCTTCTTACCAAATGGTAAACAGACCACCAGGTTATATGTAATTGTTGTCACTTTGAGGTTATAGTCCTCCTACAGGAAACCGGTTTGTATTCCCGTTTCGTTGTCTTCCTCAGGGATACTTCCTCAATGTTACTTTAAACAAAAAATAATTTCTCCAATGTCCTGGACTGCTTACAGTTTCATATTTTGTTCTAAACATAAAGAAATTTATCATAACACAAATAAGCATTTTACAACAAGCTAACCCCCGTTAGCAAACCTGCCTACCAGAGGCCCCTCCCCAAACTTACATTTCTTGTCAGCATACTGCTTTCTCATTCGCGTGTTCATCCAGAGTCCTCTAGTAGTCAAACTTTCAATTACTTTTATACTCTTTTCTGGCTATTAACTCATTACATGTCCATTAACCCTTGCCATGACTTTTTCATACATAAGACATTAGCAGACCCCCAGTCATCATAAACAATATTGATTGAACAGCAAGCTCATTATAAAAGAAGAACAACCTTTGACTCGTAGAAAAACAACATTGTACTCAAACCTCCCACCTCCTTTGGCACCATTACAAATAACATGACAATTCCAGATTTACATTAAGTCCCTGTGGGGCTTTAGTGTCCAAATTAAAGATCCAGAAGGCTTCCTTCCTTAACAGTTCCCTTTCAATACTCTCCCGACTGCCAGATTCAGCCACATATAGCACTGCAAATTTAAATTCAGTGCTATCTGGATGGAACTGCATGAAGTGATTTACTAGAGGTGCTTCAACTATTTTGTTCTTAATTCTAGATATATGTTCCATTATCCTCGTTCTTACAGGTCTTATAGTACTGCCAATATATAGTTGCTGGCAATTACACGTTATAATGTAAACAATATTAGAGGTGCTGCATGTGGAGAAGTGATTTAGAACAATTTGTCTGTCTTTGCCTACTATACTCAATTCCTTTCCAGCAATAACTCGAGGACATACCTTGCAATGGCCACAGCTGTAATGTCCTTTAAACTCCTTCCTATTTGGCTCTCTTGTCCTTAATTCTGTATTCACTAGGGTATCTTTAATGTTTTTAGTTTTCCCATACCCTATAGCTGGTAGGTTCTTACAACCAGGGATATCGGAGATTAAATGCCAATGTGTCAAAATCACTTTTTTTATTCTTCCCGCCAATGGTGTAAAACCTATTGCCCAATGGAGTCTATTGTCTGTTTTTTTAATACTAGATCTAAACATATCACCTCTATCCATTGTTGCAACTTTCTCCCTAGCGGATTAATACTCTGGGATATCCACGATCTATGAAGTCACGCTCCAATTTCTGGCTCTGCTGTATGTACTCCCTTAAGGAGGTAGAATTTCTCCTTAGTCTAAGAAACTGCCCATAGGGAATATTTTTCCTCAAATGAGATGGGTGAAATGAGGAATAAAGTAAATAAGAATTTTTATCCATCATTTTTTTATATGGCTGTACGCCAATCCTATTCTTGGTTGTTCTGTACGTTATAATGTCCAAAAAAGGAATCGAGTCCCTATTGTACTCCCAAGTAAATTTAATATTATTATTGGCTGCGTTCATCCATGTACAGAATTGTGTAACAGTGTCCCCATTGTTAAAAATAATATAAATGTCATCTATGAATCTCTTATACAACAAAATTTCCTGAAAAAATGGATTTTGATCACAAACCTGGTAGGCAGGTTTGCTAACGGGGGTTAGCTTGTTGTAAAATGCTTATTTGTGTTATGATAAATTTCTTTATGTTTAGAACAAAATATGAAACTGTAAGCAGTCCAGGACATTGGAGAAATTATTTTTTGTTTAAAGTAACATTGAGGAAGTATCCCTGAGGAAGACAACGAAACGGGAATACAAACCGGTTTCCTGTAGGAAGACTATAACCTCAAAGTGACAACAATTACATATAACCTGGTGGTCTGTTTACCATTTGGTAAGAAGAAAAAAGAAATAAGAAAAAGCAACGCTGGTTATAGGAAGGACTTTATTCTTGACATTTCCATGACAATTCCATGAAATTCAATAGGCATTTGGCACAGCAAATAAAAAGAGCTGACAAACTAAAGGGCTGATAGGAACAGGCCTCAGAATGGTAAGGGACATGGATAGATCACAGGCATATTGAGTTCATTCTTTCTGGTGCCAGATTTCCTTTTATACCCAGTTTGTGTCCTTTCTTTTTTCTTTCTATTGTGAAATTTCAACAAAATGAAACAAAACAGAGGAAAGAAAAAAATTGTATCTACATAAATTTGAATATATCTATTTTTATGCATATATATGAAATGTATATACACCCGGTTTGTTTAATCATTGTACCCCTACCAACGTGATACCCAGGCAGTACTACTTACCAACAGCACTGACCAACATGTTACTGGTTGGGTTTAAATTCTCCCAGAATTCCCAGGGCTGCAATGGGAAATCGTTATACCACAGTAGTTATTTCCAGCTAAATCCTCACTTTGGCTGTGCTCCTTCCACTGGCTGTTTGTAGATACACCTTCACATACTACGCTCACACAGCGCACAACATTTCCTGCTAAAAACATGTCACTTCTTGTGATTTGATCTCAACGCAACCAGGAATTTAAATGAGCTAACAAGCCTTGTTGATGCCGTAGTACCCGTACCCTTAACTAATGCAGATGAAAACGAAGCCAGAAGTCATGACTTTAATATCAGCATGTCTCTAAATAATGTTAAAATCAGCTTTCTAATTCTGCCTTTGGGAAATCAAGTTGTGTTTAGGAAATCTTTTGATAGCCAGTAAAAAAAACCTCTAGCTTCTTCCCTATCTCTTAATAGAGATGAAAGCAAGAAATCTAATTGGAGCAACACATCACAGATCTAATTGTTGCCTTCCATGCTGGCCCAGCCACTAGGAATTAAGAGATGCTTATTCTCAGAGCTTTGATCTAACATGACAGCAGCAATTCCCAATTTCAATTAGAACAAAATCATCACTTTGCTAAACACTCCATTAAGCATTTTTTATAACTCCTGACAGAACCCATTAATTTTTGAATTGCGCAGGCAGAAAAATGTATGACACTCTAGCATTAGAATTAACCATTTAATTAATTAAAAAAAGCGTTGGTGAAAAAGCATTGTAGGCAAAGACCTAGTTTTGCTCATTGGCTTTAAATTGTGTGTCAGGAAATATTCTAAATCAATGTAATTATTTTCCAAACTATAGTGAAAGTTGCTCTTACTCAATTTGAGATTGTGAGCTTTACTTTGAATCTACTTTGGAAGCAAGTCTCTTGACACCGTGTCTGTCCTATTATAGGACAAGTTCTTTGACAACCCCATCCCAAATGAATTTGGCTTATGCTGGCTCAGCTTGTCTGAGTGTGGAAAGCTAAGCAGGGTCAAGCCTAGTTATTACTTGGATGGCAGACCCCTCCTCTAGTTTCCTGCATTCTGCCGCTGCCTCGTGTGCCAGTGTCCCGACCCACCTCACGTGCCCAGTGCTGGCTGGCTGCAGGTTCTTGTGGGCCCTTGGGCAAGGCACCCTGCCATCTCACCGCCATTGTCGCCAGCTGCAAATGCTCCTCATCCTCTTTCTCATCGTGGCTATCACTTGCTTGACAGACAGACAGACAGGACGCCAGTGAGCAAGGAAGCAGTAGCCTCTACTGCTCCTCACCACCACCACCACCACCACCATTGTCTGGGCCAGAATGAGAGGCAGGTGAACAAGCCAGTTATAATGGTGAAGAGGAGGAACAACCCCGGGGGGCTTATTTCAGTGGGCCCCTACTGGGACGTGGTGCCTGACCATGCCTACCCTTGATGCCAGCCCTGTGCCCATTCAGTGGTGGCAGCTAATTATTGCCCTGCATGCCATCTCACCAGCTACTTGCATGCTTTCCTCTACTTGTAATGTTTCAATATTTTACAGTTTTTACATTGTTTGTTTTTTTAAACTGGGTTACAGTCATGCCTTGGATTGAGAGCATAATTCGTTCCAGAAACATGCTTGTAATCCAAAACGCTCTTATATCAAAATGAAATCCCCCCAAAAAAAATTGTACAGAGATTTTTAATTTAAGCCGTACTACAGTACTTGTATTGCAAGACGTCGCTTGTATATCAAGTCAAAAAAATAAATAAATATTTAAAAATTTGCTTGTCTTGCAAAACGCTCTCAAACCAAGTCACTTGCAATCCAAGGTATGACTGTATTCTAGAATGCTGTACACCACCTTTATGGCTTTTTAGCAAATATGGTGGTATATAAATGTTAATTTTAGTAGCAGCAGCAGCAGCAGCTCTTCTGAGGCGAGAAAGAGAGCCCAGTCATGCAGGAACTCTGCGTATACATTGCTGAGTAGATCTGGCTCAAGACTAAGTGATAGAGGATTTTTTGGCTTAACTGTTACAATATATATATATATATATATTGAATTTCACATGTAGCAGCTCAGGGCACATCCGTGCAAAGTCTAAGCACTTTTAAAAGTCCCGTTGATTTTTCTCTGGGAGTGTTATGCATGTGCTTAAACCTATGCCACAAATCATTGAGGCTTCCAAGTGGTTAACATTGACTGGACCGTGCCCAGCCTCAGAACTGGTTATGTAAGAAGTGTCATGAAATATTATTCTAATTTAATTTAATAGTATCCTCTAAAGGCTTAATAACTAAATGTTACTGCTGTAAAAATTAAGTATGTGGAACCTATTGCTTTAAAGTCATAAAAATGTACATTACTAGACTATTTAACTGCACCAGCGATCTTAAATAGCATATAGCACAGACAATTCTAAAAAAATAAAAGTAGCACCATACCTAGGCAGCTTACTTCCTAGCTAGTGAAAATGGATTATTTGGTTTAAACATGATACAGGCTACAATCCTAAACTCGCTTACTAGGGAATAAGTCACATTGGACACTGTGGGACTTACTTCTGAGTAACCTATGCATAGGATTGATTGCACTGTCAGTTGTCCTGAGACTGTGCACATTAGATCTCTTTCTCGGATTAGATCCAAGTGATTATGGTGGGCTACAACTTAATGTCATCCATGAGTAGCTTCCTGAGCAGTAATTTTAATGAGAACATTGACCCAAGTCCACATGATGTGTGCTCTGTAAACAACAGAGCTATGAGAATACAGAGCAGAGCAAGGTTGGAAGCTTCCTTTGGAATTGCACATACTAAAAGCACATGAACAACCACTCTCTACATTGCATGTTCACTGAGATACAGTCATGCCTTGGATTGAGAGCATAATTCATTCCGGAAATGTGCTTGTAATCCAAAACACTCTTATATCAAAATGAAATCCCCCCCAAAAAAATTGTACAGAGATTTTTAGTTTAAGCCATACTACAGTACTTGTATTGTAAGACGTCGCTTGTATATCAAGTTAAAAAAAATTAAATATTTAAAAATTTGCTTGTCTTGCAAAACGCTCTCAAACCAAGTTACTTGCAATCCAAGGTATGACTGTACCTGTAATAATATGTGTGCCCCCATCAACAATGTAAAACATAGGAGCAGGTCCAGGATCCGCACTGGCCTATATCAGGAGTGAGGACTGGGGAGCCTGTCCCCCCCTGTTGAGGGCTGCATTACCTCAGGGGTAATTGGTCAGGGGCCGCATGCTGGTGGCGGACAGGGTCTAGGGTGCTCATGTATCCTCTTTTATAGAGGACCGTCCTCTGTTTGGAGGGATGTCCTAAAAATAAAGAACCCTGAGAAGGGAGCCTTGGAGTTGTCCATCCACAGTTAGTACCTGGACGGCAGACTGACCAGACAGGCACGCGGGTCACCTGGTCACGATCTTCCCCATTATGGTGAGGTGTGCGGTAGTTCTATTCAAGTTATAAGAATTATTTCTTTATTTCCATTTATATATAGGAACTAGCATGTACAAATTTATAAGTATAAATTAGCATATGCAAATTTGGTGCAAATCTGTGTCCTCTTCTGACCTTTTTTTTTTTTTTTTTTTTTTTTTTGGTGATGCATAAGTGGTCACCCTAGCAGGGCAGAACCAAAAGTGTGTGGAGCCATCTCCTCTCTCTCTTCCTTTCTTTCTGACACCCCCTTCTCTTTCCCTCTCCCCCCTGCCCAGTGGGCTGCTGGGAGAGGGATAGATCACTCTTGCCAGAGGTCTGAAAGGATTGCTTGCAGGGGACTTTTGAAATTAAGCTGAGGGCACATGAAATTAAGGCAAGGATTTCATGTGGCTCTGGGGCCGCAGCCTGCCCACCCCTGGACTATGTATTCTGGTTAAGGGCGCAAACCAATGGGGGTCCCCAGAAGCCCCCGAGCTCAGAGGATTACGGGCATCCTATGTGGGCAGGAGGAGTGTGGAGGTGCTCTTCCCGCCCTCCAAGTCAGCTAGATGGCTGGTTTCGGCCATCCAGCTGTGGCACTTCGGACGGGGAGGGAAGGAGGCTGGAACACTGCCTGGATATGTTGTATCCTGGTGGCCCCAGTCTCCTCCCCCTCCCCCTGGAATGCCCCCTTTACCCCTTCTATGAGGTTGCTGCTACGACCTCAGAGAAGTAGCCGGTGTGGTTCTTTCTACATGAGTGCAGATCCCCAGATCCAAGGTCGGAGCTCTTTTCCAACCTCAGATCTGGGAATCCAAAGGATCTTATGCCCCCCCCCCCGACACTGTGCCCATAGATTTGTGCTTGTTCACCCCATCTTCAATCATTAATCTTTAGATGGCAGGTCATAAGCCATAACTGGGTTGTGACCTGGCCGTTAGGTGCACGAGCATCACCATGGCCATTTAGAGGCCAGGCAGAGAGAGTGGAAAAGAGGGTGACGGGGAACTGCTGACAGAGAAGAAAAATGATAAAGGAGAAAGGGAGAGCAGGGAGAAAGAAATACATCTAGGGCAGGGCTCTCCAACCTTGGTTCCCCAGATGTTGCTGGACTACAGCTCCCAGAATCCCTTGCCATTAGCCATGCTGGCTGGGTATGCTGGGAGCTGTAGGCCAGCAACATCTGGGGACCCAAGGTTGGAGAGCCCTGAACTAGGAGATAGGTAGGAAATATATATTATTTTTTTACCTTCATTAGATTATCTGGGGGGAAAGCTATTAAAAAATGTTAGTGGACATTTCATCAGGAACGAAGCAAGGTATCATTTGCAACAAGGGCAAGCCAACCTAATCTCACTCTGGTTACATGGGTGAGCAGTTGGAACTGGCTGTCCCACATTGCAAAAGGCTGCTTAGCAGGCATGGAGACGAAAGGATGACTGGTCTTGGCTCCTGATACCCCATTATATGTTTTCTGGCAGACAAGCCTCCCCCTGCCCACCCACCCACCCCAATATTCCTTTATCCAGAGCACAAGCAACAGCAATGCAAGCCAGCAACCTTTTATCCCTGCAAAATGGTTGTTTCCAGCTTTGAACAAACCACAGTATCAGTAAATACATATGCACGAGAAAATGCAGGGGGAAATAAAAGAAGGGTCCTCCCCGCTACACACACACACACACACACACACACACCTATTTGTTCCCTCTTCTTGTTGTTATGGTTTGATTGTCTTCAGTCGCTGATCTATATAACATATGGAGGACTTTTATATGGCTCCTGTGTACATCACCCCAAGACTCATTTTCTGATTTTGGGAGGATTATACCCTCATCCTGACTCTTACCACCATTCATTAAAACATATACCATAACCCATGAGACAGTCTTTCCCAACCTGGTGCCTTCCAGATGTGTTGGACTACAACACTCAGCATGCCCTGGCCATCATGGGCATTGCTGGGAGTTGTAGTCCAAAATATCTGGACTGTATCTCACTGGCCATGAGTGCATACACACCCTTCATGTATACCCACCTTCCACACAAGGGGTGATCCTGATCAGCCCAAGATCAGCCCCTCTTGTTGTGTTAGACACTCTCTCATGGGAAGGTGATCGTGGGCCACATATCCCGCTATGCATGTATTTATTTATTTATTTATTATATTTATCAATCGCCCATCTGGCCGGCCACCCTGGGCGATGTACAATTAAAATACAATAAAACACAATAAAACATAATAATTAAAACAATATAAAAAATTCTCATTAAAAACCTAACCCACCCCATATTCCCACCTGAACAGCCATGTTTTTAATGCACGGCGGAAGCTCATCACGGAGGGTGCATGGCGAAGGTCACTAGGGAGGGAGTTCCATAATGTGGGGGCCGCCACAGAGAAGGCCCTCTTCCTAGTCCCCACCAGCCTGGCTGCTCTGGCTGATGGGATAAGGAGAAGGCCGTCCGTGGCAGACCTTGTTGAGCGGCCTGCTTGATGTTGCTGGAGGCGCTCCTTGAGATAAGCTGGGCCAGAGCCGTGTAGGGTTTTAAAGGTCAAAACCAACACCTTGAATTCGGCTCGGCAAGCAACTGGTAGCCAGTGCAACTCATTAAGCACTGGCGTGATGTGATCACGCCGGCGGCTGCCCTTAATCAGGCGAGCCGCCGCGTTCTGTACCAGCTGAAGCTTCCGGACCGTCTTCAAGGGTAACCCCACGTAGAGCGCATTACAGTAGTCTAGGCGAGAGGAGACCAAGGCATGAACCACTGATGGGAGCAGGTGATTAGGAAGGTAGGGGCGCAGCTGCCGTATCAGATGGAGTTGATACAGCGCCACCCGGCTCACAGCTGCCACCTGAGCCTCCATGGACAGCTGGGAGTCTAGAATGACCCCCAAGCTGCGGACCTGGTCCTTCAGGGGTAGATGTACCCCATTCAGCACCAGGTCAACATCCCCTAACCTTCCCTTGTCCCCCACCAGAAGTACCTCGGTCTTGTCGGGGTTCAGTTTCAGCATGTTCCTTCCCATCCAGCCAGCCACTGACTCCAGGCACTTGGACAGGGTCTCAACGGCCAACCTCGGTGAGGACTTAAAACAGAGGTAGAGCTGCGTGTCATCCGCATACTGATGACACTGCACCCCAAACCTCCTGATGATAGCTCCCAGAGGCTTGAGGTAGATGTTGAATAACATCGGGGAGAGGATGGAACCCTGCGGCACTCCACAAGTGAGCAGCCGAGGGTCCGAAGCCTCCTCCCCGAGAACTACCCTCTGATACCTTCCAGAGAGGAAGGACCGGAACCACTGCAATACAGTGCCTCCCAAGCCCAAGCCCTCCAGACGGTCCAGGAGGATACCGTGGTCAACAGTATCAAAAGCCGCTGAGAGATCGAGGAGGACTAGAAAGGAGCATTCGCCCCTATCCACAGCCCTCCTCATATCATCCACCAAGGCGACCAAGGCCGTCTCCGTCCCATGTCCAGACCTGAAGCCCGACTGGCACGGATCCAAATAATCGGCTTCATCCAAGTGTGCCTTCAACTGAGCACCCACCACCCGCTCGATCACCTTGCCCAGAAATGGTAGATTGGAGACTGGGCGAAAGTTGTTTAAATCCTGGGGATCCAAGGAGGACTTCTTTAGAAGCGGTCTTATTACTGCCTCCTTGAGGGCTGATGGCATCACTCCCTCCTCGAGGGAGGCATTCACCACCGCCTTGATCCCCTCACCCAGTCTCTCCCTGCAGCTCATGATGAGCCAGGGCGGGCAAGGATCAAGCACGCAGGTGGTCGGCCTCACAGATGAGAGCACCTTGTCCACTTCATCAGAAGGAAGAAGCCGAAACCGATCCCACAAAACCGGTCTGCCATTGGCCTCCTCCCGCTCACTCCCTGTGTCCACGACGTACGATATCCCACTCCTAATCCGATCGATTTTATCTGCGAAGTGCTTCGCTAAAGCCTCACAGGAGGCATGTAGGCCCCTTCTCACATTCATCTAACGCATGACAAGCAGGGGACGTGGCCAGTCCACGTGTTGGTGGTGGGCGCATGCCTAGGCCCTGCATGGCCCCCTCACATGTTGAACAAATGCATGAGGCAGGTCATGTGTAACCTCCAATTTCAAAGTAAAGCAAATGAAGCTGTCAACAGAGACACGGAGCCCCAACAGAAAGATCAACGGTTTCAAAATATCACTTTACACCAGAAGTTCCTTAGTTGCATTATTTATTGTAACCTGTTCTTAGTCTCTGTGAGAAAAGTGTGGAATACATTTTCAAAATATAAAATAAGTGTGCAATCCTATGCATGTTTAGACAGAAAAAGTCCTGGCTGGGGAATGCTGTGAATTGTAGGACATGCATAGGACTGTGCCTGAAATAAACTTGCTGTGGCCAGTTTGTAGGGCTTTTGTGAAGAGGCCTGCCTCTTCCTCCCTTGCCCTCTTCCCCAAGCTAAAGGGACATGACAGTTTGCACTATTGTTATGTCCCTCTTGGGGATTGTGATGGAAAAGTTATAAGTTATATATACAGGCCTGTGGCTTACGCTGGCTCAGCTTGTCTGAGCGTGGAAAGCTAAGCAGGGTCGGGCCTGGTTATTCCTTGGATGGGAGACCCCTCCTCGAGTTTCCTGCATTGAGCAGGGGGTTGGACTCGATGGCCTTGTAGGCTCCTTCCAACTCTATGATCTATGAAATCTATGAAATGCATTTGCATTTCTCCCCCCCCCCCCCATGTATGTAATAGCTGACAAATGTGCAGAAAGCATGATAAGGTTGATTCTGATATCCTAGCTTTGCCATCACTTTGTCATAAAGGCACAGGGATAGCGTGGCCCCTTATGCATTGCCGGAAAAGGAGAAATATGTCAGCAGAAAAGAGGACACCGATTTGTGTAAAATTAACAGATGTTATTTTTTCTGTATAAATTCAGAAATAGTGATTAGAATTTAAATGGAAACACAGTACGTCTCACCATAGTGGGGAAGACTGTGACCAGGTAGGTGCCTGCCTGCGGTGTGCCGGTGTGCTCAGTCTGCTGCCCAGGCGCTGTGACTTCAAGGCCCCTGGGCTCTCCCTTCTCACGGTCCCTTCTCATCTTTAAACCAGGCTTAGACTGGGCCACCCTTCAAGTAGAGGATGCTTTCAAACAAAGGACTGTCCTCAGTCAAAGACGACACATGACCACCGGGGGGGGGAGGCTGGTGACGCCTGTGTCCGTGGGGCTCCTCATCCACTGCAGCTTTTATTCTGAGCTTTATGGGAGCTATCCACGGTGCTGTACTCCACCCCCAAAATAGGTTCAGCACCATGGATGGCTCCTATAAAGCTCAGAATAAAAGCTGCAGTGGATGAGGAGCTCCACGGACACAGGCGTCAGCAGCCTCCCCTGATGACCACCCTATCTGGGAAGGGAAAGCAAAGGGAAACCATCATCAGACATTTTCTACTTACTTTACAACTGAGCTGAAACTGTTTTGTTTAATTTCAGTTTTGCTTTGTAATGGCTAAACAGCGCATTCGTTTTTTTCAAGGTGCTTTGGATGCCCCTTGAACTTTGCATATTTGGGCACTAGAAAGAACTGTGCAAAGTCCACACACACACACACACACACACACTATTTAAGGCTCCAGGAAACTGTGCAGTGCCTGAGAGTTGTATCCGATGCTAGTCCTACTTAAAGTAGACCCAATGAAATGAATGAGACTTAACAAGTTAGGCTAACATTGGATACAACCATGAACTAGCTCACAGGGAGTAGTTTAGGTAAGCTCTCCTCCAGCTTTGGGAGCAAGGGATGGTGCAATCTTTGAGCTTGTCTAACTAAACCTGGAAAGCCTGAAAATCAAAAGCCATGATAGTTCAGTTTAAATAGCATTTTACAGAATATGCCTCACGTATTTAGAAAATCATGTTCTGGTATTATGAAGAAAAGTTAATTGGAAAACTTTGGAGGTGTCATATTTGGATAGTTTCATTAGCACCTATACCAGCCTCCCCCTACCTGCAGGGCTATCTCAAGGTATTTTGGGGGCTTAGGTGAGGTACAATTTTGCCCACACGCACCACTGCTGTTAATTTCTGAACAATTAAAATGGGCTCATTGGGGGGGGGGACATGAGTCTCTTGGGATATTGATTTCTTCTATTTTTAATTTCTTTAACCTTACAACCCAGGATGTTGCTGGGTATTTAAAAGATTCAGGGTATAGATCTATAGGCTAGTTGCAAGAAGAAAAATTGGAGAAATCTGACCTTTTACAGTCAATCTTTTATGTGCGCACATGCGCGCACACACAAACACA
Organism: Shinisaurus crocodilurus; assembly: GCA_021292165.1. Classification (NCBI taxonomy): domain Eukaryota; kingdom Metazoa; phylum Chordata; class Lepidosauria; order Squamata; family Shinisauridae; genus Shinisaurus; species Shinisaurus crocodilurus. The sequence goes on along the minus strand of CM037880.1, from coordinate 37,586,484 downwards.
CACAGTGATTAAGAAACAAACTTTACAAAAGTTATTCCATGAAAACAAGGATATTGTCTTGATTGGCAATGGATGAATAAGATCTAATGGTGTGTTGTTGTTTTCCAATTCCCAGTAGGGCCAGGAAGGACAGACTGCTCCAGAAAGAATCTGCAATGGATAAAAAAAGCAGTGGTTGCTTCTTACTGGTCATTCTACTAATTGTAAGTAAAAACAAAACAAAACCCAAGAACAGTAACAAAAGTACTTTCATATGCATCATAAAAACCAGCAGAAGGGTTTGAGGGCCAAACTACACACATAGTTCTTCCCTTGAGTACAGGGTTAGTATTCACAAATTGCCAGTACAGCAGGCCCAATCCGGAGTAGGACCATATTGTGGGGGGCAGGGGGGACTTTTAACCCTTTGCCCCCTGCCATGGTCCTGGTCCAGATCACCCCGTCTGGTGCCTGCAGTTTTCTTTGCCAAGAAAGGTCTCATTGAAATGAAGGGGACCTTTTGGGGTATCGCAAATCGCAAAGGTGTGTGTGTGGGGGGGTGCAGTCCAGATCAGGACTGCACTGGGGGGACACAAAGAGTTAAAGCTCTCCTATCCCACACACACTAAGGTCCCAATCCAGACTTGGGGGGGGGGCTGCGCTGGCAATTGGTGAAAAACAACCCTGCACTCAAGGGCAGAACTGAATTACACAGGTAGATATCAGTTGCTGGGGTTGAATTCTGAGGTCCAGGCAAGTACCCCTTCATTCCATAGGTGATCCTATTTTATTTAGTTATTATTTCATCTCTATCCCACCTTTCTTCCGTCTTGGAAATCAAGGCTGCACACATGGGGTTCCTAGGACCTTTTCCATCTAGACACTGACCAGACCCAAAGCTATATAGCTTCAGTAAGCTGCATCATGTACCTTCAGACTATGCCCTGAGAGACCATACAAATGGACCAGAGGGATCCCATTCTCTGCTTGAGCCACCTCTGTCCTGGTGATGCACAGGTACATCTTAGCAAGGGCAGAGGACAATGCTGATAGTTGCTTCTCCATCACTGGTTGAACTGAGGCATGGTCCTGTCACTGTCACAAGACCATCACTTATATTCTCACAGCAGCATTTGGATTCTGTTGCTTGCTCATATGAGTTACAGTATTTAAGTGGGATTGGGACATATACGAGTCTGAAAACTATCTTCTTTAAGGCCATCCTTAAGGTCAGACATGCTTAAAAGCTATTGTTTTTTAATGGAATGGCCTCCTGAACTCTCAACCTTTCTTTCTCAGGTAGTCATGGGCAAGTCACAAAGTCATATTCTGCTTAAAACTAGCAGTATACAACATGGGAAAGTGTAATACAATGAATACTGGATACGAAATAAATACCACTAATCGGTTACAATCACTTAGGGTGCAATCCTATGCATGTTTAGACAGAAAAAAAGACCTACAACTCCCACCATGCCCCAGCCAGCCATGCTGGCTGAGGCATGCTGGGAGGTGTAGGCCTTTTTTTCTATCTAAACATGCATAGGATTGTGCCTTTACAAAAGTTAATTCGGACTTGGAAGATACTGCTTGTTATATGCAGTTCCTTTTTTTTGGTGGGTAAAATGTCAGAAACTTATTTTTTAAAAAAACAAAACCCTTATTTTTTCAGCTGCACAATGCTAAAACTAACTGGTCCTGGATTTTTGTTTTTGTTTTGTTTGTTTTTAAAGTTTGACAGTATTAAAAGCACATCCAAATGTATAGAATTGGGTGAATTACAGTGCAGATGCAAATCCCATTGAGCTCAATGGGGATTACTCCCTAGTTAAATGTGTTTAGGATTGCACTGCACTGGTCAATCCTAAACATTCTGTCTTCTGTGAGAGGCAGGGCGCTGTTTGCAGAAGGTCCCTCTGCCCAATTTTTAGTGATCCTCCTTTCCCCACACAGCACCGCTCACCATTCAGCAAAGTCTCCTGACTCTCTGTGCAGCATTTTCAGGGGGCCGAAGGGACTGCCGTGGGATGGAGTGGGCGGGGAAGTCCACTTCCAACAGCACAGTTGATCCAGCGTAAATCTGGATCCAACCTCACATGTCTTATGCAGCACTTATAATAGGGTTGCATTTATAGATGTCTGTTTTATAGCTGTATCACTTCAGCTCTTAACCATAATTATTGTAGGCTTCTCTAATTTGACAGCCATATACTTGAAACATTTTCTCAATAGATTTCTGTTTTCATGTTTGATGAAGCTGCAAAGTTTTGAACAATGCTTACTTTTATTTATGGGGGGGGGGGATATAATCGTTTATCTCAGAGCTGGGCTACATGTTCCATTCAGACAGGGATTGGTGTCCCTGTTGCATGTTTCTGATATACCCCAAGATGCAGCGTTTGGCAGCTCTCACCGCGTGACTCCTGTGCACTATGGAGCGAAATTTCCCACTCTTTACCACGTCCTTGGTGGCTGCTGGCAGGGAGCAGGGGAACAACTCATGACTTGATAGACAGGATTCATTCATTTTGTGCTGCTAAACATGACAGAGGGTTAGAGATGCACAGAATGTACCAGCCAGCTTAAACTTTGTATTTGAGATTTGCATTCTATTTGGCATTCGAGGTTTTTCTGCTTTATTATATTTCGTTAAGGTTTGACAGGAAATCATACCTGATATGGCATTTTGCTTTAAAGGTCACAAGAAATGTGATTTTCAATATTCAGCTAGTAGTATTGATGGGAGGTGTCTTTTGCTCATCATATGAAGTATTTTCAGGAACATTTTTGCATTCTGTTCTCATCATCCAGAGTCTTGGTCATAGCAAGTGTGACGTTCTTTTGTTAATTGGTTGCTTGTTAGCTGTGCATTATTTAAGGGTGTCCAATAGCGAATCTCAATATTAATGAAGACAAAATTTGCTTCTCTCTAGACTCTGTTAACATCTTTTAGGTATAAAGAGGTTGGCACCATTCAAAGAAATCTGCTCTTTTATTCCATAGTAAAAAACAAAACAAAACACCTTTTGTAACAGTCATTTAATGCGTGATGGCTTGGTGGTCGTATGTATGACGTCATTTACTTGTACTTTTAGGAGTGACATCATATGTACGGCTGCTAAACTGCCACATGGGACATCAATTAATCAGTTCTCTTCAGACGGATTATTACTGACCCCTTTCATCACATAACAAACATCCTGGTTACAAAGCCGTGCATCATTCATGTCTGTGTAATAAAGAATATTTGTCTATATGCACAAGTTATACCTCACTACCCTATACACAGTAATATCATTTATCCCATTTAAAATATCACCCCGGACAGTCATTGTTTTCAAGCATAATCACATATACAGTAATACCTTGGATTGGAAGTAACTTGGTTTGAGAGCATTTTGCAAGACAAGCAAATTTTTAAATATTTATTTTTAAAAAATTGACTTGATATACAAATGACATCTTGCAATACAAGTACTGTAGTATGGCTTATATTAAAAAATCTCTGTACAATTTTTTTTGGAGGAATTTCGTTTTGATATAAGAGTGTTTTGGATTACAAGCACGTTTCCGGAACGAATTATGCTCTCAATCCAAGGCATGACTGTACTGTGAAAATTCAGTTCATGTTTGATGTTACATGTAGTGGCATACGTCCAAAGAACTGTGTAAATAGATCCACATGCGCAAGATGGCTCTGGACTCGACTTTCTCAAACATGACTCCCACCCCTAATTCATGGCCAGCTGCCTTTGAAACTGAGGAAACTTTCAAAAACCATTTGTGCTAAGGAATGGGTATCTGCTATTCAAAGAAAACAGTTTTTTTTAAAAAAAAAAAAAAATCCACTGAGCATGCCCTCTTAAACTTAGCAGCTGTGAGTGAGCCTTTTCAGTTGGGATGCCTCAGTTTTGGAACACTTTCCCCAAGGAAGACTGCCTGGTTCCAGGTTTGATGTCTGGGATGGTCAGTTAAGTCATACAAAATTGTGTCCATCCTGAAATGGGCATTGTGTATATATAATAATGTTTGTTTTAATTACAACAACAATAATACCATTTTGTGTTTGTTTGTTTCTAACTTTTTTCATATATAAATATCTCTTTTGTGGTTATGCATTATGTAGAAAATGTACTGTAAGTAAAATAAGAGTCATTTTTAATACTCGAAATTCAAGGCACAGTTTTAGATTTACACCCGGTATCTTGATGATGTATCTAAGGGACAACGTGTTCATTCTGGTAGCCACATTTGTTTGTTGCAGCAAAAATAACAAGGAGTTTTGTGGCACCTTAAAGACAAATAGATTTATTGTGGCATTACCTTTTGTGGACTAGAGTCCACTTCCTCAGATGTGTGTTTGATAGTTGATTATTTTAGCATTGACCAGGGCCAACCCGCCGAGACATTTTGCTGTGTGAGGTGGCAGACAAGGTGGTGCCTCTCTCCATTCTATGTACAGCAGCCAATAGGACTAGCAGTTGAATCTTCCTTCAACACTGGCAGTGGCAACAGGCCATTGTCCTCTTCTGCAGCTGAAGTCATGAGGCTAACTTAGGAGTCACGAGGCAGGCAACGTGGCATGCACAGCTCTGTCCTCCAGCACCTTGCCACTGCTCCCCACCCTACAGTATCTGCTGCCTGGGTCAGTTGCCTCATTCTGCCTAATGGCAGAACCACCCCTGGCATCAAGTGAGGGTTAATTCACATATATCCAACTCACCACTTGATGCTGCAATTATTAAGAATGGACATGCATCTGATGAAGGGAGCTTGTGTCCATCAAAGCGTATGCCACAATAAACCTGTTAGTTTTTAATGCTTCATCAGACCCTTTGTTAAATTCATTCTAGCATCCACAAAAATGAGATAGATTTATGTGGTTATTATTTGACAGCAACAATAATGTGGAACATTGAATATGGAAGATGTCAATATTCCTGTTATGAGTACAGCTCTATACTCTGCTTTGGACAAGACATTGTAAATCTACTTTCATACCAAAACACAAACAAATCCAGGGAACATTCCTCCCACAGTATGTGTCTCACCCCAAACTAGAAATTAAGAATAAAGGGAAAACAAGTATTTAATTTTATTATTATTTCAGTCAAATAATAACTGAAAATTATTTATTTCAGTTATTTAGATCCCATCTTTCAGAGTACAAAAATGGCTTACAAGTAGGGTGGCCACGTCTGAATCACCAAAAAAGAGGGCAGCGATTTACATAATATTTACATATGCAAATTATATGCATAGATGCAGATTTAGAATCAATTATGATAATTTAAATAGAAATACATTTCATCTCAGCATAGTGTGGAAGACTGTGATCAAATGACCTGCATACTTGCCTGTTCAGATGGTAACTGTTGATGGCCAACAGTTCTTCTGGTTCATTTTCTTTAAACTGGAATTGGACAGGAGGACAGCCCTTCAAATAGAGGCCTATTCTCAGTAAAAGGGGACACCTGGCCACCCTACTTACAAGTAGAATCAAAACACATTTTTAAAAATATAATCAACACTGTCATCATATAACGAGTTATCAGAGTTCTTCCCACAGAGCAGTTGATGGTAGATGGCCCTGTGAGAGGAGAAAGAAAGTCCAGCTGGAGCAGGCCCAGATGCCTTTTTCTCCTCCCTCTCTCCTGGAATCCTTGTTCCCCACAGGGCAGCTGGTGGTAGAAAGTCCTCTGGGGACATTCCTCTTGGAGCAAGCTCTGTGGTGGTCTTTACCTGCATCCCTCATTATTAAGGATGTCATATACCTCAATTTATTCTAGTAGTACTCTATATTAAGATCCATCTCAGAGGCCCCCAGAAGTTAGGTGGGGACCTGTAAGAGGGCCTTTTCAGATGTAGCACTTCAGTTTTGGAACACACTCCCCAGGGAAGACCACCTGGCTCCAAGTTTGATGTGTTTTGGAGCTAGTTAAAGACCTTGGGTTGGATCCAGATTTAGTCATATGCAACTGGGCAGGCAGAGCCGGACTTCCCCACCTGCTCTTCCCAATGGTAGCCCCCCCAGACCCCTGAAAATGCTATACAGAGGGTTGGGGACCCTGCTCAATGGGGTGAGATGTGGTGCAGGGAGGGACCCCACAAAATCTGCTGGAAGAACCTTCCATGAATGGAACACTTCCATCCATGGAAGACAGATCCTGGATACAACTCTTCTTATTTGCCCAGGACTTTTAGATGTTGAGGTTTAAGCTCCATTTTAATTTGGCGTATATACTATAGAGCATGCAACTCTGTTTTATATTGATATTTGTATTTATTATTGTGATGTTTCAGTGTATGTCAGCTGCTCTGGGAGGCTACTGCCTGATAGAGTGGGGTAGAAATTGTCTGCATGAATGAAGAAAATCTATTCAAGAAAATGTTATGGATGATAGTTAAAGCACTTATAACCTACATATATTTCACTAGGTTTTGAATAAATATTATGAATGCTGGATGAACTGGATGCAGGAACAGAAATACAACAGTTAGTGGAATTCCGATTCATTTTTCAACCCCCAACAAATTATCCTGGTGGTTTAGTATTCTAGTATTCAGTCAAACAGAATAGCTCAGTGTGATAGAGCACATGCTTTGCATGCAGAAGGTCCCAGGTTCGATCGCTGGCATCTCCAGATAGGGCTGGAAAAAATCCTGCCTGAAACCCTGGAGAGCCATTGCCAGTCAGTGTCAACAATTCTGGGCTTGATGGACCAACGGTCTGACTCAGTGAGGCAGCTTCCTATGTTCCTTATACAATTGATCAGTCTTCCTTAACCTGGTGCCCTCTAGATCTGTTGGGCTACAACTCCCATCATCCCCATCCAGCATGGGCATACTGACTGGGGGTGATGGGTATTATAGTCCAACACATTTGTTTTGGTTTTTTAAAAAAATTATTAAGAACATAGACAAACCCTACAAAAACAAATACAGCCATGCCTTGGATTGAGAGCATAATTCGTTCCGGAAACATGCTTGTAATCCAAAACACTTATATATCAAAACGAAATTCCCCCCAAAAAATTTGTATAGAGATTTTTAATTTAAGCCGTACTACAGTACTTGTATTGCAAGACGTCGCTTGTATATCAAGTAAAAAAAAAATTAAATATTTAAAAATTTGCTTGTCTTGCAAAACGCTCTCAAACCAAGTTACTTGCAATCCAAAGTATTACTGTATATATATATGACTTCCGATTTTCTCCAGAACAAATATAAGTAACAATGCTTCCTCTTACTCTACAATTACAAGAAAAGATTCTCTTTTTTCCATTGTCCCAAATTTTTCTTCTTATTCATCAAACCCATAAATACATAGATGATGATGATGATGATGATGATGATGATGATGATGATGATGATGATAAAAAACATTTCTTACCCACCTCTCCACTTGGATCGAGGCAGGGAACAACAATAAATAAACTGGTTAAAACGTAGTAAATATTATTAAAACATTCTTAAAAACTTTTTAAAATATCCTAAGATTCCTAAGATTCCACTACCGTAGGTAGGCCTGCCGGAAGAGATCAGTCTTTATGGCCTTTTTAAATGCCAAAAGACTATTCTAACTCATTTTTGTGGATGCTAGGATGAATTCAGTTGCTGAGTCTCCTCCGGCAGGCTATTCCACAGTCTGGGAGCAGCACAAGAAAAGGTCCCCTGGGCAGTACTCGGCAGCCTGGTCTTGGCTGACTGGAGTAAATTCCTTCGAGAGGACCTAAGTGCATGGGGCGGATTGTATGGGAGAAGGCGATCCTGCAGGTAACCCAGACCCAAACCATGTAGGGCATTAAAGGTAATAACCAACACTTTATACTTCGCCCAGAAACTTAATTGGTAGCCAGTGTAATGCTTTTAAAGCTGGTGTGATATGGGTACCTCTAGATGTACCGGTGACCAATCTGGCTGCCATATTTTGCACCAATTGAAGTTTCTGAACTAGATACAAAGGTAGCCCTATGTACAGCGCATTGCAGAAGTCAAGCCTCAAAGTTACCAGCGCATGCACTACCGTCTTTAGGTCTTCCAAGTCTAGGAAGGGGTGCAGCTGGCGAATCAGCCAAAGCTGATAATAGGCACTCCTAGCCGTCGCATCTATCTGAGCTGTCATTTGGAGCGACAGATCCAGAAGCACCCCCAGGCTGCGAACACAGTCTTTCAGGGGGAGTGTAACCCCATCCAGAACTAGTTGACACACCTCCAGACCCAGGTTGTGGCCTTTTACAGCAAGCACCTCCGTGTTGTCTGGATTCTGCTTCAGTTTGTTTTTCCTCATCCAGCCCATTACTGCTTTCAAGCAATCATTCAGAGGAGACACACCATCCTTAGCTGCTGCTACTGGAAGCATAGAGAAATATATTTGGGTGTCATCAGCATACTGATTGCACCCCATCCCATGCCTCTGAATAATCTCTCCCAGAGGTTTCATGTAAATATTAAATAGAATTGGGGAAAGAATTGCACCTTGTGGCACGCCACATAGCAGCTCCCTTTTGGCAGCTCCAACTAACAGTTCCCTGGGGTGGCAGACTCTGGCCTCATCCATCGGCCAGAGAACCAAGGGCCACTGGGAGGCTGCAGCCCCTGCCTCCTAGGAGTAACATCAGAGCAAGGGGGAGAGGGAGCAGCTGCAGGGAGCATGTTTTGCCCTTCCCTGCCAAAAAAAAGAAAAAAAGAAAGAAAACCCTATAAGAACCTTTTAAACTAAGAACTGGTGCCTGAGTTTGGCATTCTTCCTCCTCCCTCCCAATCCCTTTTCCTTTTGTGTCATGTTTTTTAGATTGTGAGCCTGAGGGCAGAGACTGTCTTATTATTAATCTGTGTAAGCCGCTCTGAGAGCCTTTTCTGGCTGAAGAGCGAGGTATAAATGCAATAAATAAATAATAAATAAATCCTCAAGCATCACCATCTGGAACCTACCCAAGAGGTAGGACCAGAACCACTGAAGCACAGTGCCCCTGATTCCCAATCCCCTCAGGCGTTCCTGAAGGATACCATGTTCGATGGTATCGAAAGCCACTGAAAGGTCCAAAAGCACCAACAGGGACACACTCCCCCTGTCGGTACTCAGGCACAGATTATCCACTAAGGCGACCATTGCAGTCTCAACTCCATATCCCGCTCTGAAGCCAGTTTGAAATGGGTCTAGAAAATCGGTGTCATCCAAAACTGCTTGGACTTGGAAGGCAACCGCCCTCTCGATCACCTTGCCCCAAAATGGAAGATTTGACACTGGTCTGTAATTATTAAGGTCCAAGGGATCCAGGGAGGGCTTTTTTAGAAGCGGCTGTACCACCACTCCTTTTAAATATGATGGAAAATTCCCTTCCTGGAGAGATGCATTAATAATGCATTGTAGTTGCAGTCCAACTGCATCTCCTCCTTGGACAACCAACCAGGAAGGACAGGGATCGAGAGGGCAAGTAGTCCTCCTCATTCGAAAAAAAAATCATTTTTTCCCAATCTCTGCAAAAAGTCTAATAGAGGTTTCCACTCAGCCATAAATGTAGATGTTGACTTTTCTCTAATTAGGGACATAAACTTAGCCATCTCCGCCAATTCCAGCATCTTCACCATCCATTCTTCTACTGAAGGTAAAGCTGAACATTTCCACTTTTGTGCATACAGTAGTCTCGCTGCTGTTGTCATTTATAAAAATAAAGTTCCATGGCTTCTTTCCAGCTGATTATCCATTATTCCCATAAGAAAGGCCTCAGGTTTCAATTGTATATTGACCTTTAAGATCTTTTGAATTAATAAATGTATTTGTATCCAAAAATTTTTACTTTCTTAATGTTCCTTCTTGTTGCTCACATTTCCAGCACACACCCGAAGTGCCATTATACATTTTGGCCAATTTCTCCGGGGACATATACCAGTGATACATCGATACATTTGGAGGGTACCAGGTTAGGGAAGACTGCAGTAGATAGTAGGATGATGACAAATGAGGCTTCTAATTTTCTTCTTTTGAAGAAACTTATATTTAACTCTAAGGGCTCATTCCTATGCATGCTTAGACAGAAAAAAGTCCTACAACCCCCAGCATTCCCCTGCCAGCATAGGATTGCGCACTAAATCTTAATCTGTTCTCCTCTTTGCACAACATTCATAGGACTGTGCCCTGAAAGTCATAATCTTTTCTCTTCTTTGCACAACTGCAAGCATCTGTTTAAATCATTAAATGCTTCTACAGAACTGTGGAGGCGAGGTGAGTGGCTTATCAAAGGGACAGATAACCGTCTTTCCAGGACTCCTCATGGGAGAGCTAAGTTTAGTCACGAGACGAATATAGCAGAAGGGAAATATTTTAACAGTGGCCAACAGATATACCTGCACATGGTATCAAGCTAAAGTGGAATAGCAAAAATGAGTGCGTAGAATATAAAAGTGAACACTAAAATCACCCGGTCTATCAAAGGTAGCTTTGAATGCACATTTATCATTATTGATTGATTGATTTGATTTGATTTATGCCCCACCTTTCTACCTAAAAATGGCACTCAAGGCAGCTTACAAAAACATTTTAAAATAGATTAAAACAATAAAACACATTAAAATACAATAAAAACATAACAATTACAGAATAAAAACAGCACCCACAGACCTATCTTCAGGCCAAAGGCCTTCTTGAATAAAGCCGTCTTTGCCTGCCATCAGAAGGATAGCAGAGAGGGAGTGAACCTCGCCACCCTTGGGAAGAGTTCCACAGCCTGGGAGTGGCCACCGAAAAGGTCTTCTCCCACATCACTGCCAAACATGTCTCTGATGGTGGCAGTCTCAAAAGAAGGGCTCTGCAGAAGATCTTAAGGACTTTTAAATCACTGCCATTGAGGAAGCACATAACATTCTGACAAGATTGTATTCAGAAGAGAAAACATAGAAACAAGTCAATAGTGAATGTTTATGTCTGTTGAGCTAAGAAGTGCTAAGAATGATGTGCATATAAAACTCCTGTGTTGACAAGATGTCCCCACATGGGAAAAGAAAAGAAAAGAAATTACCTGGCACTTTAACAGTCCATGTTTACTTGGAAGTAAGCACTTCTGGTTTCAACGTGGCTTACTCTCTAGCAAGTTTCCAAAGGATTGGAGCCTGAGTGCATGAAATACCTGGATGCATTCAGTAGAATAATTTTACTGTTAAAAAAATGTGCATTTCAATGGAGGAAGTTGATCCACTTATGAAATTAGGAAGCTAGAGTGAGATCTTTGGTCCATCTAGCCCAGTATGGTCGACACTGACTAGCTGTTGCTCTCTAGGGCAGTGGTTCTCAACCTTTTTTGCCCCATGCACCCCTTTCACCATATGCCAGAATGTCATTCCCCCCTTTCCAAGATTGTCTGACTTAATCTGTGCCATACAATAAGGTGTGTGATGTCCTGTAGATTATGCACAATCTGTAGAATTGTAATTTGTAGAAAGATCAGTATTCCAACAGTTTGAGTCTGTGGTCCCAATTCCCCCCCTGAAACCCTAAAATCCCCCCTGGGGGGAATTCCCCCCTGGTTGAGAACCCCTGGTTTCAGGCTGGAGTTTTTCCTGCCTGCCTGGGGATGCCAGGGATTTTACCTGGGACCTTCTACATGCAATACAGGTGCTCTACCGCTGAGCTACATCTCTTCCCATTTATGGGCAGAGGCATGCATTCATCTGTTTCTTCCACAGAACTGAATGGGATAGGGAGCTCTGCAGATGGAAGTGGGAAACTATGAAAAAGTGAAGACTTGTCAATTCCAAATGCCAAACACTTCTTGGTTTATTTTCTCAGTCCTGTCGGAGGCCTGTCCTCTTTGTGTTCTTCTAAGTTCCTGAGACAGGAACATCTCACAGTGGGCCATTTTCCTTTTTCTTCCCAAAAGCTGTTCAACAGAGTAAAAAAACATTGGGTGAACCAACCCTGGCGGTCTGCTAGCAGAATGATTTCCCCTCCCCCCCCTCCTGTAGCCCCTCCCCACCCCCGCATGTCCCCCAAATCTGCTCCGGAGAACAGATGAGGAACCTTCTGGAGCAGATTTGGGGTGGGACTACAGGGGGGAGGAGAGGGTGGGTATCTCCCACTGCATGAGTGGAAGGTCTGCTCACATCTCTGTTGAATCCACTCCACAGGAATAAGTAGCAACAACAATGCATCTGTTCTTTGTGTGGTGGTGTGTGAAATCCACTATGCATTACCCACATAAGTCCTACTGAAATGAATGGGTATTCATGCAGCATCAGCATGACAAGGATTGTTTCCACAGGGAAATACGATAGAAGCTCTTGTAGGGTCATCAAAGCAAGCAGTCCTTTGTAAAGTCCTATTCAATCCTATATTTTTGCCTGTTCAAAAGACGCCTGCCATAGAGAGGAGAGCTCTGTACATTTTTGCCAGCAGAACATAAAATCTCCATGGCAGCCTTAAGTATATGAGCAGATGAAAAGGTCTTTGAAGTAAGAATGATGGGCGCCTCATGTTTTTTTTATTATATTTGCCTGGTTTTACTCACATACATTAACAGATTTTCCTCTTTGCACAGAGAATGGCTCCAAGAAGTCTCTCTTCTACTGTAAGTTATACTGACCCCACATTAGAGCCTATAGCAACTGAACATTCAACAATGCACCAGAAGATAGTAGATTCACAGTTCAAGTGCTATGAGAGGATGAACAGAGCACCTCCTTACAAGAAAAAAGGTAAAAAGAGAGAGAAAGAAGACTACACTTTAATGGATTTCTGAAATGCTATAAAGAAAAGTTGGGAGGGAACATTGTGAGTAATCAGTTACAAAAGGATAAATTGACATATCAGCTGTTTAGTGATAAATGAAAGGCTGGAGATCACAAAGAACTTTCTGAACAGTGAAAGAGTCAAGTTTTGCAATAGCTTACTTACAACATGTGTGAGCCATAAAATGTCTTAGGGCACAATTGTGTACATATTTAGACAGAAAAAAAGTCCTACATCTCCCAACACGGCTGGCTGGAAAATGCTAGGAGTTGTAGGACTTCTTTCTGTCTAAACAGTCAGTCAGTCAGACGATCACTCGTGACCGAGTAAGATTGTCTTCCAGGATTAAAAAAATTTTTTTTACAAAAAGGAGATTTTAAAAGGAGGAATATTCTAAAGAAAAATTGTGTAGACTCTAGCGATGGGTCCGTAAGTGACTGTGGAGGCCAATTCTAGATCCACACAGCTTCCCACAGTGAGGACACAGGTTACCAGATGGAAGATGGTCCTGTAAAGGATTCATTTGACGTGCTTTTCGCTTAGCACGTTTCTCCCTTTCACCTTGCACTCGGGCTTCTTCAAAGTCCATAGAGCCTTTGTGAAAGGCCAACCTCCAGTTAGATCGTTCATGGGCCAGAGCTTCCCAGTTTTTGATGTTTATATTGCATTTTTTTAGATTAGCCTTAAGAACATCTTTAAACCTCTTATATTGACCACCAATATTCCGCTTTCCATCCTTGAGTTGGGAATAAAGTAACTGCTTTGGGAGAGGGCAGTTTTAAAACTAAGGGAGATGGCACCCTTAGTTTTAAAACTGAGCTGGATACATTCAGAGGAGCAATATTTCTTCAAAACTGGCTTGCTTTTATGCTGGTTTTTTTTTCAGGAAGTGCCACCCTTGCCTCACTCACTTCTTACAGAATTCAGAATTTACCAGATTACTGCATTCCAATGTTTTCAGTGTTGTCCTGTGTCTTTTTCAGGCCCATGTTGTGGCAGCCTTTTTGTTTCGTTTTTCCTTTTGTAAAAAGAAAAAGAAAACAAGAAACACAACTGCAGCACCAACCTGTTGAGCGTGAACAGGAATTAAATGGCTACTGCGCTTTAATTAAAAGCTGCTTCTGTGCAGATTTTACCCTTTTACTGCTTCCTAGTCAGTATAGCTGTGGGATTAGTGATGCATATCTCCTTAGTTGCCTGTTAATTAGTCAGTTTCTGTTCCCCACTGGGCTTATGTATGTGTTTAGTTGATAATTTCCTTGCTTTTCTTTTCTTTTTTCCCTCTCTCTTTTCTTTCTTGTGTTGTAAAATAGTGGTATTTTACTATAAAAGGAAGACAAGAAGAAATGATGAAAGGAAATCCAGTCATTAAGACCCCCTCCCCTGCAGAGAACTGACTCTGACTAATAAAGGGGCAATTAATTAATTAATTAATTCTGTCAGCTTGAGCTGAACAGGAAACAATAAAAATAGGAGCAGCCCTAACATGCAGCAGGGTGGAGTGGCTGCTCCCACTGGTACAACAAAGGGTTTGTTTTCTTTTTTAAAAAGTGTTGGCCTGTGTGTGCCGTGCCATGTAGGACCCACTTCCAACACCAGAATGCCTTCTTCTTCCAGCTGATTGCAGAAAAGCAATGTCTCAGCCATGCTGAAGGGCACTAGTTTGGAAGCAGCCAGTCAGTTGCCCTGAACCTATTAGAGAGAATCAGTAAAAAGAGTAATGGCAGTGGTGTCATCGGGCACACAGCTTGCATGCTGAGTTCCTGAAACAATCATGCACAACCTCCCCAGATAGTCTGTGCCTATCACATGGAAAGAAAAGGGACCTGGGGTGGATTTAGTCCAGGCCTCCTTCCTCCAGTTCTTTGGATACTGTGGCACACTGTGCAATACAAATAGGGGTACCTTTAAGGGAAGGAGGGAGGGCAGGGAACATGTTTCACAAAACATGCTACTACAGCCTTTCCCAACCTTTTGCCCTCCAGATGTGTTGGACCCTAACACATCTGGAGGGTGACAGGTTGGGGAAGCTTGTGTTACTATGTCTCAGGAGAAGCTACATCTCTGATTGATTACAGCGGGGATGGGGAACCTTAGGCCTGCGGAGGCTCCCTATCTGGCTGGTGGGGGCTCTCTCCCAGACCCTGCCCCTTCTCCCAGCCCTAGAGAAAGGCAGTTTTTCCCTAGTGCTGAGCAAAAAGCCGCCCTTTTCTCCGATCACTGAGCTAAGCAGTCCTTTTACTACACACAGAGTGGGATTTCCCCACCCAGCACCTTCTTCTAACACTGAGCAATCACTTTCTCCCTGGGCAGGGAGGCAGCGAGCAATCCTATGACATTATGGGTGGGTCTTCAGGAGGGAGAGGCCCATATCCTGACATCCTCTGCCCCCCCCCCCTTCTGGGGTGACTCAGAAGGCAAACTGGAACAGTTCCCTACCCCTGGTTTAGAGGTATTATAAAAACTGCCTTTAATCTTGAACCTTGCTGTCAATCTTACCACCACCCATCCCACTGAGGCCCTGGCTACGAACCCGCTTTCTTACAAGTAAACCCCATCGGGTATATGGAACTTATTTCCATGTAATGTGTTTCGAATAGTGGTGCTAGCCTCGCAAGGCAGGGGTGGCACTTAGTGAGAGTGAGGAGCAGATGCCCCCCCATATCGCTATTCCTCAAGAACTCTCCAGCTATCATGAGGTATAAAAAAGTAGCCTTAACAAATGGTCTTAAAAGACACCTGGTGTTTTTTTTTGGGGGGGGGGCAATTTAATGTTAAACATATGCAAGAGCAGGCCTTTGAATCTTGCTATGAATCTCTTCCTTCTGCTCCCCCATACTGAAAACATTTGGCACATCCGTCCAAAACCTGAAATGGTGCCCCTGTCACAAGGGGAGGGTTCTGTCTCTCACCTTGAAAAATCTCTTTATAGTATACAGTACAAAAAATACCACAGTCAAGACTGTGCAGTGGAGAATGGAACTGAAAAGGCTTCATTGGATCGAAAGAGAGAGAGGGGGGGCGGAGTTATTATTTTAATGAGGCTAAATTATTGGGGATAATAAATAAGCAGGCTGAAAATATGTACCCAAAATAAGATCGTATAGAAATAAAATTGACTTACTCTTTTTCATAGAACAAGGATAATGTGTGTGGGGAGAACCTGTTTATTTCCCCTGGGTGAAACATTTTGTATAGTCTATTGAAGAACACAAATGTTTTTTCATTTCACAGAATGACAAATGTTTTCAGCATGGAAAGGGAAACCTCCTACGTAGCTGACCCTGCCATCTTTCAGAAATGTGTTTTAGTTGCACTTGAGTTCTCCTGTTGATATTTTCTATTAACTCTATGAAGTTATTCTTTCATCTCATCCAAAATACATCCCAAAGCTGGGAGAAAATGGAGTGTTTCTTAGAAAGAAATACAGTTTTCTAGGGAAGGGAGTTTTTGGATCCCACACCAAATTGCTGTTATGATTTATTAACAAAGTGATTTTAGCACGTGTTTCTAAGGGAAGAATATGTACACACACACACACCACATAATGAGAAAAAATGCACTTGGAAAAAGGAAGACTTAGCATACCTGAAAGTCTTTAAAAGATAAAATTATACTAATTCATTTTTGTAATAATCATTTAAAACAGAGCTATCTTGGAATGTTTGCTTGTCTAAAAGCAGAAAGTTTCATTCTTCTCGCTTAACGGCTGCCAGCATTAAAGTTCAGTAGCCTTTGTCATTTCTTAAAATCTATGAACAGCTAGCTGTTAATCTGATAGCTTCTTTGCGAAATGCTCATCATCCATTTTGTGTACGATAAAGAGCTTTGATGGGTCACTTCAAGCCCAATCATCGGAACCAATGGATGTTTTCTCACATTTGGCAATGCAAAGGATTGGCCCAAGTGCCTTAGATTGTGATCCTAGACACAAGTTATTTCCCTGTGACTTGGGTTCAAATCCTCACTCAGCCACAAGGTTTATCGGCTGACCTTGCCCAATCATAATCTTTTGGTCTATTGTACTCCACAGGTTTCTTGTGAGAATAAAATGAGATTACCTCCAGTGCCAGCTCCAGGTTTGCGGGGGGGGGGGGGCTTTGGACAAGACACCCTCAATGAGCCCCCCTCATGATCATTGCTGCCAGCTGTTGCTGCTCCTCCTGTTCCTCATAGTTGCTACCACCTGCTTCCTTGCCAGGCGGAGAGCCAATGAGCGAGTAGGCAGTGCCGGTTGCTCCTGTCCCTTCTCACCACTGCTGTTGCTTGCTTGCTCACCTCCTCTGGGCTAGAGTAAGAGGTGGATGAACAAGCAGATTGCAGTGGTGAAGAGAGGGAGCAGCTCTTGTCAGTCAGGGACCTGCTGAGGTGTGGCCCTTTGGCAGGTGAGGTGCCCAGCCATGCCGACCCTTGACGCCAGACCTGGGAAACCCCATGTATGCCACTCTTCTCTCCTTGGAGAAAGGGCAAGGTATAATGTGAGAAGTAACAATAAGTAACATAGTACTTCCTAGTTTAGAAATAGTAACAGTACTAACCCATTCTGTGAATCCTACCGACAGTTCACTAAGCAAAAAATTCAGAGGGATAGTCAGAGCAGGAAAAGAAGTTCAATGGCATTTTCCTAAACAATAAACCTTTGTTCTTTCTGAATTTCTAGGGCTATTCTGTAACCGGACATGGGATGGATGGCTATGCTGGGATGACACACCTGCTGGAGAATTCGCTGACCAAAATTGCCCCGATTATTTTCCAGACTTTGATCCAACTGGTAGAGTGCTTCTTTTTATCTTTAGCAAATGCATTTAGGGTTTGGAAATGGAAGGGGAACTCTGTCATCTGTTTAAAACTGAAGGTGTTGTTGTAACTTCGAGAAACTGAGCATGTTAAATAACATGTATTCGTAGCATTTCTGAGTTGCTTCACCACCAACTTGGCAACTGAATAGCATGTTTCTCTTTATCGCATATTGTAATGTGACTTATCCATCATCATCATCATCAGGCGATCACTCGTGACCGAGTAAGATTGTCTTCCGGGATAAAAGGAGGAAATTCTAAAGAAGATTGTGTAGAGTCTAGCGATGGGTCCGTAAGTGACTGTGGAGGCCAATTCTAGATCCACACAGCTTCCCACAGTGAGGACACAGGTTACCAGATAGGAGATGGTCCTGTAAAGGATTCATTTGACGTGCTTTTCGCTTAGCACGTTTCTCCCTTTCACCTTGCACTCGGGCTTCTTCAAAGTCCATGGAACCTTTGTGAAAGGCCAACCTCCATTTAGATCGTTCATGGGCCAGAGCTTCCCAGTTTTCGATGTTTATATTGCATTTTTTTAGATTAGCCTTATGAACATCTTTAAACCTCTTATGTTGACCACCGATATTCCGCTTTCCATTCTTGAGTTGGGAGTAAAGTAACTGCTTTGGGAGACGGCAGTCAGGCATTCGAACAACATGACCGGTCCACTGAAGTTGGCGTTGAAGGATCATTTTTTCAATGCTAGTAGTCTTTGCTTCTTCCAGTACACTGACATTTGTTCGTCTATCTTCCCAAGTAATTCGCAGGATTTTCCGGAGGCAACGTTGATGAAACCTTTCAAGGAGGTGGAAGTGACGTTTATAGATAGTCCATGTTTCGCAGGCATACAATAAAGTTGGTAATACAATGGCTTCATAAACCAGTGCCCCTTGAAGCCAGTATAGTGAAAATGGCGTTGTTTGTTTTTAGTGTCGGCCCTGCTTTTATAATCATTCCATTTTTAAGTGCCGTGAACTGAATAGCAGCTGCTAAAGTATGTTCATTTCTGTAAAATGAATATTGTTTTTCCCTGGGATGCTCTCCTATATTTTGTGGTCCAAGACAGATTTATAAAGTTCTTGGAAGAACAGATCCCGAAAAAACCAGCAAACAAAACAAAACCTACTTTATTAAGCCACAGAGGGCCCACTGCCCATCGTTGCTCCTTGAAATATTCATAGAAATACATGTAGCCCAAAAAAATACATTGCAACTTTCAGAAAGGTTATCCTAAATTTGTATGTGGGTGAGCCTGTGTTTGTAAAATAGAATCAGTAAACATTGAGAATTGTCATGCCCAATAGTTCACAGGTACAAATGTATGTGTATGTTGTTTCAACATTATTTTTGGAGTGTTCTGTCAGCACAGCCTCTGGAAACTTCAACCTCAGGAAACCACAGCTTGCCATGATGTTTAGACCCAAAACTGTGGTTAATGTTAACTCTGGTTAAGCCAGCTTCAGTAACTATGGGCCTGTGGCTCATGCTGGCTCAGCTTGTCTGAGTGTGGAAAGCTAAGCAGGGTCAGGCCTGGTTATTACTTGGATGGGAGACCCCTTCTCTAGTTTCCTGCATTGAGCAGGGGGTTGGACTCGATAGCCTTGTAGGCTCCTTTCAACAATATGATCTATGAAATCTATGAAATTGACTTGTTTGAAACTAACCATTGTTGTGTGTGTGCTTTAAACCACCCAGATGACTATTTGTTGACGAGTGGCATAGAAATGCCATAAATGGATGGGTGGCTGGATAAATGAATAAAGATTAACCACAGTTGGTCAGGTTTGGACAACATGGCAAGCAGTAGTTAATCAAAAATGGAAGCAAAAGCTTCCAAAGCTTTTGTTGTGGCCAGGCTGGAAGAGGAGAGAGGAGGGAGAGCACAAACTCAAGGTTCACTGCAGTTCATTCTTTTTATGCTATATGATGATTTAGCATGATGTCCAAACCAACTCATTCTTTGTCACAATTAAAGGCCCAGTTCAGATGTCACATTAACCTAGATGGTTGTTTTTTAAACCCTGGTTTTTTTGTGAACGAAACAGGAGCGAGATAGTGTGCCGGTTCCTGCCGCTCGGGGACACTCCGCTCCAGGGTTGTTAAGCGTGATGTGAAAACCAGGAATTCTGAGTTGTTGGGGAGAGACAACCCAACAATCTAAAATTCCCTCGCCCAACAACCTAGAATTCCCAGTTTGCATAACTCAGGGATGGGAGCATCCCTGGGTTGTTTTACTCCGCCGTTTGCAGTGGGAGCAGCCTGGCAGCGGGAACCAGCACACTCACTTGCTCCCGCTTCATTCGCAACAATCCAGGACTTTAAAAAAAATCCTGGGTTATTGTGATGTATGAACCGGGTCATGATCACTAAGTGTTTACCTCATATCTTGCCCCACAGAAGAATAGTATTAGCTGAGCTCAAAGCAAAATCTATCCATATCTTCTTCATTTACTTTATCTTTTTTTTTTAAAGAAAGTATTTTCAGAATTTTCTTTCTCTTTCGTTTAATATTTCTTTAAAGCACGGGTGGGGAATGTGCGGTCCTCCAGGTCTTGTTGGACTGCAACTCCAATCAGCCCCTAGCCAACATAGCCAACAACATCTGGAAGGCTACATGCTCCCCATCTCTGCTTTATAGCTTTTTCATTTCTTTAGAGGTTGGAATCTGCATACAGGTTCCCCAACCCCTCCACCTCTGTTGCTCTTACATACTAAAGCATTTATGGATGACTTTTAATGCCATCTGTAGTAATCAATTTTCACTCTTCGTTCTCTCTTCCTCTCTCTCTCTCTCTCTCTCTCTCTCTCTCACACACACACACACACACACATACACATGCATGCACACACACACACACACACACACCTATACCTCTGCTTCCTCTGCTCATCTGTATTTTTCTCCACTTGGCACTGTACTCTTACCTCTCTGTCCTACTCATTAACTCTGCCATTCAATTTATCAGTGTTCACAGGCACACATCACAGCTGCTGGGCAAGTTAGCGTGTAGCTAGGAATGGACTTCACAGGTGACTGGTCTGCACTGGGGGATTTAATCAAAAGTGGGCGAATCAGGAAATCTTGTGGTGGCTGCAAACTGGCACCTGCTAATAGAGCTGGAAGTCTCTTGATGGTGGTTATAAGAGCAGGTTTCACTGTACTGAAGAAATGTGCTAGGTACTGATGTGCAGATAATTGTTTTCAGCTCTGATTTGTTCCTGTTAAATAAAAATTAAAAAAAGACAGATTCTGGGTTGGATGTTTCTATGGTTTCCTACTTTTCATAACTAGAAATGTTATTATCAAGCTATCTTCACTCCAGGCATGGCTTGTAGAGGCAATGTATTAAATTAGCAAAATCTAGGGACATTTTTACACAGGCAATCAGCACAGGTTTGCATTTTTGCCACCGTTATTTTTTTACTATATGCCACAGTGATGATGGGGTTTTGTGATGAGCAATTTTCAGTCTGGATTAATGTGATATATTCAACCACACCTACCCATCAGGGCATACTTGATATATCTATTCATCTTGTTTCATTTCTGCAAAATATATATGGTACAAAATGGGATCTGAGTCAGCAGCACTGTTTTGGATAGCCATGGGCTCATTTCACTCAGGCGGAAGTCACCTGTATGACTTCTCTGACCTTCATTTTCTTTTTAGCTAGCCCTGATGTGCAGCTATACTCTGTCAGGAATGAACAGCCTTCAAGCAGAATGACATTCTTATTTATTTGCACATTTCTTAAGTGCTAGAGCTAAAACAAACACACAAACATAGGGACTTTCCAAAATATCCTGGAATATGTGGGGATATTCAGATATTTAGGAAATATTTGTCCTCAAAATTTAAATTTTGCTGAGAGATGGATTAAAAGATGGTATTTTGGTTGGCTGATTGCTAACACCAGATTTTGTGGTTGTTTCAAAATACTCCAAAGTCAATATTTTTCAACATGGCATTGCCTGGTATTTGGTGATAGAGCTGATTTACTGACACTGCTGTAGGCAGTGAACATACTGGATATGTATACTGAATGTGAGAGGGTGGAAGATCAGTCTGGTATTTCTTCATACTTAAGAGGTTGTTTCCAACTGTGTCCATCCACCAGCGGACATAGGAAGCTGCCTTATACTGAGTCAGAACATTGGTCCATCTAGCTCAATATTGTCAGCACTGACTGGCAACGGCTCTCCAGGGTTTCAGACAGGAGTTTTTCCAGCCCCACCTGGAGATGCTGGGGATCGAACCTGGGATCTTCTGCATTCAAAGCAGGTGGAATGGACACCCCTGGGGGAATGGATTCCCTCCCCCTCTGCAGCTCCCCATATGCTTGCATATCTGCTCTGGATGGTTAGTGGACCCTCCAGAGCACATTTGGAATGGGAGGAGTTTGCAGGGGAGACAGGAAGGGTACGTCCCATTGCGCCAGTGGTAGTCCGCTATGCAACGCTGAATGGAGCCCAAGCCCCAAGGCAATTTCCTTTTCATGTTTTTTGTGGGATGAACCCACATTAGTGGCATGTAAATGCCTTTTCCACGTTTCAGGCTGTAGGTCAGTGGTACAGCACATTTTTGCATGCAGGAGGTCCTAGGTTCAGTTCCCTACTTCTCCAATTTAAAAAAAAAAAAAAAGGACTCCAGGAAGCAGGGCTGGTTAATACCCTTGCCTGAGACCTTGGAGAGTGACTGCCAGTTTTAGAGTATCCTAGGGATGTATTAAAAAATTGTCTCAGTTCGTTTTTGATCAGGATTTACCCAGTTCGTAACTTCCGGACTGAACACTGACTCAGACGCAATCTGGGGTCAAAGTCTTTATGTTTCTAAGCTTGCATTATGATTTGCGGACCAAAAAACACGTGTTTGGCATCATGGGTACATTTGAAAAATGCACATTAAAAAAGATGTACTTTTGAAAAATGCACACAAATCAATGGGAGAATAATGCATACATTTCAAAGATGCGCACAATTGATGCATACATTTGGAAATACACATGAAAATGTGCATGGATATTCACATGAAAAGAGAAAAAAAACAAGGCTCACAATCTGACTGTTGTATATTATTCCAGTCAAGAGATACGCAGTTGTTGTTGACACAGTCCAAGGTTTAGAAGCCAAAATATCTGTCTGAAATCGAAGGAAACACGAACCAGTAGAGGAGCATGCTGAAGAGTAGTCAAAATCGATCTGGGGTCAAAATACACGAATCTAGGTCCAGGAGCCATTTTTTATTTATTTATTTATTATATTTATACCCCGCCTTTTTTCCTGCAAGGAACCCAAGGCGGCTTACATAATCATCCTCCTCCTCTCCATTTCATCCTCACAACAGCCCTGTGAGGTAGGTTAGGCTGAGAGGCAGTGACTGGCCCAAAGTCACCCAGTGAGTGACTTTTCCCTGGCAAGGGAAAAAAAAGAGCTGGCAAGAGCGTCTTTTTTACGGCTGATCTGCAACAACAATTGCTTCCAGCATCTGAAGTGTGTTTGGGACCTGTCTTTTAAGCAAGGGCTGATTGGCAAGTCAGCACATCTGGGCCTGGTTGCAGATGACATGTGCCTGCCCCCCCCCCATACACACTCGGGCTCAGTTGCACTATGCCTTCCTCCTCCACCCCAAACGGAGGCACAACACTGATACAGATTGGAGTCGGAACAAGCTTCGAGGTGGAATTCAGAAAACTTTGGCAAGCTCCAGTTTTGGTGATTTACATGTCCCTAGAGTAGACCATACTGGGCTCGATTGAGAGGTGGTCTGACTCAGTATGACTTAGCCTCATATGTCCGTTCATTGCCACACAGTTTTGCAATTGCTTTTAAGATATAATTTATCTTCTTAAAAGTGCATAATATGATTTTCTTATGAACACAGTTCTGCTATCTTGGATTTCATTTCATTTCATTTATTACATTTCTATACCACCCGATAGCCGAAGCTCTCTGGGCAGTTTACAAAGATTAAAACCTCAAAAATACATTATTAAAGCCATATACGTACAAACATATAATCATACAACACAGAGACACACATATATCTAAAATCCATTTTAGACAACCAGCAAGAAAAAAAACCAGATTGTTTTCTGACATCTTTTTTTAATTGTTATCACGAAATTAACAGCGGAGGCTGGTGGCTGCAAGGCCAGTGGGGCAGTGTATCCACTCCAGGTTGTAGTCTAAACTTTTAAGGAGCTGGCTATGCTGCTGGATCTATTTTGGACAGGGGTGGAGTTCAGCACCATGGAGAGCTCCTTTAAAGTTCTGACTACAGCCCAGGGTGGATGCAGCACTCCAGCTAGATTGGAGCCACCAGCTTCCTCTGGATATTAACAGTGAAGGTTTATATGGGCTTCTCTTATATTATAGGCATTATTTGCTATTTGAAATATTCTCTTCCCCACAGTCGCCTTCCTTTAAATATTTTATTGGTGTACATAACTGAATCACGCATGCTTCAGAATTATCCTTTTGGTATGGTAAACATGATCGCATGCAGACCAGCTATAACCTGTCACAGGGGTTATACTCCTAGAGTACAAGAAAGAGCAATGCCTATATATATATATATATATATATATATATATATATCCCCTGCATGCATGCATTCATTTCTTCACATTTAGAGGCTCCATCTCTGTGATTAAGGAACAGTAAATGAAATAAAGCAAAAAAACATCTGAATCCCCTTTAAATTTGGATATGGGAAACCCAGATTCTGCTCAATACAGAAGGAAGGTGTGATGTAACTGTGATTGAACTTTTTCAGAGTTAGCTTGCTGGAGGAAGTTTGGGTGGAAATATGAGCAATGAATCAATAATATTCTCTACTGGTTTAATCTTCGCTCCCAAATACCAGATCAAATGAAGAGGTCTTCCCATGCTCTTCAAGCTTAGAAAAGTTCTCAGGGGAGGGAGTTCTGTAACTCTAGGGTGGCTACTGTTAAATCTCTCTGCATGGCTATACCTTTTAAATGTTTCATTTAATTATTGATTATATATATATTATTCACACATTGTGAATAATATATATATAATATAATATATACAGGCCTGTGGCTTACGCTGGCTCAGCTTGTCTGAGTGTGGAAAGCTAAGCAGGGTCAGCCCTGGTTATTACTTGGATGGGAGACCCCTCCTCTAGTTTCCTGCATTGAGCAGGGGGTTGGACTCGATAGCCTTGTAGGCTCCTTCCAACTCTATGATCTATGAAATCTATGAAATTATTAAAAGAAACATCCAGTCATCATCATTCATATTAACAATGTATAATTCTGCTAAAATGCAGTTTGGCACAGAACTCCAAACTTTTACTACTTTTTGAGGTTGTACTGTTGAACTTTGGTAGGCTGCTAGTTTTACCACAGTCAAGAAACAAGCCCCGCTGTTTCTTCCACCTTTCAGTTTTTTCTTGGTATAGCCCTAGTTTTGGAAAATGTTAATCTCAGACAAACCAGAGCGCACAATAAATATTCTTGTTACTGTATAGAATGAAGCATTTTCACAAAATTCAACAAATTAGAGGATCTTCGGAGCCACCACAATACTAGCACCTACCATTATTTGTAGGTGTCAGCACCCATCATTAAATTTAATTTCCATGAGCTACAATGACATTGCTTAGCCCTCTTAAAACAGTTCTCACTTATACCCGACCCAACTTAAAATAAAGTCATCCCTTATGGGTGGGGAAAATATAGCCATTCAGATGTTATTGGACTGCAGTTTCCATTAACCGTCACCAACCATTGGCTTTGTTGACTAGGGCTGATGGGAGTTGCAGTCCACCAACATCTGGAGGGACACATGTTCCCCACCCCTGCCTTAGAGAATAAGACATTCCAAACCACATCAGGAATACCACAGTGTAAATCTTTATTCTGTTGAATCATGTATGGCAGGGCCCTTGAACCTCAGGCGCACGGGCCAAATCCAACCATCTGGGGTTCCCTAGATGGCCACACTAGTTTCCTGCATTGAGCAGGGGGTTGGACTCGATAGCCTTGTAGGCTCCTTCCAACTCTATGATCTATGACATCTATGAAATCTACACCCTTCCCCTGGTGGCCCTTTCCCCCTGACCACCAATCCTTTGGTGGTTTTCCGGCTCTTTCATGCTTTTTCCCATTCTAAAAGGTTGAAATGCCTCTCCTATGACTTATTTATTGTCAGTAAGAGCTTTAAGCTAAAGAATGCTAGTACTTTGGGTATTTTGGCCGCAGCCCCTTTTTCCTTCAGCCTGACCCACTCACTGCTGGAATGCAGCCCCTAAAAGCGTCTCCAAAATTAAATTTGGCCCTCAAGCTGAAAGAGGTTCAACACCAACACCCCAGTGCATGTTTTTTGACACTCCATATAAGAGTCAAGTAAGATCCTATACATTTTTTATTTTTAAAAAATTGAGCCGAGCCAAAGTATTGCTCAGCAAAAACTTTGGTGGTGCAAATCGGGGTGTGTGTGCCATGCTAAATCCCCCTCCCCAGTAAACCCACTTTTTACCTTCAAATTTGATTTCTCTTCGGCTCTTTGCTGCCAAGATGATCCAGCCATTTTCACAGGCCATGGTGCCATAAGATGGGAAGTCAACAGTTGTCTAGGCAATGCAGGATCCTGGCTTTCCCTGTGCATAGAGCACATCACAGGAAGAAGGAAAGAAAAGTCATTGGTTTCCTGGGCAACACTGCACTCTGCAAAAAAAGGGTAGGTGACAATCCTCATGGCTGCCAACAGCCACAAGAAAGGAGGTGAAGTTAAATGCAGGAGTGGGTGTTGGACGGCGCAAACAAGGCTGCAAAGTGAATAGCTTAGTCTTGGCTCAGTTCTACTTTTAAATCATCATCTGTACTCTGTGTGCCCTCACTGTCAGAACATGGCGCATAGAGCATAGCAAAGGTGAACTGAGGGTATGAAATTAATCATGTAGTTCTGTGGATTCTTGTGTCCCATTCAATTTTCACCAGAGGAATTAAAAATGAGAATAGTCTTAGTAATAATTGTCTTCTGTCAGCTTAGATCAGGGGTAGGAAAGCTATCACCCCACTATTAAAAAAGAAGAAGAGGAGGAGGAGGAAGAGGAGGAAGAGGAAGAAGTAGTAGTGCAGGGCTGCATGAACGAAGAGTTCAGCAAGGTAGATATTACCTCAGGCCTTACATTGCCTAGTCCTGGCTTAGAGCCATTCTGATTAAGGCCCCTGACCTCATTTCCGATCAATGAAACAACAGCAACAATTGAAGCAAACAAAAATAAACCGCCCCTCCTTTCATTCTACACAGTGTATTGGGACAACTCTTCAATATTGAGGTAGTTAAAGTTCCAAAAAGCAATCTTATTGCTCCTTATTATAGCCCTACAGAGCAGAGGGTTGTCAAGGAAAATGTCCTCTGATTGATAATCCTTGCTCATTGCCAATGAGTCAGGCTTGTAGAAGAGAGTCTGGGGGAAAGAGGCATACTGTTTAGACTTCATAATTACTAGACCAAAGATTTTCTTTCCCCAACCCAACCCAGGTCCTTCACCAGTCACAGTGATTTTCTAAGCAGCTGAACCAATATCCCTCTCCAGCCATTCGGGGAGAGAAATGAATGTTGTTAATGTAATGATCCCTTGGATATCAATGGGAGGACATTAGGTAAACATTTGGTACATTGTGTTCTATTGCATAGTCACCTACCTTTAATCTGTTTAAGACTTCAAATGCTTTCCAGATTTAGATAGTATCTGGCAACAAATGCAGTGAGAAGATAATAGGAAAGCAATCTAAGATGATGTGTAAGTTAAATTGATGGGTGGCTCAGAGAATATGTTCTTTTCTTGTATATTGCCTGGGCACATATTCACATTTGAACATTGGATCCCCAGAGCTGTTGTGCGGAGATGTAGTTATTCCAAAAGAGTTTTCCTTTGGACTTCCTAGAGTCTCCTTATTCCAAGTCTTTCTATATAAAGTGCGTTCCTAGTCCTAGAAAATGAACACATCCCCTCAGTTCATGGTGTGTTTTTATTTATTTATTTATTTAAAATAATTTTTTAGGGCACCTTTAAGGGTATAACCTTGTCACTATGTTCTCGTGTTTCTTTCGTTAAGGTGGAGACTGCAGTCAGGGAACTGTGGTGACGAACCAAATATATTATTTATTAATTTGTGAAATTTATTTATTATTTGTTTGTTTGTTATGTTCTTATACCACCCATTAGCTGAAGCTCTGTGGGCGGTTTACAAGACAAAACTTAAAACCATAAAATACACAATATAATAACATAGTAAAGCAGAATATAAAACTATAGGTTTAAAACAGAATAAAACCAAAAAGTAGGAACCAGGATAAAAGCCAGCAGCAGAGCAAAGATCTAAAAACGTACTAACACAATTTTAAAAACTGAAGGGCTAAAAATATCCTGCCTTTTGACCAAATGGAACTCAAGGCAGCTAATGACAATAGAAATACAATAAAATATAATAAACATCAATATATACAATGTAAAATAATGTCTAAAAGGTAAAACATCATTAAAAACAAACAGGTAAAACCAGTTGCCACATATTTACAAATCAGCTTAGGGGTCAAAGGCCTGTCTAAATAAAAATGTATTTTCCTGCCAGTGGAAAGGCATCAGAGTTGAGGCTACCCAGCCCTGCCTTGACCAGGAATTCCAAAGCCTTGGGGCAGTCACCAAGAAGGCCCTCTCTCGATTTCCCACCAAATGTGCTTCAGATGTTAGTGGGATAGAAAGAAGGGCCTCATCTGAGGATCTTCCCCAGACAACCAGTCAGGTTCATATGGGAAAATGCAGTCTTTCAGATAACCTGGTATTTATTTATTTTATGTACTAGTATTTGTATGCCACTCCATATCTAGGCAGATTCCAGAGTGGTGAACAATAAAGATAAAACAGACAAAAAGGATAAAAAACAATACATTAAAAACAGGATAACATTTAAAACCATGGCTGGTCAGCGAGAAAGGCTTCCCGGAACAAATATGTCTTCAGCAGACACCAAAAAACAACACAGTGTTGGTGCCTGCCTGACCTCCAGAGGTAGGGGAGTTCCTATGGAAAGGAAGGCTCTTTTCCTGGTGGACTCCCTTTGGGCCATAGGTCCATGTAGAACCAGTAGGAGAATGTCCTCTGATGACCTCAGTGACCAGGCAGGTTGGTAAGGGAGAAGGTGCTCTCTCCTGGTCCCAAGTTGTTCAGGGATTTGTACACTAGTACCAGAACCTTAAATCTGAGCCTGATAGCGAATAGGCAGCTAGTGTAGTTCCTTCCCTCAGCAAAGGAGTTGCATGCTGAAAAGGGACAGCTCCTGACAACAGCCGAGTTGCTGCATTCTGCACTTAGCTCCAGCTTCTGGAGCAGCTTTAAGGGCAGCCCCACATAGAGCACATAAAGTATCAAGTCATGCTGGACTTCATAGGTCATAGCCAACACTTTGAATTGTGCTCAGAAAAGGACCAGTAGCTAGTGAAGCTGTTGTAACATGGGCGTCACATGCTCCCTATAACTCTATAGGGAGTCACATGCTCCCTACGAGTCTATAATCAGTAGTCTGGATGCAGCATTCTAAACCAACTGAAGACTCCAACCACTCTTCAAAGACAGCCCCACGCAGAGCGTGTTACAGTAGTCCAAGTGGGATGCAACTAAGGCAGATGTCACCATGGCCAGATCCAACATTTCCAGCAATAGGTGCAGTTGGTACGCTAGCCTTAGTTGTGCAAAAGTACTCCTGGTCAGCACCCAAAACCCGGGCATCCAAGTTCAGGGCTGAATCAAGTGCTCCCAAACAGTGAACCTGAGTTTTCAAAGGGAGTGCAACCCGATTCAGGACAGCTTGAATCCCTACTGCCTGATCTGCCTTTTTTTGCTTTCTAAAGGTCTCTAAAATCCTATGG
This sequence comes from Shinisaurus crocodilurus, assembly GCA_021292165.1. NCBI lineage: Eukaryota > Metazoa > Chordata > Lepidosauria > Squamata > Shinisauridae > Shinisaurus > Shinisaurus crocodilurus. The sequence continues at coordinate 37,557,080 of CM037880.1, read as the reverse complement.
ATTTCCTGTGGGAAAACAGTTTGTAAGACTGGTGCCACAGCAGGTAAGGCCTTGTTTCTGTCAGTTAGAGAAGGGACCTGAAGCAGAGCACCTTCAGACAACTTTAGAGTGTAAGAAGACTTATATGGGAAAGAAATTCTCTCAAATATTTACAGTACACATATATTTCATACCGGGATGGGCAGAAGGTAGACTGCAGACCACCAATGAACCACTAGTTGGTGAACCACCTAGTGTCTGCTAGTTGCTGGGATTCTTCCATAGAGTAATGGACTGGGTTGATCCAGGAAAACTTCATTTATGCTCTTAAGCAAGAGTGCATACTCAGGATCACGTAAAACAGATTATATTTATTTATTTAATACATTTTTATACCACCCAATAGCCGAAGCTCTCTGGATGGTTTACAACAGTTTTGCCTTAACTAATTATAGTTCTGCCTTAACTGTTAAGAGGTCCTGAGAATGTACATACTTTTGTTTTATAAACTTAAAACATATTGGAGGATCAGGGGGATTCTAATATAAAAGAAGACCATGCAGGACTAAAGTCAGCCCATCCCTGCTTTGCATATGATATGGACATTAAAAATGGGGCCTGCAACAAAATGCAGCAGCATGAAATGCTCCTGTTCCAAGATTTCAGCCAGCCAGCCATGCCCTCTTCCAGCATACTCCGTTCCTTCCCCACCCCCACCCCGAGAGACAGTCTGTATTCTGTTTCCACTGAGAATGCTCAGTCCCCCCCCACCCGCCACACACACTTGAGGTTTTTTTCCTTTTATTCCTTTTTTTTTTTTTTTTAACTTCTGCAAGCCTTCGGACTCCCCCAAGCCTGCTGATATCCCCTGCTGATACAGGCCTGTGGCTCACACTGGCTCAGCTTGTCTGAGCATGGAAAGCTAAGCAGGGTCAAGCCTGGTTGTTACTTGGATGGGAGACCCCTCCTCTAGTTTCCTGCATTGAGCAGGGCGTTGGACTCGATGACCTAGTAGGCCTCTTCCAACTCTATGATCTCTATCTATATCTATCTTATCTATCATCTATCCTTCTTGTACATGGCTGGTGTTGTTTTGGCTACATAAGGATCCACACTTGGAGAATGAGTTTGCCATTAGTAGGGATTGGGCCCATTGCTGCTGCAAAGGAGCCTTCAAGGGATATGGGAACCGATTCTGATTCAGAGGAGCAGGGGGGTGGAATTCGCAGCTGAAATGCCAAGGACGGTTGAACCAGAGATAAGCAGGGAGGTGGAAGAGAGTCAGTCAGCCACAGATACCATGGGAAGCCAGGGGGAGCCTGTTGAGGAGAGGGAGGAGGAAAGGGGCGTAGCTAATCCCAGGGTGAGACATCAGTTGAAGAGGGAGGATCAACTAAGAACTGCCAGACACCCTAAGCGGTTGGCTCTGAAGCAACAGGACCCACCTTAAAGGTGGGATTCTGACAGTTTGAGTGGGGAAGGGAGGAAGGCCCCTCAGTCTGGAATCAACTTCTTTCCATGAGGCCACATTTCCTTAACCTGTTTTTCAGTCATCTGTGCCCTGTTCTGTGCCCATGTCCATTCAGAACAAGATGCTGCTAGAGAACGGCCTGAAGATAACTTACTATTCTAGGAATATTTTAATCAGTATTACGGGATAATCGTTTTGGTGTGCGTACATTACCTGCATTATATCTGTTAAATACAAATGCCAGTAGCCTATTATGATTTCTAAGGAAACCAAATTCCAACCTTTTTTCAAAATGGAATCTGTGTGCCTTCAAATTGTATGCATTGCTTGTTACTATGGTTGTTAAGCTGCTGGTTTTGAAAATTATATTATCCTGGATCCATTTATGCAAAAACAACTCTTAATTACTTCAGTAGATTTTAGCTGCCAGTATTGTAGGGATATCCCCCCCCCCGTATTTCCTCACCCACCCTCTGTCCCACAAATATATGCCTTGAGCTACAATTATAACCAACACTATAACTGGCTATAAAAGAAACCTAGAGAAGTTTTGTAAGTATATAGGCATTTCAATGAATATTAACTAAAGCCCACCCTTGTGAGCTGTTGTACCAATTGTCCCGATTAGGCCTCGTGAGGCCCAGGGGCAGCAGACTGCAGCCATGAAACTCACTGGGTGACTTTGGGCCAGTCACTGACTCTCAGCCTAACCTACCTCACAGGATTGTTGTGAGGATAAAATGGAGAGGAGGATTATGTAAGCCGCCTTGGGTTCCTTGCAGGAAAAAAGGCGGGGTATAAATATAATAAATAAATAAATAAAATGACACTCCCTGTCTCTTCTGTGTTCCGTCAGGACCTTGGATAGCACACTGCAGGAGCGCTGGCTAGCATATTTTCCCATAAGGAACTGTTGTCCCAGCAATGGACTTTTTTCTTCTTCTTTGTCTTTTGGGATTTAATGCTGGATCCGGGCCAAAAGGCCCCATGACAGATGCCTACTGGAAAAAACAAGAAAAATCCCCACAACTAATTCTTGCAGGAAGGAATAGAGGCCCATAACTTTAACAAATCTCCCTAGTGTATGCACGGACTGAAATCAGCAAAGGACTGCAGTCAACTGAGTTCCTTCAATGGCTCCACCCGCTGCTGGATGCTGGCTGTGGTTCTTAAGGGCCAGTGTCGGTTTTTGCAATCTCATACTGCTGCATCGCTGAGGAACAGGAGAAACGGCAGGGGAGTTATCCTCTGAGTCAGGTGATGGGGGAGCTACGTCCTCAGGCTGGGAAGGTATAGAAAGGGGCAATGAAAGCTCCTTCTGATGGGTGACCTGTGATCTGTCTGAACCCAAGACCTCCTCAGGGTAATGTGGAGCTTCAGAAACAGGGGATATAACATAACAACACAACAATTTATAGAATTCAGCTTGAGGCTGTCAATGCAATTTCAAGAATGCAACTAGTGTTGGCATAACTTGGACCCAGACAGTGAATGGCCTGGAACAGAACACCCTTGGGAATGATACTACATGGTGATATAGCATTGTTCACAGAGACATTTTGTCCCAGGAATGTGGTGAGAGCAGCCACACCACTCTTTAAAACAGTGCACGCCTTGGGCAGCTCATATTTTAAGGTAAGACACCCTCCCTGAAAATTCTTAAAATTCACCCACCTAGCCCCTGGAGGTCTCCAAATATCTCACACACTTTCCTGGGGGGTGAATGGTCCCGCAAAAGTGATGGGAGATATTTGGCCCAACTTTACATAAAAACAAAAAAAACTATCCATTGTAATCTGTTATACCAGGGTTGGCCACAGCTAATCCATCTTAATAGCTTGATTATATCCACCTTATCCCAGAGGCTTAGGAAAAGTGTAATAGAAAATACAGCTGATTCAAATGTAGCATGTTACAGAAGATATCAAGATATATTCTTAGTGGTGATTTGCTGTTTTATTGTAGCAAAATGATGTTGACTGTTTCATCATGCGTTGCACTGATGGGGTAAATGAGATTTAAATGTCACCTAACATGAATTAGATATGCAAAAACTAATGGGGTTTATTATATGTACTTACACTTCTAAAGTGAATTACATCTGTTGCATTCTTAATTCACAGAAACTGCAACAAAATACTGTGATAAGACAGGAACCTGGTTCCGGCATCCTGAAAGCAATCGAACTTGGTCCAATTACACACGGTGCAATTTTTTCACAAATGAAAAGCGTACGGTAGGCTATTTAAAGTTTAATACAACTTGTGCTCCTGTGTCATTTGTATTTTCCACATTTTTATGCATTATCAGAGATGCAATATGCAGAGATGCTCCCTTTCCTTGGTTTCCCACCCCATTCAGTTATACTTCATGAGAACCTAAATCCAACTCACAAGTTCTACACACTAAATGGATATTAATAAAAGAACCTATGTACTATTAATTGTGTGTGCCAAAGGCAAATCCCTTTGCACACACACACACACACACACACACACACAGTTGTGTATAATGTGCAGATAACCAGATATGATGCCCCAGGCAAAGAGTGTCATACACACACCCTCCACTGGATCAGATTCCAATTACTCATACTGTTTGTTGAATTGGCACTGATGCTGGACATTTCCCCACAATTAAAAAACACACACACACAAAGGAATGTTCACGTGACAGTGGACACACAGGTCAGTGGTTCCTGCTTTACAAGTGAAGATGGACTGCTTCATCTTTATTTATTTCAGCCATTGAGTGGATAGTCATAGTCCATTTCTTTGTATACTGCATTTCCCATAAGGCATTGTGCCCAAAGCAGTTCACAAAAACAAATACAATAACCATAATTCTAATACAATATTAACTCAATTATAGTTCATTTAAAACATCAAAAATTTAAATAAGCACAAGACATAAAGGTAGGTCAGTTAAAAATATCCGGTGCCAATAATATCAACATCATGCTCACATTAAACAATTCACTAAACAGTTCATGTTAAAAGACCTAACAATAAGACATCCTATCCACATCAAACTCATCAGCAAAAAACCAACAACAAACACACACCCCCAAGGCACTTCAAACAGTGCAACCATCAAGCAGTGAAAAGAGACCTCACTAGGGTCTCATGTCCTGAGCCAAGAAAGGGCACACTCATCCTCATGGCAACTCCTCTCCTGGCTGTTGCTAGAGGCAGCAGAAGAGCAGGGAGAGACACAATGGGAAAAGGTTCTGGTACTTAGTGTACAAAGCCCTAAACAACTTGGGACCAGGTTACCTGAGAGAGCGCCCTCTCCCTCACCAACCTGCCCGGTCACTGAGGTCATCAGATGGCATGCTCCTGGTGGTTCCTCATGGACCTATAGCCTGACTGGAGTCCACCAGGAGAAGAGCCTTCAGTGTGGTGGCTCCATTTCTGTGGAGCTCCGTGCCTCTGGAGGTCAGGCAGACTCTGACACTGTTCCTTTTAGCACCTGCTTAAGACCTCCTTGTTCCAGGAACCTTCTCTGCCATCCAACCACCATTTTGATGATACCTTGTTTTCAGTGTATTGTTTTTGTTTCTTTTATCTGCTTTTATATTTTTATTGTTCACCACTCCGGAATCTATTTAGATATGGAGCAGTATACAAATACTGTAAATAAATAATAAAAGGCTCCCCCTGGGCGGATGCCCTTTAAGCTGTCCTAGAGACAGCAGAAAGACCTTCACACACACACACACACACACACACCAGAAGTGCCAGCAGCTCCATTATGGAGTCTCCCAAGGCTCAGGTTGTGGCAAAGCTTCCACCTGAAGCAGCCACACCCTGATGGCAAGTATGGATTCTCTCCCGCCTGCAGCTGTCTGTTTCCACCTGCCTCACCACACCGTCTGGAGCTGCTGCCAGAAGGAATGGTGAGGGGACAGTTGAGTAGATAGTCCATGACAGGGGCCCTCTGAGCCCAGCACCCCACCCATCCCAGTGGTTGCCTGGGTCAGCTGTGCCTGTGGTAGAGACTAGTGCTGAATGTAAAGTTCTCAGATGAGAACATTTGGCTTGGAATTATTTAAATAAATAAATATAAATAAATAAATAAATAAATTGTGGGGGTGATATAAGGGGACAAAAACAAGAGTGATCTCTCCCCTCTCTTCACCGTCTTCATCACTGCTGCCAGTGGCAGCAAGGAAGGCTTTTTTCTGCTGGATGCCATGAGAGGGCTAAATGGGTAAGCCCCCCCCCATATCACCCACATGTCCTTGTCCCACCCCTCAAAAAAACCCCACCAAAATGCCCAAATGTCACCACCCACCAATGAGGCAGCAAACTGGTGGGCAGTATGTTGACTTGGCCCTAGCAGGGATGAAAATTATAGCATTGGAGTCCTTCTGGTATCTTTCAAGGCCAGCAAAACCTTTCTGAAGATCATCCGCTTGCATGGTTGACAAAGCGTAGCTCATTTTTCAAGCTGAGGCAGCCCGGAGAATTAGCCCTTGACAGAATATTGGCCTGATCCAGCCAAAATTAAATACGTTAAAGTCCCATTGGTTTCAACAAAGAGCCTTGTGACACCTTAAAGACTAACAAGTGCATTCTGGCATAAGCTTTTGTGGGCACTGTCCATGAAAGCTTATGCCAGAATGCACTTGTTAGTCTTTAAGGTGCCACAAGACTGTTGCTTTTGCTACAACAGACTAATACAGCTACCTACCCCTTTGGAAATTGTTCCATTCATCTCAGTAATTCTTAACATTCTCTACATTTTTAACTCTCTCGCCTTGCTTAATGTTGCCTGGAGATTGTGCCTTTATTTTTTAATATTATTCCTAAACTTTTTCGTGGTTTGAACCTACAGGCTGTTGTTGGTTGAATGACTTCCCTTTTTTGTGTGTGACATTTAGATTGAGCAGCGGCCTATTCATTACATTGTGATGTGGGAAAGTCTAATTAGATTTATATAAGGTGGCCTTTCATATTCTCAGGAAAACCATGACCCTCTGCAACAAGAAGTAATTATATTTTCAAAGGCATTAAGTAAACTTCTATACAGATTTCATTTTTTCCAGATGGTAGATTATGGAGGGAGGCCATGACACCTATTAAGCATGTCATTCATGGGGGGGGGGGGGATCTGACCATTATTTATTCTTAATGTAGAGAAAAATAAAACCGAAATAATGTGCAGCATAGCATGGCTATCAGTTTGGGCTGATTCCAGCCATCTGAAAGCAATTACCATTCTTCAGAGGGGAAAAAATATATACATATCAAGATTCTGCTTGTTGAGAATGAATTTCTGCCTTCTTCCTTTCATTTCTTCTGTGCTTTTTAATTACTGTGTCTCAGCAAAAGTGGCTGAATTTTTTCTCTCCCAACTCCCACATAGTTATATGAAGAACTACTGCAAAGATATTGAGTAATTAGGAATATGTAAGATGTGACTTAAAGATGGCTGAGCTGGACTTGCTTTATTCAGGACCAAACAAGATGGGGTGGGAGCATTATCCCCTTGTTTAAAGCCAGATCTGCCCCATCACATATAGAGTATCACAGAGGTATGGCTCTTGTGAGAGGGCCCTCGACAAAGTGCCCTTTGCTGGGCACCTTCCTACACAGGGCCGTGGTGGGCAGCAGTACAGTGCTGTGGGTTGGGCCTGGGAGCCCTCATTTTAATTCCCCATAATGCCCCTGATGTAGTGTTGTTCTGGGGCATTGTGGGGAATTAAAATGGCAACTGCCAGATCCAGGCACCCAGAAATTATTTTCTAAAGGGAGCGCCAGGGCAGGCATCAGTGGTGGGCCCTACCATGGCACTGGGGCCCCTGTAGCTGCTCTCAGGTGCTACATGCTATTGCCAGGCCTGGTGCCATTGTGTATAAATCCTCCCTGAACCCACAACTTACCTCCCGGCATTCTGTCCCCCTCGGTGCTTAAAGCGCATGGTGGAAGAGGTTGTGGGAAGGTAAGTGGTAGGAGAGCCAGGTTCTCTCATCTGTGTACCCCTTTTTAGTTTTTACTCAAAAATTGCTCTCCCACCCCTTCTTTATTTTATTTATTTATTAAAAAAAATTTGTAGGCCACCTTTAAGGGTAAAACCCTTTATGTATGATAGGGGCAGCCTCAAGTTTAAACAAAAGTGTCTGCTGCCATCACTTGTAGATGAGTCTGGCCCTCATTTTCTTCCGTGGAGTAGGGGAGTTTCACACCCTCCTCCCTTGTTATCTGATCCAGACTGTGAGCCCCCAGCCTGCAGTTTGCATAGGGGGAAAAAAGGCCCCATTTGCTTAAATGGGAGCTCTTTTTTCTTATCCTGATCTGGATTGGGACTATAGTGGGGGAGGGACACACACAAAGTGTTAAAGCCTCCCCCCACCATCCCTATGCTAGTGTTCTGATCTGGATCGGTTGCCCATGCTTACTTTTGAGTAAGAAAAAAGCACTGATGTAGCTATATGCTATGTATTAAAGGTAACATTTTAATACATAGTGTGGCGTAGTGGTGAGAGTGTTGGACTGGGACTCGGGAGATCCGGGTTCTAGTCCCCGCTTGGCCATGAAATTCACTGGGTGACTTTGGGCCAGTCGCTTGACTCTCAGCCTAACCTACCGCACAGGGTTGTTGTGAGGATAAAATGGAGGAGGAGGAGGAGGAGGAGGAGGAGGATTCTGTAAGCCGCCTTGGGTTCCTTTCAGGAAAAAAGGTGGGGTATAAATATAATAAATAAATAAATAAACGTGTGGTTTGGCCTTGAGAAAAGCAGTTTTATAAGCTAGAGGGATATCATAACAAGTAATATCTTTGATTATCTCTAATGTCCCTCCCCATAAAGACTGGGTCAAAGGACAGCTCCATCCCACTTTCTTATACCTCCAAGACCAGTCCTCCCCTCTTGAAAGTCTTGGCAATTGGCAGACACCATTCCTCCCCACCAAGACTAATATAGAGGGGAGGTTATAATATAAGGTGTAGATTATAGTCCCTTTCAGAAAATGAGGCAGTGATGCATCTTTTGAAGGGGTGTGTTCTTTCTAGCACATGCCTACATTTGGGGCGTGTTCGCACGACACAGGAACCACGGGGGAGCAGAAGTCCCCCGCGGTTCCCGTATCGTGCGAACGCCGACCGGGGGTGCCCCCGCAGGACAGCCGCGTGCGGGACGCACGCAAGGTGACCATGGGTGGTAGAGGGGTAAGCCCCTACCGCGCGTGGCCACCCTGCCGTGCGAACAGCAGGCAGCTGTCCCACGGGGGCTGCACAGAGGCGGCAGCCCAGAGCGGCCGGAGCTGCCACCGCTCCAGCCTGTAGGGGCAAATGGCCTCTCTGGGCATCCCGGGGTCCTGCACCCTAGTGCCGGGAGGCCCGCACTGTGGTGCAGGGACTGCCAGCTCCACCGGGGTCCGCCCACCCGCGGGGGGCGCAGGTCGTCTGCAGCGCCCCGCCGGACCCCGCGGATCGCCCCGTGGTGCCTCCCCCGCCTGCAGCCTGGGTCGTGCGAACTGGCCCTTGGTCTTGTAGCTAGATTAACGTGAAAACAAAACCTAATACACATCTGTATACCTTCAACATACAGAGAAAAGTCAACTTAAGCCCTTTTCAGTTGAGGTTATACATATCTAATATGGATCAAAATCAGACCTAGTTATACATTCAAAAATTATGAATCTACAGAACTCAACTTACCAACTGACTAATTTCAAATTTTGGTGGTATTACAGCTTATATCTATGTCTCAAATGAACTTCTAAACAAAAATATGGCTATTTGTTGTTTCTTCATTTAATCTTTTTTTTTTTAATTTCAGATGGTATTCATACTTTACTACATGACTATAGTAGGACATGCTTTGTCTATAACCTCCCTGTTGATTTCTTTGGGAATTTTCTTTTATTTCAAGTAAGTATTTTCTTCAAGCTTCTCCTTACTTTTCTGACTTGACAGAGTTATTCACAGGCACAGCCACCAGTTCTCCTCTGGTCCATGTGGTGCAACAATTCATTCATTAGCAAAGTGGTTTCCAATAATCTTATCCAAGTGCTATTTTGTTCCAGTTCACTGTACTTGGAGTTATGCAGAATTCTGCAAGACGAGATTCTAATGAACTTTTCTGTGTAACTGAAGGTGGCACACTGCTTCAGCTACCACAGTAGATCAGACTGAATGTTCTGTTTGCATAGATAAAATGAACATCTGCCCAGTAGGGGAAATGTCCTCAGCTATTAAGTCTCTCAAATACAAACATTTCATCATAGTGAGCATTAAAATATCAGTGGTTTCACAATACAGAAATCTTAATGCTCTATAAATTTAGAAAATACCAGACATGATTTCACACAGACATTTTTATTGGCTAGCTAGGGTGAATCTAGGAGTACAGAAAAGACACTGAAATTGTTCCAAACACAGATCTAAAACAAGATTAGGTTCTAGGCAATCAAACTAAAATGTCCCAGGCTATTGATCCATCCTTTTGCCATTGTTTAACCAACCACCTTGCTTATCTGTACAAAACAGAAGTGAACATGTGTTTAGGAGTAAGTAACCTAAGACAATTAGATGTTCTTGTGTATATTCACCCAACCATCGCACCATTGATTGTATGATGCAACAGGCACATTTAATTCATTAATCCACAAGAGTTACCACTCCCAGACTCAACAGATTACTACTGAAGTTAAGAATCCCTCTTCACAAGTAGGCTGCATACTCAAGATGACTTAATGGGAATTTGTTACTCTTGAACCACACTACTGTATTCACAGTTAGAGTAATTAAGCATGGGAAATGTTTAGGTGATGAGCAATTGTGAAAATGGAACCAGGGAGGTTAGTTATTTCAGATTAATTAATAGAGTATAAATATATGATATTATATGTGTGATACCATACTATAAAGCTCACACCACCACAGAAACAAACCTACTCCTTTGTACTCAGTATTTATGTATGTATTTATTTATTTATTGGATTCATAGAATTTAAGAGTCAGAAGGGATTTTGGAAGTCATCCAGTACAATGTCAATGGATATGCAAATAAGTGAGCTTCTCAAGGTTCTTTAATCTCCACATCAAAGCTCATTCCAACTCATGCCCGTATCAGATTGCAAACTTTGTTGGGCGTTTTGCACAAAATATTGTGCATATTCTCATGCACATTTCCCCAAATGTACACATCAATTGTGCGCATTTTTGAAATGTAAACATTTTCTCCTATTGACCAAAGCATGTTTATATGCATTTTTCAAATGTATGCATTTTTCATGCACATTTTTTGTTGCATGAATTGCATCACAAGCTCTGAAATGTATGGACTTCAGACCGCAGATTGCGCTCTGGTCTTTGTTCGGTTCTGGGTGGTGGGAACTGGATAAATTGTGGTCAAAACTGAACTGAAACCAGTTTCCCATCCACCCCTACTGATATCCTGCTCAATGCAGAAATGTTTCAACTACAGCATGCCTGATAGATGGCTGTCCAGCCTCTGCTTAAATACCTCCAGCGAAAGAGAGCCACCACCTCCCAAGGCAGTATCTGCCACTGTTGAGTTGAACAGTTCTTCCTGTCATGAAGTTTCTCCTAAAGTTCTGCTTCCTCGCCATTTCCATCCATTCATTCTGGAACAACTAACCTGTCCATTCAGTTCAAATCATCACTTTGTCTATTTTCATTTTGACAGAATCAAGAAAATTCTGTGTATCAAAATATTATGTACATGCACAAAATGGAACTCGGCAATAATGCTCCAGTTGATCAGGGCTAAACAGGTCTCTCTCGCTCCAAATTAGGTCTGAATGAAAATGGCTCCCACACATTTACCAGCCCATTTGCAGACAGATAATTTGGGGGGAGCATTTTGGTTATTTGGTGGGGAGCAAAATTTACCCCAGGGCTCAGGGGCTGCTTACCCATGGCAGCAAGGGTAGTGGTTTCCTTTTGGGGTGTGTGGTAACTTTCTTTTTCCACCTCCAAAAGTAACATACTGTCTGAAGCGTGGGACTTACTTGAATAAACATGGATATTGTTGGCTGAAAGCTAACTGGCTGCTTACCTGTTGAGGTTGTTCCTCTGATGAAATTTGCTGTTTCCCCCTTCTCAGTTTGTGAGAATAATACTCCCTGCTTCAAGCTGTTTTGAACAATTAGATACACATAAACTAGTGACATGAGCAGGAGAAAGAAAGGGCATAGAATCTGCCTCAATAGTCAATTTAGAGAAATAGGAAGCAAAGGATCAAAACCTGGCTCAAATTTCACAGTTCTCCTCCTGCCCCCCACTGCCATCTCCCATCCCCGAAAACCTCAGTAGAAGATTACAGCTGGTGGCTCCCAACACCATCTTTAACCCTCACCCAATCAGTCTCTCTCATTTTCTATCGCCAACCTCCCTCTTGTCTTGCTCTCTATCTTGTCCTTTCTTAATGTGTATGGAGAGAGAACTGGCCAACACCAAAAGCAAGTGACTTATACTTAGCTCTGAGGCTTTCAGGAGGAAAGTGTACAAGCAAAAATACAATCAAACAGTATTTTTATTTAAAAGAATATTATTATTTTTTGCCTGTTTCTCTGCTTGAGGAGTCTCAATGAGATTTATTTATTTATTTATTTTGTTATATTTATACCCCGCCTTTTTTCCTGCAAGGAACCCAAGGCAGCTTACATAATCCTCCTCCTCTCCATTTGATCCTCACAACAACCCTGTGAGGTAGGTTAGGCTGAGAGTCAGTGACTGGCCCAAAGTCACCCAGTGAATTTCATGGCCGAACGGGGACTAGAACCCGGATCTCCTGAGTCCTAGTCCAACACTCTAACCACTACACCACACTGGCGTACTTTTGTGGCCACCGGTTCCAGCTTTTGACATTGCCACAAGGTGAAATGCATCATGACTTCAATGTTTTTAATTGTGAAATATATCAAATTTCAGAGGCTCTTACCAACTGGTACATCAAGCAGAGGGTAGGAATAAATAATCAGTTCATAATGGAAGGAACTAAGCTGTGTGGTCTACCAAGGATTGCTGTTATTCAGTTTATTGAGCAGTTAGCTGCCAATGTTGGTGGGAAACACCACATTATTTAGACTAGCAAAAACAAAAGCAGACTATAAACAATTCCAGAAGGAACTCTTTACATTGAGTGAATGGGCAACAAAATGGCAAATGGGATTTAAGATTTAAAAAAATCAAATAGCAAATGGGATTCAATATAAGTAAGTGTATCCATATTGAGTTGGATCCATATTTAGTTATACTTAAAGTATGACTAACCTAAGTCCCATTGATCTCAGTGGGTTTACTCTAAGTATGATTGAATCTGTATCCAACCCTATATCCTAATATAGGTGTAGGATATTTTAGTATTCCACCTGTTGAAGGTTGGTTCAAACATCCAATAACATTGCTATTATCTGTGTCAGTGGGTGTAGTGATTTAATGGTACAACCATTTGTGATTGGTTCAAGTAGGAAAAACTGGCTTTGTAGTGTGGAAATCTTGGGGGGGGATAGGCAATTTTCTTGATTATATTGGCTACAATTAAACAGGAAATAAGAACACAATTCTATGCATGTTTAGACAGGGGAAAAGGCCTTCATAGAATCATAGAATCATAGAAAAGTAGAGTTGGAAGGGGCCTACAAGGCCATCGAGTCCAACCCCCTGCTCAATGCAGGAATCCAGGTCAAAGCATCTCTGACAGATGTCTGTCCAGCCGCACCTTGAATGCCTCCAGACTGGGAGAGCCCACCACCTCCCTAGGTAGTTGATTCCATTGTCTTATTGCTCTGACAGTCAGGAAATTTTTCCTGATGTTTAGGTGGAATCTAGGTTCCTGTAACTTGAGCCCATTATTCCGTGTCCTGCAAACTGGGATGAACGAGAAGAGATCTTTGCCCTCCTCTGTGTGACATCCCTTCAAATACTGGAAGAGTGCGATCATATCTCCCCTCAGTCTCCTCTTCTGAAGGCTAAACATGCCCAGTTCTTTCAGTCTCTCCTCATAGGGCCTTGTTTCCAGTCCCTTTATCATCCTTGTTGCCCTCCTCTGAACCCTCTCCAGTTTGTCTATGTCCTTGTTAAAATGAGGTGCCCAGAACTGGACACAGTACTCAAGATGAGGCCTAACCAGTGCCGAGTAAAGGGGAATTATCACTTCCCGCGATTTGGAAGCTATACTTCTATTAATACAGCCCAAAATTGCATTTGCCTTCTTTGCAGCCACGTCGCATTGCTGGCTCATATTCAGTTTGTGATCTACCACAATTCCAAGATCCTTCTCACTTGTAGTATTGTTGAGCCAAGTGTCCCCCATTCTGTAACTCTGCATTTGGTTTCCTCTCCCTAGGTGCAGCACTTGGCATTTATCCCTGTTAAATTTCATTCTGTTGTTTTCGGCCCAGCGCTCCAGCCTATCGAGGTCACTTTGAATTTTGTCAGCCATGCTGGCTGGGGCATGCTGGAAATTGTAGGCCTATTTTCTGTCTAAACATGCGTAGGATTGTGCCTTAAGTCTCTTATTCCAAGAAGGAATCCAAGAATCAAACTATGCAGAACATGAGTGCAAATCTCCCTAACATTCAGGGAAATTCCACGTTTAGATTCCTCGCTTAGCTGATTACCCATTCCTATAGCATTATGTCATTTCCATCCAAACGCTCCGAAGAACATCTCCTTATAGGATAATAAATGTGCTGTTCATAATTCATGTGTATACAAACATTTCACTTACTATCAGGATACTTTTCTGCCTGTACTGCTCAGAATGAACATATAGGGCTAATGTGGAATGCAAACTGAGAGGTCCTTTAAGTGTGATCTGAAAGCATGTAGGTTTAAACAGGTGTAAGGGGGGGGGGGGAGAAAGGTTTGCTCCCATGGCTTTAATGCCAGCCATGTGTTTCCCAACTCCCTGTTGCCAGATTGCATTCTTCAGAAAGAGTTTCCAGCATGTGCTTGTTATAAAGTGACATCAGAATCAAACCTCTAATTTACAATTTGTGGTGCATATTTTTCAGGAGCCTCAGCTGTCAAAGGATAACATTGCACAAGAATTTGTTTTTTTCATATGTTCTTAACTCTGTGTTTACACTCGCCCACCTCATTGCGGTCGTGTCTGATCGGGACCTGGTAAAAAAAGATCCAGTAAGTATTATGTTATTTTCTTTTCCTTTCATAAATGGAGAATCTGTTATGGACAGAATGATTTGAACTGGGGATCTGAAAGCTAAGAAGACAATTGTCTTACTGCCACAAAACCTTCCTACAAATATAATCATCGCTTATTTGTTCAGTGTGATAAAAATAGGTATCGCAAAGAATATGGGTCTGCCCCTGAAAACAGCAGCCCCAAATAAAGTTTGTCATTCCCCTTCTCTAACTTCTCTCATGACCCTTAAATTCATTTGCTGCACTCGCATGTATCAGAAAGCCAGAAATCCTGGCTTAATGGATGACAATTTGAATAAGCAACACACTGATGCACATAACCTGTTCATATCTCCCTTTGCTCGAACAGGTAGACAAACCAAGAAGGGGATAGCTTGGTGTTATGTCAAAACCGAACAAGCCAGAATTGTAAGCCAACTTTAAACCAAGGTTTGTTATTGGCTTATGAATCCTGGCTTGTTTGAACATAAAAGACCACAATCTTTGGTTTGGACATAACACAAAGTTATCTCCTTCCTGATTTGTTTACCCACTCACACAAAGGAAGGAACAAAGCGGGAGGAACAAACAAGCTGCATGCACCAGCATACTGCTGGTGTTTGTTGTTTCTTAAGCCAGGATTCTGGGCTTATTGTTATGCGCAAACACTGCTGCTGCTGTGATGTCATTATAATGAACATTGCACTTGCCCCCCACCCACCCTACTCCACATCATTGGTGGTAGTGATAATAGTGGTGAATTCTCTTCAGGATGTTGGGAAGTGAGAGTCTTGACATGGGGTTGCCATTTTTCGTGCTGGATTTATGTTCTTTCTAACATGTAGTTCCACACTCAAAAAGAACCTCATAAAGTGCTGAAGTGGTATTAAGCCTTTAGAGGATAAATGATGTGTAGGTTTTTGAGGCTTGGCTCTGTGCATTGTTCTTCATGGTGTGGAGAAAGTGGAGAGGGAGACATTTTTCTGCCTCTCTCATAATACTAGAACCCAGTGCAGTCATCCCATGAAGGTGATCCATGGGAGATTCAGGAAAGATAAAAGGAAGTACTTCTCCACACAGCGCATAATTAAACTATGCAATTCACTTCCACAGATGTAGTGATGGCCACCAATTTGGATGGCTTTAAATGGGGATTGGGCAAATTCCTGGAGGATAAGGCTATCAATGGCTACTAGTCCTGATGTCTATATACTACTTCCAGTATCAGAGGCAGTATGCCTCTGTACACCAGTTGCTGGGGAACATGGGCAGGAGGGTGCTGTTGCACTCATGTCCTGATTGTGGGTTTCTTGTGGGCAGCTGGTTGGCCACTGTGTGAACAGAATGTTGGACTAGATAGACATTGATCTGATCCAGCATTTCTCTTCTTATGTTCTTATGTGATAAATACAAGATATCTCAGTATTTGTTTTTCCCTACATTATAGAATGAAAGCATAATCACTTAGTATCTACTACACGATGTGACAAGACACATGCAACATAAATACCATATGAAGATATATATAATTTCTTCTAGATTTTGGCTATTTGTATGAATATGGAATACTTTTTGTTCAAGTGACCCAATATCTGAAATGCACAGTAATAACATCTCTGTTAAAAACATAATGTTGAATGATTCTTTAACAATAAGGATCTTTGGTACCTTTTTCCCACATCCAAGCAAAAACTTGTTTGTTGACTTTGTTGTTCTTATTTCAGGAAGTAAATGTTGACTCTTTCAGGAGAAATTCAGCAGGATTTTTTAAAATTTTTGTTTCAACCTTGACACTGCCTCCCCAAATGCCTTTGATAATTTTTTAAAAACAATATGTTTCTTATTTGGAGCAAAGCTGAATCCTAGGCCCCTTTGTAAATAAACTGAAGATCTCATTCTGATCTGCTGTTTGCTACAGTGGTTTAAAAATTCTGCTGTGTTCTTTCTTTCTTTCATTCTTTCTTTTCTGGACATAACAAAAGCCAAACATCTTGAAAGTAGCTTCTTGTTGCGGTTCCTAATAGGTAGCCAAGGCCACTTCAAATACCTGAATAATTCAGCCAGCTGTTCTGACATTGTGCTGACCTGCAATGTATCTGCAGAAACTTCTAATACACAGGGCTCAGACATGGCCTGACTGCCCCCGGAAAAATGTCCAGGCATCTGTAATAGATCACAGTATAGGGATATCCCCATTGCAAAACTAAACCCAAAAAGTTACAGCAATTGACGTTGATAGCATTCTTTAATGTCATCAGCCCAACTAACAGAACAAATTAGTTATCTCTAACTTAAGTAACATTGTTTTCAATTGGATTTAGTCTATGGTTGGCTAGAAAAACTGATTCTATCCAAAATTTGCAAAATTGAGCCAGTAATTAAAGTAGAAATATTTCAGAGAATTTATCAGATCAACTTTATTTCACTGAGTGAATCCTTAGCTCTCTACCTAGCAAAATAACCAGTGGCTGAGAACATAACTAACAGGACTGGTACCAGAGAGTAGCACTGCGGGTTTCTGCTCAGTTCTATGGCATGTGTTGTGGGGTCCTGCAAGGTTCCATCTTATCCTCCATGTTTTTAAACTACTATGCAAAGCTGTTGCGTGGGGTCATCAGAGGGTTTGGAGTGAAGTGTCATCAGTATGCTTGAGACACACCACTCTGTTTATCTCTGTCATGTGACTCAGGTGACACTGTGCAGGTGCTGAACCAGTGTCTGGATGAGGGCCAATAAACTGAAGTTGATGCCTGACAAGATGGCGGCACTGCCAGCAGATAGTTCTCATGACTGGAAAATGGGTATGCAGCCTGTTTTAGATGGGGTCGGGCTCCTCCTGAAAGGCATGTAGCTTTGGGGAGTGGAGAGGTACTCCTTGATCCAGCCTTGTCACTAGAGCCCCAGGTGGCCTCAGTGGCTCTGACCAGCTTCAGTTGCTACTGCCATTCCCTGATAGTGATAGCTTGGCCTTGGTGATCTTGTAACCTCACAATTGGATTACTGTAATGCGTTATATGTGGGGCTGCCCTGGAAGACAACACAGAACCTTCAACGTCCTGCAAAATGCAATGGCCAGAACTGATACAGCCAGATGGAATCATATTACACTGACTCTGAAAGAGTTGTGCTGGTTGCCTATTCACGTCTGAGCCTAATTCAAGGTCCTGCTGCTTACCTTTAAAGCCCTAAAGAGCTTGGGACCCAAATATCTTCATGAAAGGCTCCTCCCATGTACCCCTGTTAGGGGAAGTGCATTATGTGATCATGAGGGAGACCTCTTTCTCTGCAGTTGCATCCCATAGACAGGTCAAGGGTAGGCATGATGGGGCATATGCCAAGGGCCCACACTCCAGCAGGAGCCCACCGACAAGAGCCCCCTGGTGTTGCTCGTCCTCTTCACCATCACAACCTGCTTGTTCACCTACCCTTCACTCTAGCCCAGACAATGGAGGTGGTGGTGAGAAGAAGGAGCAGTAGATACCACTGCCTACTTGCTCGCTATCTCTATGTCTGCCAAGCAAGCAAGTGGTAGAATGATGTGAAAGAGGAAGAAGAGCAATAGCAGCTGGTGACAACAGCAGTGAGAAGGTAGACTCACTGAAGGAGGGGGCCCATTGGAGATGTCTTGCCCAAAGGCCCCCAAAACCTGGAGCCGGCACTGCCTATAAAAATACAACTAAAGCTGACACCTTTCTTTTCAGTGCCAGGTCAAAACTTTTCACTTGCCCCCGAGCATTTTAATTTTGGTATGCCTGTTCTAGATTTGCTGCTCTTCAGTGATAATCATGATGATGTTATTTATTGTTTTATCTTCTGTGTGACTAATTATGTCATTATTATTTGCTTTATTTTGTGTGTGGCTAATTGGCCATGGCTTTCGGCACTGCCCTGGTATTCATAACGATGAAGTAGCAGTTTAGAAATATTTTAATTAAACAAATAGATAAACACATAAATAACAAGTAAATGAGTAATGTAAAAACTACCAGCAGCTAGCTTTGCCTGGTGTTGCCTAAGCAACACAATACAGGAAAAGGAATTCTTTCTGTGATCTGTGTTCACTTCACCTGCTTTTGTCTGCAAAAGAGTAAAAAAAGAAAGCAAGCTGTTCTGCAGGCTCAAGAATGCAAGTGGCCGCAGTGATTCAGAATCACGTTTACTTGGGAGTCAGTCCCATTGGACTCACTGGGATCTACTCTTGAGTAAAAGAAAGTTCATATTGCAAATCTTGGCCATCAGCACATTCATATTTTTTTTTAAGTGTGAACGGGAAAGAGACCATGTTCAAAGTGTTACTGACCCACACCGCCTCCTACGTGATGACACACAGGGGTGTATTCTTTGTTGCACATTGCTGCGGGGCAGCATTTTAATACGTAAATTTAAATACATATAGCGTGCAGTTTCTCTAAGCATGAGCAAAATGGTTTTCAGCTCTTCAACTTGGGATTTGTGAGTAGGAAGGCGCTGTGTGGCTGTGACTGACAGAGCTTTCCCTTTACAGCAGAGGTGGGCAGCTGGTAGATCTCTGGGTGATTTACAGCAGATCAGTAAAGATTTCCAGGCAACAACAAAGCAGCTTTCCTCCCCTTCCAAATCAGGTTGTTAAAATAATCTGCAGTAATAGGTTTGTATTTGTATATGCTGGTCATCCCAGTGTCCGGTTCATGGCAGCCTTGCCCAGGCTGGCACCCTCCAAATGTCTTGGGCTACAATACCCACCATCCCCAGCCAACATGCCCATTGACTTGCTGGTTGGGGGTTATGTGATTTGTAGTCCAACACATCTGGAGGGTGCTAGGTTGGGCAAAGCTGCCATGAACCATACACTGGGATGGCCTGCATATATGAGTGAAAATGTCCCAGTGGTGCAGGTCTGGACTGAAGCCTAGGGGCCCATGAGTGTGCAAGCAAGCAGCTTCTCTCAGCCACACAAACCACCATTTAGAAATAGATAATATTTCTAAATCCTGCCAGCTTACTGGGACCAGGGTCAGAGGTAGGAGCAACATTTTCTTATTGTTCTTGCCATTATTTTGTTTTAATGTTTTGCCATAAACTAACGATGCCAGCTCCAGGCCCGGTGTAGTTGAGGGTTCCTTCGGGGGGGGGGGGTAGATCCATGGCTACCCCAACATCCCTCAAAATATCCCTCCCAGCACCACCCCTGGCAGAACACTGCCGGTAGGACACCTATGCCCACAGACCTTTCTGTGGGTGTACTAGTGTGCCCTTGGTGGCATGAGTGCCATCCCACCAGTGGGCCTCCTTCTCCACTGCTGAAGCAGCACTTATGCCACCTCCAATGACTCCTTGTAGGAATGTATGAGACATTTGTTTCAGTTCATTTTTGATCAGGATTTACCCAGTTTGCACTTTTCGGACTGAACACAGACTCAGATGCAACCTGCAGTTGAAGTCCATACATTTCCAAGCTTGCAATGTGATTCATGGAGCCCCCCAAAATGTGTTCCACAGCGTAGGTACATTTGAAAAATGGGCATGAAAAAATGCATACTTTTGAAAAATGCACACAAGTACACTTTAATCAATGGGAGAAGAATGCATACATTTCAGATGCGCACAATTGATGTGTGCATTTGGAAAAATAAGCACGAAAATATGCACAGATTTTCAGGTGAAAATAAAAAAGAAAGCTCTTTTTTTTTTAGTCTGAGATACAGACTCAAGTCAGAACGAGCTTTGAGGTGGAATTTGGAGAAATCCATCAAGCTTGAGTTTGGTGATTTGTACATCCCTGTTCCTCAGACAGCCTGAGGCCAGCTTTAGAATTTGCACCCTTATTTTTATTTTCATATACCTTCTGCTTGCACTCACTTTTTCATGAAACTGATTTGTTAGCTTGCTTATATTTCCACCCTGCTCTTCAAAGTCCCCAAGCAAGAAAAGGGATCCATTCATGCAATTCTCAGCAATGGCATTCTCAGTCTCTGGGGTCCTTCAGAATAAACTGAGCTAATTCTTATCACTCTCCCAGTGCTTCTATCAGCTATTTTGATACGTCCACATCTGCAGTAAAGTGAATCCAGCTGAGAATCTAGGTTCAGCCAGAAGGGAGGGAGAAATCCCATAAGGCTTCCTGCTAACTATAGGTTCCTCTATTATGATGCTCTGGCTGTGTGCAGTCTCTGCTCCCACATCCTCTCTACAAAGGTAATGGCATTAATTAACTGCTCTTATCACTACTAAATGTTGGGAAGTTTTTCAACATGTTTAACCTGTTCTACCATCCTACACTTCTTTGTAATTCTACTAGTATCAGTGGATGGGCTAAACATTCCCCCACCTCTATAAGTCATGCCTTGGATTGAGAGCATAATTCGTTCCGGAAAGGTGTTTGTAATCCAAAACACTCTTATATCAAAATGAAAACCCCCCAAAAAAATTTGTACAGAGATTTTTAATTTAAGCCGTACTACAGTACTTGTATTGCAAGATGACGCTTGTATATCAAGTAAAAAAAATTAAATAAATATTAAAAATTTTGCTTGTCTTGCAAAACGCTCTCAAACCAAGTTACTTGTAATCCAAGGTATTACTGTATCTGATATTTCTTCTAAATATTGGGAAATTGTCAACCTTTTCCACTTCCATTTGCCTTCTTTTCTTTAGACAAAGCCTAACCAAATGCTTTAGACTTCCCAAATATAATTTGTCTTCTAGAACCTTTATTGCTTTGGAGGCTCATGTCTGAATCCTTCTTCAACTGTGATCTCAGATTTTAAGCATCACTCCAAAGGAGATCTTACTGGAGATTAGAACATTACTAGTATTTCCCACATCTTGGAAATGATGGTGCTGTAAATGCAACCTAAGATGACTTTGCTAGACTCCTATCAAGTGTGTTTTTTGTTATACCCTGCCTCCACACAAAATACTATCTGTGGACTCCCTACTGCCTAACCAGTTATCCATCATTCTATACTTGGTCCTCCATTCATTTTCATTTATGAACATTGATGACAATTGAAGCATTACTATCCATTGAAGCTGGAGTGGGCAACCTACAGCCCTCAGCCTAATTTCAAAAGCCTTCTGCTAGTGATCATGGCAAGAACAATCTGTCCTCCCTGGCTGCCCGTTGGGCAGGGGAAAAGAGAGGGAGGGAGGGAGGGAGGGAGGGAGGGAGGGAGGGAGACTGGGTTCAGACAACACGATAACCCACACTCCAGGGTTGAGTATGGGTTGAGTGTGGGTTGTTGTTGAACCATGGTTTGTTGAACCATGGGTTATCATGTTGTCTGAACCCAGCCGAGATAACAAACCATGGTGAACAACCCACAGTTCACAGCCCAGCAACAAATCATCAGTTCTCTTCATGGGTTGTTCGTGGTTAACAAGCCATGGCTTGTTAGTGCAGCTGGGTTCAGACAACATGATAACCCACATTTCAGCAACAACGCATGCTTCAACAACAACACACAGTTCAATGACAACCCATACTCAACTTATACTCAACCCTTGAGTGAGGGTTATTGTGTTGTCTGAACCCAGTCAGAGAGAGCACGGAAAGGGTTAGCCCCACCTACTATTGGCTCTGGCCTCACCCACCACTGACGTCAGCCCCACTCACCACCTGCATGCGGCCCCTAGCAGATTACCCCCAAGGAAATGTGGCCCTCTACAGAAAAAAGGTTCCTCAGCCCCAGTTTAAGCATAGTTTTCCCCCACTGTTTAGTTTCCCATTCATTCCAACGGAACTGTAAGGCACATGTTCCAGCCCACCATTAAAATAAAATTTCTGAGCAAAATTTTAAAAATGTCTGTCTACAGAGAGTAGATCATCACCCTTTTGACCAGGACCTTCCAGCCATACAGACCTTTCCTCAGGCCAAAGGATAAGACTGATAAAACTAAAAGCAGTGGGCACATCTTCTTTCTCCTGTTTTCCTCTTCTTCCTCTTCAATTTGTTGCATCTTCCCCTTGTCTAGTCTTCATCATTCATACTATTGTTTCATTGATTTATCATATTTGTATCCTGCTCATTCAAGCAGCTCAGGCTGGCATGTCCTATTTTATCCCATTTTATCCTCACAACAGCCCTGTGAGGTAAACCAAGTTAGCTTCATGGCTGAGTAGGGTTTTGAACCCAGATCTTCCCAGTCCAAGTCCAGCAATGAGTCCACTATCCCATGGTGGATGTAAATTGGAAGCCAAATTACATGTTACATGGGAGTCTATGTATCTTTCCATGCTGTTTTGTTGTTGTTGCTGCTGCTGTTTTAATGAAAAGCAACAACTGGAGGTTGCTATCAGAGTGCAGGAAGTAACTGTGGAGAGATTACGTACCTTTTTCCTTCCAGATGTTTTTCCACCCAAAATCACCCATGCTGTTTCCCACACCTTGCAAGGGAAAAGATATGCATTCCAACATCTTTTCCCCAGCAGGGAGAAAAGTAACTTGAACCAGGTTATTTTCAAAGAGAAAAATGACCAGCAAGGAAATGCCTCTCCCCATGTCCCTTTCTTTCTGCTATAGAATATATATATATATATATATATATATATTTAAAAAAACCTCTTGTCTTAACTCACCCATTTGACCAACAGCCCTGCAGGATGGTAACTTCTTTGATAGCTTCCCCATGCAGTCACTAAATGAGTCATGGAATTTAGGAAACCAGCCTGAAAGATGGAAACCTGGATGGATTTGAGGGATCTGTAAATCTTTATTAAGCTCTATCATCACTGAATACAATATGTGACCAATGTTTCAGCAAAGTTAATAAGATGAAGGGCAGACTGACCTGGCCTGTATAGTGTTTGCCATGGCATTGGGTCTTTTGTCTTGATTAAGACAACGCTTTCTCCCAATTTTTTCATTATTAATCTCTCTATTTGTATCCAATTTCCCCTGAATTTCATGAGCAGACAGTTTTGTTCACATTAGCTGTCTAGAACCTCATCTGGTTTTGAAAACATGGAGATTGCTCTTAACCTGTGCAGTGTGCAGAAGGCAAGAAGAATTGTATGTGGGCTGGAGTGATTATTAACGAGACTGACAATAATCCAATTTCTGTATACTGAATTGAAATAGTTACTTACCGCCCTTTTGATCACCCTCAGGTGCTCTTAACTGCTTGTTCTGATGTGCTTCCTCTTGTAGGTAACATAAGGAGTAGTGGCAGAAATAACAAGAGCATCCATTTGATAACATTTAAAAAAATATATGTTTGTATACTTCTTCCCATGACTACTTTTAGGTGGGTTAAGCAGTAATTGCCCTCAAGCTCAAGTAGCTGAAAGGCAAGAGGATGTTTCATTGTGATGAATTTCCCAAATATTCCCATGAATAATAAAAAATGAAAACACAATAAATATATACTTTATTAATTAATTAATTTATTATTTGTTTCATTTCTATACCTCCCAATAGCCAAAGCTCTCTGGGCAGTTCACAAAAAATACATTAAAAAGATATGTAACAAAACAGGCTGCTGTTAATAACAATATTCATACAATACATAATTTGGTAGGTATTATTATTATTATTATTATTATTATTATTATTATATTTTATTTATTATTATATTTTATTTATTATTTTTATTATATTCCCATTTTTTTTCCTATTGCAAGGAACCTAAGGGGAACCCTAGGTGGCTTCCTTGGTCTTCCTCCTCTCCATTTTATCCTCACAACAACAACCCTGTGAGGTAGGTTAGGCTGAGAGTGGGTGACTGGCCCAAAGTCACCCAGTGAGCTTCATGGCCTAGTGGGGACTAGAACCCAGGCCTCCGGAGTCCCAGTCCAACACTCTCACCGCTACGCCACACTGGCTCTCTTAATATAACTTAAGATAAAGTTTTTTGGTCTTTTATTTCATTATCCTTGTGATCTTTATAATGGCACGTATCTGGTAATACTCATATTAATACTGCACTGTTTTGATCACATTAAATTATATTAATGTAATGCATGGACAGAGCCCTCTGTCTATGCAAAGCCTTGCTGGCAAGAGCCAGGCAGGGTGGGAGGAACGATGGAGGTGATTTTGCTTCCCCTTCCTCCATAGAAAAAGCAATTTCAGCTAGACAAGCCTCTGAGCCCATCTAGCTCACTTTCCGGCAGTAGGCAGGGATGGCGATGCGATGGAGAGGCTGTGGGATCCTGTGGATCCTGGCCTCTACCCTGCCTGCCCACTGGAACACCCCCTCTCCTCCCTCCCTGAGCCCCTCTAAGGTCACGGGTGCGACCTTGGAAGAGCAGCCGCCAGAGAGCTTTCTGCAGTGGCTGCGAGGAACGGGGAACAGCCCAGTGTCACCTTCCTCCTCTCCTGGGATTGTGGGAGTGTTTATGGCCTCAGGAGCAGAATTCCAATATATCCTGGGATCCCTGGGATGCCCTCTAATACATTTTAAAAGGTAGAAACATAATACGTATTGATTGTGATTTGTTCAGTTATAGCACAACCTTTGAGGTTAGGGTGCAAATCACTTTCCCTTTATGGAATAAAATTTGTTTAGAAAGAAACCTTAATTTATACTTACCTTGTTGCAATACTGTATCTAGGAATGTTCACCTTCTTCTTTACGTTTAAGAGATCAATCTTGAGGCATTTGGAGAGCATATGTTGATGAGTGGCCATATCAATTTAATTAATTAATTAATTAATTAATTAACCTCATTCTGTCCATTAACATTTTCAGTTTGTGTCATGGTTTCTGTTTAATTGTTTTAACTACCCTATGATGTGTGTTATATGTCATCCTTGATCTCTTATTGTGATTCTAGACTAGGCCGATGTGTTCTTATAATTTCAAAACTATGGCTGTTTCCCTTCAGTTCCTTCTAGAATCTTTCGCAACATACATTTGGTTTGTTTTTTGCTTCTTCAGTTCTGTCTAATGATGTCTGATTTTAATTTTTCTTGGAATTTTCTTCAAATATTTCCGTGTCTCAATGTTCTTGCCTAAGGTCTTCATATTTGTCTCTATTTCTATTCCAGTTACATCCCACCTTTCTTCCATCACATAGTTTGGGTTTCCAGGTGGTCTCCTATCCAGGCCCTGCCACTAGGCCAGTGCTCTTCACTATTTTTCCAGCATAAGCCACTTTGACTCCAGAGGCCACCACAGAGGCCACTTGGGGGCCTTTCCTAGGCTATGGGTAAACTCTACTCTCTCTCCCCCACCCATCAAATGGTGATGTTGTGCACTGGACTGGGCTGGAGGCCTTTTGGGGTCTCTCTTCCCTTCCCCTCTACATTCTCCAAGCAAGGCCTCATCAGTCACCAAGTCACCAGGCAATTCTGACAGACTCACTTGGTCCGTCGACTGAGATGGTTGTTTTTCTGAATACTGAGAGAGTGCTCTGCTCTGCTCTACTCAGAGCTGCAAAATATCCCAGCACAGGTCCATGTTGCTCTAACTCTCACCCACACATTCAATTTTGCTTTCCAGCGCCTGTGCGACACCCTATGGCAGCTAGCGGATCACATTGCTCTTTGCCTTTTGGGCCTCTCCCTCACCACAGCTAACTGGCTGATTGCTCTTGCATCCTCCTCTTCACCCCTGCCCCACCGTAAGGCTGACAAGTCCCAAAGCCGCCTCTGGTAGCCCAGGTAACAGCAGCCGGCCCACCGCTAAAGAAAACAACAAGGGAAAGCTAGAGCCCGTGCTGATACTGAGCAGTTACGACAAAGAAAGGGGCAGTGGAGAACTGCACTTGAGGTGATTGGGAGCTACCAGTGGCCCTTGGGCCTTTCAGTGAAGAACACTGCACTGGGCCATACCTAGACCTGCTTAGCTTCAGCAAGGTTTCTATAAGCCAGTGTGGCGTAGTGGTGAGAGTGTGAGACTGGTGAGAGAGTGGTGAGAGTGTTGGACTGGGACTCAGGAGATCTGGGTTCTAGTCCCCGCTCGGCCATGAAACTCACTGGGTGACTTTGGGCCAGTCACTGACTCTCAGCCTAGCCTACCTCACAGGGTTGTTGTGAGGATAAAATGGAGAGAGAAGGAGGATTATGTAAGTCGCCTTGAGTTCCTTGCAGGAAAAAAGGTGGGGTATAAATGTAATAAATAAATTAATAAATTAATAAATTAATCACATGTCCTTACAACATGCCCTGAAACCTAAAGGCTGTTTGCCTATGTCCCTCTTCTTGTCATTTTCATGTGCTGGCTTTACTCAAATCTGGAATAACAAGGGTGATGGACCTAACTGTCCTTACGATCTTCAGGAGAACATCAATTCGCTGTCACTTGGTTCTTTGAGATTTAAAAATGAAACTTTTGACCCAAGAGTAAACAAGCTGCTGGATGCAATCCATGACACACACACACACAACCACATCAACTAGGATTTCAGATCAAAGCCTCCCACATGAATGAAGTTTTCAGTGAGTCAGAGTTAATCTATTATCCTGCAAATACCAAACAACTACTTTTGGGAAAATCTCCTGTTGTGACAGCATCTGTCGAGAGGCAGAAAAATTTAAGTGAACATTGGAGGGTTGATTGATTTTTTTCTTTCATCTATATGCAGGGGTCTGCAACCTTTAAGACAAAAAGAGCCACTTGGACCCGTTTCCGAAGAAAAAAAAACCTGGGAGCCGCAAAACCATTGTGACATTTAAAACAAATATAACACTGCATATATTGTTTCTTACCTTAATGCTATATATACAAAATAATATATACAAAATATTTGCAAAATAATCTGCCCCCCTCACATAAAGTAATAATGCCCCATCCTGTGCCCCACATATAAAATGTAATAATTTCCCCTACCTATGCACCCAACATAATCCACCAGCGAGAGCTGGTGGATTATGTTGGGTGCATAGGTAGGGGAAATTATCAGCTGACGGATGATGGGGGTGTTGCTGGTGGATGATGGGATGCCACCAGCAACATCCCCCCCCCCAAGCAGTAGCATCCCGTCATCAGCACCATCCAGCAGTAGCACCCTCATCATCCACCAGAAACACCCTCCATCTGGTAATAGCACCCCTCATCATCCATCAGCAGGATTTGCTGGTGGATGATGGGGGTGCTACTGCTGGGGGGAGGGTGTTGCTGGTGGATGATGAGGGTGCTACTCAGGCCTGTCTTTAATGTGGGGCAAAAGGGGCAGCTGCAACAGCGGGAGGCACCCTGATTGGGTGGCAGCTGGAGGCACCCTCCCATCCCCGCAGCGATATTGTAATTTGTGTTTTATTCTTCTTTATAACCTGTTTTGGATTGTTTTTAAGAAATGCAGGGTTAAAAAAGCAGTTAATAAATAAATAAATTTATGGAGATATTATTTTGTTCTCTTGTCATTAGTTTTCCAATAATTTGTACATGAATCTTTTCCCCCTTGTTTTCTGATAACTATTACTGCTTTCACGCAGGCCTACCTGCCTCCTCGCCTGCTTGTGCTCTCCGCGGCGAGCCGG
The DNA here is from genome assembly GCA_021292165.1 of Shinisaurus crocodilurus. NCBI lineage: Eukaryota > Metazoa > Chordata > Lepidosauria > Squamata > Shinisauridae > Shinisaurus > Shinisaurus crocodilurus. The sequence continues at coordinate 37,529,105 of CM037880.1, read as the reverse complement.
CCACGCTGGTCCCTTGACACGCTGGACCCCGCAGCTATGTTTTTGGCGGGGGGGGAACTTTGGCGCGTGCAGGAGCCCTCCTCTCTTCTGCCGCTCACCTGCTCGCGTCCCTGCTGCCAGGCGGGGGGTCTTGCTGCCGCCTCCTCCAGAGGCCGTCTCGTGGGCCTGATGCCGGGCGGGGGGGGTGCCGCCGCCGCCGCCGCCGCCAGGTTTGAGGCAGGCCCAAGCGCCTGCCGAGTCCTAAAGACGGCCCCGGGGAGGGGGCCTTGCTGCCGCCTCCTCCGGAGGCCGTCTCGTGGGCCTGATGCCGGGCGGGGGGGCGCTGCTGCCGCCGCCGCCGCCAGGTTTGAGGCAGGCCCGAGCGCCTGCCCAGTCCTAAAGACGGCCCCGGGGAGGGGGCCTTGCTGCCGCCTCCTCCGGAGGCCGTCTCGTGGGCCTGATGCCGGGCGGGGGGGCGCTGCTGCCGCCGCCGCCGCCGCCGCCGCCAGGTTTGAGGCAGGCCTGAGCGCCTGCCCAGTCCTAAAGACAGGCCGCCGCGCCAACATTTTTGCGACAAAGCGGAGCCGCGGCAAAGGTTTGAAAGAGCCGCATGCGGCTCCGGAGCCGTGGGTTGCCGACCCCTGATCTATAGGCTTCATTCCAGTTGAGAGGCTTAATTTCCTATCATAGGACAATCTTTTTCTTTGAACCCACTCCACACTCTAAAAATGATCTCTACACTCCTCATGCCTTTGCCATCAGGGAGTGAAGGATGTTTCAGCTTTGGTACTATGAATATAATGCCATTGTATCTTTCTGTTCATGATCGTTCCTTGCATGCTTTCTATTGAAATAGAACCTCCAGAGTTTATTGTTTTTTGGAGAATTAAAGGACACATAGTTGTCTGCCATATACGTCCCCATTCCATATGTGTTATAGTGGATATTGGACCATATCTTATCAGGGTTCTTGTGAAGATAAACATAGGATAAACCCCTTGTACATAAATCTGAGCTCTGTGGAATTAAGACATGATCCAAAAATGATCATCCATCATTGGGTGCATCTACACTGAAATTGCTACTCAACTGTTCACTCATCAAATGGTTTGTCTCCTGAGTTTCCCCCATGCTTTTAGATGTATTGTCTGCCCCCAGTGTGCCCACTAGTGTGTTGATGGAACACTGTGGGATGTATGCATACAAATAGCACTGAACCCACCAAAGTGGGGAAAGTCACTTCCGTGTGCAGCTGACAGATGAAGAGCTATGACTGGGTAGTGCTAAAAGCCATGAGTCTGGAAACCTGCAATGTCTGCCTAGTCTGTGGGTGTGAATCCTTGCTTACTGAAATAAAGGTTAATTATACTACCTGAATAGGCTTCCCATATTTGACCCAACAAGTATTTGGAGACTGAAAACAATTTTAAGCAAAATTATTCCCTATCCGAAGTATATCAGTGATGGCAAATGATATTAGAATACTGTAGGCTTTATAAAAATAGCGAGGACAGATTGTGGCTGCAATCCTATACCAGTTTACCTGGGAGTAAATCCCATTTAACTCTATGGGGGACTTACATCTGAGTATACATGATAGAATTGAGCTGTTATCTAAATATTTGAAAATCTTGGTCTTGGACTTTGTTTTCCCTTGGCTTGACAGCTATATGCCACTGCACTCCAGTTGGTTCATCTTTTGTATTACTTACTCTTCAAATCCATGGCTCTCCATATGAGCTTTTCCCTAGCAGTCCTAGCCATTGACAAAGATCAGAGGCATCACGCCTCTGACTACCAGTTGTTGGGCAACAACAGAGAGAGAAGGCTATTGCTCTTATGGCCTGCTTGTGGGCTTCCCATAGCTTTCTGGTTGGCTACTGTGAGAAACAGTGCAGGACTAGATAGGCCTCAGGTCTGATCTAGTAGGGCTCTCCTTATGTTCTTGTGATGTAGATTGTGTACAATGTATTATTCTATTTTTTCCTGTATATTCCTGACAATGCTGTAAATAGCTGCACTGCCCTAAGACATGGCTATGCAAGGAGGTGTTTGACATGGACAAAAAGTAAATTAGATCATCAGTCTTACAAAGAGACCTTGCCTGTCACTTTTCTAACTGAACCAGGTTTAAGTGAATAGCTCAAAAACTGAAAATAGGTAGTGACATATGAGCGGGTATAACACATTCTGACAGAAAACTGATTTAAAGCTGCACTGCTTCGTCTAGTGTTATTTTGCAAAAGGTCTGTTGCTTATTTATTTGACGCTATGGACACTTTGGAATTTAAACATGCTGTCATAGAACAGTGATCTAATAACCAGAGCAAGTTTAGCCACTGCAAACCATATGCAATCTTGTTTTAAGTCTGAATTATACCGTCTGAGGGAAATGCCCTAATGTCTTTCGTCTGAATTCAAATGACAAATCATAGAATCATAGAATCATAGAAAAGTAGAGTTGGAAGGGGCCTACAAGGCCATCGAGTCCAACCCCCTGTTCAGTGCAGGAATCCAGGTCAACGCATCCCTGACAGATGATTGTCCAGTTGCACCTTGAATGCCTCCAGACTGAGAGAGCCCACCACCTCCATAGGTAGTTGATTCCATTGTCTTATTGCTCTAACAGTCAGGAAGTTTTTCCTGATGTTTAGGTGGAATCTAGGTTCCTGTAACTTGAGCCCATTATTCCGTGTCCTGCAAACTGGGATGATCGAGAAGAGATCCTGGCCCTCCTCTGTGTGACATCCCTTCAAGTACTGAAAGAGTGCGATCATATCTCCCCTCAGTCTCCTCTTCTGAAGGCTAAACATGCCCAGTTCTTTTAGTCTCTCCTCATAGGGCCTTGTTTCCAGTCCCTTTATCATCCTTGTTGCCCTCCTCTGAACCCTCTCCAGTTTGTCTATGTCCTTCTTAAAGTGTGGTGCCCAGAACTGGACGCAGTACTCAAGATGAGGCCTAACCAGTGCCGAGTAAAGAGGAATTATCACTTCCCGCGATTTGGAAGCTATACTTCTATTAATGCAGCCCAAAATAGCATTTGCCTTCTTTGCAGCCACATCGCATTGCTGGCTCATATTCAGTTTGTGATCTACAACAATTCCAAGATCCTTCTCACTTGTAGTATTGTTGAGCCAAGTGTCCCCCATTCTGTAACTCTGCATTTGGTTTCCTCTCCCTAGGTGCAGCACTTGGCATTTATCCCTGTTAAATTTCATTCTGTTGTTTTCGGCCCAGCGCTCCAGCCTATCGAGGTCACTTTGAATTTTGTTTCTGTCTTCCAGAGTATTAGCTGTTCCACCCAACTTTGTGTCATCTGCAAATTTGATAAGCATTCCCTGTACCTCCTCATCCAAGTCATTAATAAAAATGTTGAAGAGCACTGGGCCCAGGACCGAGCCCTGTGGTACCCCGCTCGTTACCTCTCCCCAGTTTGAGAAGGAACCATTGATAAGCACTCTTTGAGTCCGATTCTGTAGCCAATTGTGGATCCACCTGATAGTTGTTCCATATAGCCCACTTTTAGCTAGCTTGCTAATCAGGATATCATGAGGCACTTTGTCGAAAGCTTTGCTGAAGTCCAGATATATTATGTCCACAGCATTCCCACAGTCCACAAGGGAGGTTACCCGATCAAAAAATGAGATCAGATTAGTCTGGCAGGATTTGTTCTTGACAAATCCATGCTGGCTTCTAGTAATCACTGCATTGTTTTCAAGGTGCTTGCAGACTGACTTCTTTATAATCTGCTCGAAAATTTCCCCGGGATTGATGTCAGACTGACTGGCCTATAGTTCCCAGGTTCTTCCTTCTTGCCCTTTTTGAAGATGGGAACAACATTTGCCCTCCTCCAGTCATCTGGCACTTCACCTGTCCTCCATGATTTCTCAAAGATAATAGACAGTGGTTCTGAGAGTTCTTCTGACAGTTCCTTTATTACTCTAGGATGCAGTTCATCAGGCCCTGGAGATTTAAACTCATTCAGAGTAATCAGGTGCTCCTTGACCATTTGCCTATCAATCTCAAGCTGCAATCCTGCCCCTACAGTCTGCACTTCAGGTTTGCCAGGGGGGTCATAGACCCTCTTTTGGGAGAAGACCGAGCCGAAGTAGGAATTGAACACTTCTGCCTTTTCTTTGTCTTCTGTTATCAATTTGCCATCCTCATTGCGTAGTTGAACCACCATTTCTTTCCTCTGTCTTTTACTGTGCATGTATCTGAAGAAAGCTTTCTTGTTGTGTTTAGCATCCCTCGCTAACCTTAGCTCATTCTCAGTTTTAGCCTTCCTGACACTATTCCTGCAGTTCTGTGCTACCTGCCTGTACTCTTCCCTTGTAGCCTGTTCTTCCTTCCACTTCCTATACGTGTCCTTTTTTGTTTTCAGGTCATCTTTGAGTTTATTGTGAAGCCACATTGTCTTCTTCTGTTGTCCTCTGCTTTTTTGCTCCAGTTGGACTGCCCCTCCAACCCTGGGAGATATGGGGGGAGGCATGGCCACAGGGAAGCCAGTGTTTATGTGAATTGTTGTAAACCGCCCAGAGAGCTTCTGCTATTGGGTGGTATATAAATTAAATAAATAAATAAATGTAAGAGAACAGGAAACCATTTTCAGTGCTAACAGACATTGGAGCAAACTTTCAGCTGTTGCATTTCAGCTGCAGCACCATTGATTTTTGAGATGGAGCAACCAGAACTGTAAACAGTACACAGAGTTATTCATTAAGGTGTCACCATGGATACGTAGATGTGGATGATGTGCACTTTAATAGACATCTTAAAAGCTCACTCTGAAGTAGCTTACCAGCAATTTAAGGCCTGCTCTACACATGCAGCAGAATGAGATGGTAGATTCCTGAGGCAGTAGAATGAGCTTTACCATATTAGACTGCTGCAATAATTACAATAAAATTACCTTTGAACCACTTCTGTATAAATGGAACATTCTGTAAATGTTTGCAAGTAAAGACTGGAGTTTACCATGTTCTGGATAATATTTCTCCAACACATTCCATCTTGATATATTGCTTGGCCCGAACTCTTCACACTAACATTTTCTAATACATTTTCCAATTGATGAGATGTGATTTTAAGCACTAACCAGGCTCATCCCTCATTCCCAAACCTATTACACATCAAGACACTACGCTTCTCAAAAAGCCATAAATTGATGTAGATGCATGGGAATTAACTCAGGAGATGGCTGCAGAATTTAAATCAGAAAACAACAGTGATGGCTCCATGCGACTGGGAGTAGAAAAATATATAAGCTGTGAAGGAAATGTTATATTATGGGATAGATTAAGTATCCCAGAAGCTTACAGTGTCTGCACAGTCACTGAATGTTAGAACTGGAAGAGACAGAGAAGGCCTTCACATTGAGCTTTCACTAGCATAAACCTCCAACATAAGCCTCCAACCAATGAAACCATTGAATCCAAACTACTCTGACTGAGACAACACGATAACCCACACTCAAGGGTTGAGTATAGGTCGAATGTGGGTTGTCAGGTTGTTGCTGAAATGTGGGTTATCTTGTCTGAACTCAGCTGAGATAACAAACCATGGTGAACAACCCACAGTTCACAACCCAACAACAAACCACTGGTTCTCTTCATGATTGTGGTTAACAAGCCATGGCTTGTTAGCACAGCTGGGTGCAGACAGTACCCATGGTTCAACAACAACCCATGGTTCAACAACAACCCATACTCAACCCTTGAGTGTGGGTTATTATGTTGTCTGAATCCAGTTTCTGTGTCACTACAAGCAGAGATCGTATCTTCCTAAGGGATGTGCAGAACAGCTCCCCTGGATGACATGAGCAAAGAGCCACAAGGATAGAACTCTAGGATTACAAGCAATCAGATTTAAAGCAAATGTTCTTACACCCATTTATTAAAAGTCTGATTTGGCTATGATTGTACTGAAACTGCAGGCCAATTGGTCCTAATTAGCTCTTGGACAGGACCTGCTTTAGGAGATGTGGAGATGCTTTAAGTCAGGTTAGCAGAGTCCAGTGTGACCTAGCACACAATGAGCCAGTGCAGTATAGCGGTTAAAGTGACCGACGGGGACTCCAGATACCTGGGTTCAAACCCCCATTTAGCCATGAAACTCACTGTCATTATGCCTCCACCCAGCCTACCTCACAGGGTTGTTGTGAGGGCAAAGTGCAGTAACCCATGTAAACCACCCTGTGCTCAATAGCAGAAGGGTGAGATACAAACCTGAATTATAATAACTCCTTTTCTGTGCTTTCTGACACATTCATACATTATCACTTTCAGAGAAGCTGTACTCCTCCTTCAGATTGCTCCTTCTTTCTGTGCTTCCAATGCTGTATTCATGGATGATATCCCTGAAGCCTTTTTATTCCTGGCAGTTATATCCCCCCCTACCTTTGCTGCTCGTGGTAGTGGCTAGTGGCAACAGCAACACTGCCAGTTCAAATCTGTTTCTGGACGCTGGTTTATACCACACAGGAGCAGCCAATGATGCCTGGTTGGGGAGGCGTTCTGTATTCACCTTCTGTATTCACCTCATCGCACATGAGGTGTGGCCACTTGCGAATCGCCAAAAAAGAGGACATGCACAAGAGGACAAAAGAGGGAACAGATTTGCATCACATTTGCAAAGGCTAATTTATATGTAGGGATGCATTTTTATTTTTAGACAGAGTTACTACAATTTAAATAGAAATTCAGTACCTCTCACCATAGTGAGGGAGACAGTGACCAGATGACCCATGTGCCTGCTCAGTCTGCTGTTCAGATGCTAAGGGCTGGTGGGCAACTTCAAGGCCCCTGCTCTCCCTTCTTACCGTCCTCTATCATTACACTGGATTTGGACTAGACAGCCCTTCAAATAGAGGACACCTTCAAATAGAGGACTCTCCTCTGACAGCCCTTCAAATAGAGGACTGTCCTCTGTAAAAGAGGACTGCTGCTGGATGGCCTAGGTCCAGCCCACGAGCACTTAGCAAGGCACAGACTTTAGCAGCCAGTTTTCTTTTGGAAAATTGTTTGTCGAGAGCAAAGGGAAAATAGACAAAGGCATAAGAACGTAAGGAGAGCCTTGCTGGATCAGACCAAAGGTCTCTCTGGTCCAGGGGTGCTGAACCTCTTTCAGCCCGAGGGCTGAATTCAAGTTTAGAAAAGCTCTTGGGGCCTGCTGCATTCCAGTGGTGGGTGGGGCCAAAATACGAGGATACTGTATTTTAGCTTAAAGCTCTTACTGCCGGTAACTAAGCCTTGAGAGAGACATTTCAATCATTTAGAATGTGGGGAACCGTACAAAAGCTGGGGGGGGGAACCCCAAACAGTTGCTGGTTCGGAGAAAGGGGTGTGGCCAGGGGAAGGGAGTGTGGAGATCTGGGGAGCCCCAAGGGCTGGATTTTCTGCACTCCTGCTCTAGTCTAGCTACATGTTCTCCACAGCAGCCAACCAGACATCCAAGTGTATCAGATGAGGCCTGTCACAGTGCTCAAGTTACTGAGGACAGGGGGCATAGCTCATGGCAAAGCACATGCTTTGCATGCAGAAGGCCCTAGGTTCAATCTCTGGCATCTCCAGGTAGGGTTAAGAAAGAATCCTGCCTGAAACCATGGAGAGCTGCTGCCAGTCAGTATCAACAATACTAGGCTAGATGGACCGATGGTTGTGGGTGGCTTGGTAACCGGCTTCAGACTGCACGATAAGCCAGAGCGACTGCCCGGCACAGCTTGAATATTCAAAATGGCTGCCAGCATGTGCTGCAACCCATAAGCCACAGTGTGGGCTGCAGTGATCATGCAAACCAGGCCAGTAGCGTCCTATGTTCTTACGAGAGGACCTGCTCTCCTTTATGTTTTGTAGTGGTCCCCTTAACTGCTGTTCTTAGGATGCTCCAGGGGGGGCATGATTCCACTAAAATTTGGAGGAGTCAGGAAGTGGGCTTGTGGATTAAGCCCTCCCCGCTTCATTCCACTATAATTTTGGAACTGGCCTGTTGAAGTATAGATTGCTGAATGGTTTTCTGGAGAAAAGTGCTCCAAGTCCCACAGGCAGAGTATCTGAGTGGATACATCCCCTTCGAATGCATTGCTTTTAAGAATGAGGGATGCTGACATCTTGCTAAGACAAGATCACCTGCACGGGTTATTTCATATGGGTGTGCACACTCATCCTTGTTCCATATTGGCAGCCTGCCATATCCCAGCAAGCTGCCATCTCCTATGCTCCATGGTACTGTTTTCAGAACCAGAAACTGCATGAGCACTCAGCAGCTGATGTCAATATGTCCTGTTTCTTAACACAGAATACTCTGCAGGAGAAAAGACATCCAGGGACTTAAGTCATTTGACAGACACACACCCACATCAGTGATCCAAGGCATTTTGAGATAATCACAAAACATGCTGCTGACAGATAAGATAGGCTTGTTAGATCTAAATTCTTTCTTGCTATGTTATTTCTGGAGCACTCTGCTGACCATCAAATATAGGAAACATCAGTTCCTACTGAAAGGCAACATCAAGTTCACAGAGCCGTTTATTGGTGTTTTTTAAACACAGGCATGCTTGTTAGATATGTACAGAGCTCTGCGTGTCTGTCAATCACTGCAATACTCAACAGGCCGTGGGAATCAATAAGGACAGAAAGAGGGTGTCTTGGGCACCCGCTGGGAGGCTTATTCGGCGCACAAAGGACAAGGCATAGAACATATTGACCCATGCTTTAGGAAAGTCATCTGAGAAAGATGTAGATACCTAAATGAACATGTTTGCCAGTGCATAAGGAACATGCAGATACTATTTTCCTCTGGCATGCTGTTCCTCTGTCTAAGTGCTTCATGTATAACAAAAAAAAGAATGTTCCCAAGATTCACATCTACTTGAAAGTTACAATTTCAGGGCAGAAGCCAATGGGGGGGGGGGCTTATGCCTCCACCAATTCTCCTGCGCTGATCCTCTTGTGCAAGCAGTGGGTCCCACCAATTCTGTTGCATGAGTAAGACCCACCACCTGTGCAACAGCAATTTAGTGCTTCCCAGAGGAAGCCCTGAAATGAGCAGAAATGCTCATTTTTAGATTGGGGCAAGTTGGCAGAGCTCCTTTATGCAAGTTCCTCCAACCTGCTCTGTTCCAAAAACAAATGTTTTTCGCTCATTTCCAGTTGCCCTGGAAGCACTTTATCTTCCTCCTGCAAGCAGTGGGTCCCACTTGCGGACAGGAATTGGTGGGGAGTAAGGGAATCGGCAGAGGTGTAAGTGTCCATATTGGATTCCGCCCTCAGACTTAAAATGTCCATGCTGCATTATTCCAAAATGTATGGAAGCTGATTGTGGATGCTCAGTGGTGAAGGAAATGTGCTGCCACGCCCATGCTCAAAGGAAGACCCTTCCTTGTTATCTCATATGGCCCCAGATAGAGATGCATACCCGCACTCTGTTCAAATCATATTTGGGCCCATAACTACAAGCTTCCCCTGCAAATAATTTTTTAAAAGATGATTAAAGATCACTTTTTGTCTAGAATGGTGCATTGGCTGTTCATCTTGACATATTCTCATAACGCTGCTTGGGAACTGTAATGTTGGAACTGGCAGGAAGCCGCACACTGCCTAAGCAATGGTTGGTGTGGTGCTCCTGTCTGCCATGCCATGTGTCGCAAATCCCAGTGCCCTGGCCCCTGATTGGCTGCTGGAATGCAGAGGAAGAGGAGGTGTCAGTAACCCAGTGTTTCTCAACCTTGGGTCCCCAGATGTTTTTGGCCTACAACTCCCAGCATGCCCCAGCCAGCTATGCTGGCTGGGGCATGCTGGGAGTTGTAGGCCAAAAACATCTGGGGACCCAAGGTTGAGAAACACTGCAGTAACCCCAGAGGCAGCAGCAGCAGCAGCAGTCTTGCCTGCCAAGTGGTGGCTGCGGGCTCTGTAGAGTAGGTGCCTCTTCTAGCAGGACCGGTGCAAGGCAGTTTGGTGCCCTAGGCAAGATCAGATATTTAGCGCCCCCCTTCCGACTTGAGAGCGCTGTATTTTTTTTCAAGGCATTTCTGGCGCCCTCTTTAGCCCTGCGCCCTAGGCAGCTGCCTAGTTGGCCTAATGGTAGCACCGGCCCTGTCTTCTAGCCATGCACATCATCCCCCCCAACACCACTACTACCACCCCTTCTCCCACATGGACATGGAGGCTGATGCCAGTAAGGTTCCCTGCAAGATTGGAGAAAATTGGGGCAGGTGGCAGAACCTGGATTTGGTTTAGGATGCTAGTGGGAATACTAAGATTAGACTGAAATGCAGCTGTTGGGGAGAAGGACAGTTCCTTATCAAAAGTGAGATAGGGGTTAATGTAATCAAGTTCTGACAATGCAGTAACACTGGCTTACTGACCTCCCTGGCAATCCATCATCATTGCCAGAAATCTGTTCGAAAATAGCCTCATTATTAATTACAATAACAGTAAGAATGTTGGGGTAAGGATGGCCAACTCATGATTAATAAAAAAACTATTAAAAATAAATAGTATAACAAGCAGGGGAAGTTCATATTATATTATTTGTGAATTTCACATCACTAATCTCCAGGTCATGCTTTAGAACTGAAAATAGGTTTGGAGACTTAAGTCCTGGTGAGTCCCAGTCTGTCTGTAAATATTTATGAATCATATCAGGTGGCTGAGAGATAAATGAAATGTCTCATCTCACATTCTATAGTGTTGTTTCAGGGCATAAGGGGAACTTTCCACACACTGCATGGGGAGCCATTTTGTCATTATTTTCCAAGAGTTTGTAGAAAAATAATGTTTAGAAAATAAATTGAATCCCTGGGCCAGTTCATACGACCCAGGCGGCGAGCAGGGGAGGCACCATGGGCCATCTGCGGGCGCAATGCGGGCCTCCCAGCGCTAGGGGGAGGTGGCTCGGGATGCCCAGAGGGGCCGTTTGCCCCTACAGGCTGGAGCGGCCACAGCTCCGGCCACTCTGGGCTTCCACCTCTGTGCGGCCCCCGCGGGACGGCCGCCCACTGTTCACACGGCAGGGTGGCCACACGCGGTAGGGGCTTACCCCTCTACCTGCCCATGGTCACTTTGCATGCTTCCCGCTTGCGGCCGTCACGCGGCGGCACCCCCGGCTGGCGTTCGCACGACATGGAAACTGTGGGGGGCTTCTGCTCCCCCACGGTTCCCGTGTCATGTGAACCAGCCCCCTGTAAAGTTGAGGTTTCATGAGCAGTAAGATTTCATGATGGATGTGTGGGTGGCTTTAAATTGAATTGTATTTTTATTGTTAAACATATAGATTTATATTAGCAAAGGAAAGTTTGAAGAGCTGCTGGGTCAAATCCACAGAACAACATTCTGTGTAAATGCCAATCTCTTCCCATCTACAAGTGACCCCTGTAAATATTGCCCCCATGCCTTGCCTTTCATTAGCCAACCACAGCTCAGTGGTGGAGCCATATGCCCTGTGGAGGAGCAATGTGGAGTGTGAAGAAGGAGAAGTAAAGGTTGTGCCCATGGAACTTGCCAGGACCAGGACCGGTGCAGGGCAGTTTGGCGCCCTAGGCAAAGTTATATTTAGCGCCCCCCTCTCGTGCCGGGGGGGGCTCCGGAGCAAAGCAGCCAGGAAATGCCCTGACTGGGGACCAGCCTCCCCCCACACCCCCAACCACAAGGCAGGAGCGTGCCTGCCATGTTCATGGAAGAGATCCAGGCAAACCGAGGCGGCAGTGGCCACGCGGTGGGACAGCAAGAGGGCGGCTATGGGGAGCCGCAAACCGAACCACGAGCGGGGTGGGGGGGTCGCTGGGGCGTCTCTGCCAGATTTCCTTCGGGGTCTTAAGGCCCGCCCAGGCCGGTTCAGCGGATGAAAATGGAGAGGGGTGGAGGACAGGCAGTTGCGGGAAAGAAGGCTGGGGGTGAACGGGAAACGGGGCGGGGACACTTTGATTTGAGCCGCGGAACCTGCTTCCAACAGTCCAGTGCGCTCAGCCTTGGCCCCGGGGTCGCGCCAGCTCACGGGAAACGTCCGCGTGCCTGTGAGCACGTGCAAAGCACCCCTTCCCTCTGAGGAGCCACGAGCATCCCCGACTGGAAAGGCTTCCTGGGGAGGCGCAGCATAGGCTGCCCCCGGAGCCAGTCCCCATCCGTCTCCCGCACTCACTCACCTGAGCAGGGCGCCCAGCAGGAGCCACTGCGCTCGCATCCCTCGGCCGCACGGCGTCCCCTGCCGGCGAGGGGGGCGGAGGCGGGCGGGCAGGCGGGCGGCGAGAGTCGCGGCGGTGGTGTGAAAAGATGAAGATAAAACGAAAACCCTACGTGGCGTTAAAATAACTTGATATTTCGGATCAATTTTAGATAACTAATACGCATTTTAGCGCAGTATTTTTTTTCAAGGCGTTTCTGGCGCCCTCTTTAGCCCGGTGCCCTAGGCAACCACCTAGTTGGCCTAATGGTAGCACCGGCCCTGGCCAGGACTCTACTTTGGGAAGTGTTGCGGGGAAGACACTAAACTGCCATAAGAACATAAGGAGAGGCATGCTGGATCAGACCAAAGGCCTATCTAGTCCAGCATCTCCTGTTTCCCACAGTGTCCGACCAGATGTTCCTGGGAAGCCCGCAAGCAGGACATGAGGGCAAATAGCCCCAGCAACTGTTATTCAAAGCCATATTGCCTGTGATTCTGGAGGTAGCACATAGCCATCTTGACTAGTAGCCCCTGATGGCCTTATCCTCTATGAATTTGTCTAATCCCCATTTTTAAAGCCATATAAGCTGGTGACAATCACCGTATCTTGTGGTGCCTTGGTTCTAGTATTATTATGAGAGTAGGGAAAAAGCCTTTCTCCATCACTTCTCAAGGTGACCTCCCAGTAAAACCAGGTGTTGACCTGCATTATAAACAGTTACGATGGTTTCCCACATTGAGATTTAAGGTGCAAGAATGATCTACGCAAGTATCTAATGTGGGAAGAGGGTTTAAAGGTGTGCCTATTCTCAAGGATAGGAAGGCACACCCATAGCTCAGTGGAAGGGCCCATGCGTTCTATGCAGAATGTCCCAGCTTCAGTCCCTGAAGTCTCTGCCAAAGAGCTGCTGCTGGTCACAGTAGACAATACTAAGCTAGCTAAGCAAATAGTCCAACATGGTAAAAGGCAGTTTCTTATGTTCTTAGATATATTTGTAACAGTATCCTATATTATGGGTGTGCTTTAAAGGAGCACTCTATAGTCATGCCTTGGATTGAGAGCATAATTCGTTCTGGAAACGTGCTTGTAATTCAAAACACTTATATCAAAACGAAATTCCCCAAAAAAATTTGTACAGAGATTTTTAATTTAAGCCGTACTACAGTACTTGTATTGCAAGACGTCGCTTGTATATCAAGTCAAAAAATTTTAAATAAATATTTAAAAATTTGCTTGTCTTGCAAAACCCTCTCAAACCAAGTTACTTGCAATCCGAGGTATTACTGTAATTACATAAATTTGCTAACATGGAAATCGTTATTACTACAGTATCTTCAACTTTCCTTTCTCCATATTTTTTAAAAATAAAACCTGTAGGTCCCATGAGAGTTCATGCTCAGTAACTCGTACATTTTCAAAAAATAATCTTATGGAACTCTGGAAATTCATTCTAGATGTAGAAGTACAGCCCCACTTAATGCTTATAATTATATGAGGAAGGCTCAAGAAAAGATTTGTGTGACCTTCTGGAGGATTCAGCTAGTATCTCTCTAGGATTTAGCTGGGCTCTAGGTCGTCTTATTTGTCTGTATTACAGCATAGCAGACTGGAAAAATATTCTAAAGTGTGAGTTGCTGATAATAGTGTTTGGAATGTTGGCTCTTTGCACCTGATGCCTGGTGATTTAGGAGGAACGTTTACTCGATGAGTCTGATTTATTAGTAGCTCACAGTCAGTGGTAGATGTTGAAAGATTCCAGCAAATACTAGCAGGGAGGAATCTTTTGGATCGTAGCGGTGATATTTTTGTTTGCTTGCTTACAGACAGCATGCATACTGTTCTCTGCCCAGTGTCTGTCTTGTCTGTAGTTTAATGCTTTTCCATTTGTCTGACAGGTAAGCTGCAAAGTGCTTCAATTTTTTCACCAGTACATGATGGGCTGTAACTACTTCTGGATGCTTTGTGAAGGCATTTATCTTCATACTCTCATTGTGGTGGCAGTATTTGCTGAAGAGCAGCGTTTGCATTGGTATTACCTCTTGGGTTGGGGTATGTTTTCTTTCTTTTTTATCTTTAAACATTAGCAATCCTTTCCTTCCTCTGGTTACACTGCTTTTAAGTACTTACCATCCTGGTTCATAGGAACGTGCAATATCCACAAAAAACCACAGCAAGCTTTCTTCTATCAGTTATTAGGTACACCTCTTATGGCAGAGATGGGGAACTGCCAGCCTGCTGGCCAAATCCAGCCCACGAAGCCCGCTGTCTCCTCTGATTCCCCGCCCCCTCTTCCTCCTCAGCCCTGCCACTTACTTATGAGGTGGCCAAGTGCTTTTCTCTTTCTTTTGCCCCTGCTGTCTCTTCCACCCACTCCTCCAGCAGATCAGTTCTTGTAGAGGGCTTTCCTTGGCCGCCCCCCTGCCCCCATCCCGCCTTCAGCCTCTTTTGAGCTACTTTCTCCAGTTCCCAAGTTGGAGAAAAAAGAAAAGGGGGAAAAATGGACCAAGGAGGCTTTCTTAACGGGGAAATGCTTCTTTAAAAGTAATGCCAGTGCTGGAAGGGTGTTGAGGAAGGGGGGAAATGATTCGGGGTGATCTCTAGGTTGGTGTCAATTGTGGGGGGACAGAGGTGGTGTTAGGGGGCTGCCCACTAGGGCTGGAGCCTCAAACCTTTCTTTTGGAGCCTCGAATCTCTGGAAGGCCATCTGCCCCACCACCTTGCTGTCCATGGGCACTTGCTGAAATAAAGGTACAGGGGCCCTGATGATATCTGTTACATCCGATCCCCTTGGATTAGCTGGCTTTTTGCCCACATGTGCTTCACCTCCTGCTGCCCCACCCTTGAATCTTTCTGCCTGAGGTCCCCCCCCCCTGAAATCAGATGTGCTCCTCTCCCCTGTCCATACATCCTTTATTACAAATAGGGGTGTCATTAGGAAACAGGGTCCTTTACAGACTGTAGAGTGTCTGTAAATTAGCATATGCAGATTTATGCTTCTTTTTTTTTGTCCTGTGGGCCTGAGCCCCAGAACTTTCAGTACCTAGCACCACCCCTGAGTGGGGGGATAAATGTATTAAAGTCACAGAGTTAGTGGAGTGATTCCCAGCGAGTTCTGTCTTGTCCTATTTATGCTGAATAGTCCTAGTACTAGAGGCGTGCTACCATGGGCCTCAATTCAGATGTTGGGGCAAGAGGGAACACAAGAGAATTTCAGGGGGCAAGATTCTCAGCAAGATGATAAGTCTGGCTGTTGGGTAGATTCAAAATTAAATTAGCAGCATTGTTGATTTTTACTTTCTGCACTTGTTTGTATTTAACTGTTTTTGTCATTTGTTTGTGACAGTTGATGTTAGCCTTGGGCATTTCCATCTGAAACAGAAAGTCAGGATATAAATGTCTTAATTTTTTTTAAAAAAAATGAAATATGGAAATGAAAAAAGAGTGTATTTTATATGCATTTGCTGTGGATCCTTTTAAAAAATTCTCATAATAACTTAACCAATGTTATTAACATAGCTTCCACTTTCTTTTTTTAGCAAAGTGATTGGTGCCCTTGGCATACATACCAATGAAACAGGCCCGTGCAATAACCTCCAGAAAGATATTCTACTTGCAGTCTGGCTAACAACCAATTAATATTTACTTTTCTTGCAAATCACTGCTTTTTTTCACTTCATCCCAGGAATCTCATGTGAATAGTAAGTTGGGGCAATTTAGGGAAGACAAGGGGTCATTGCTGCCCATTGTTTTAGGCCAGATGTAAATTATTCCTCAGGAGAACCTACGGTATGTTTCTGGTCATCTCACTGATGCTGCACACTGATTGATCATAGTTATAAAGTACTTAAAATGTATGGTCAATCAGTGTGCAGATGCAGAACCAGTGAGTTGGCCAGAAATATAGGTCCTCCTGAGAAATAATCGTGTCTGGTCTGAACCATGAGCAGCAGTGATCCCTTGTCCTCCCTAAGTGGCCCCAGCATGCTTGGGATGGGGTGAATAAGGGAGCCAGATAGTGCATCACCAAAAAAAGAGGACTTGCATCACCCAAAAAGAGGACACAGATTTGCAGATGCTAATTTATATGATTAGATGCAATTTTAGAAATAATTATTATAATTTTGATAGAAATATAATACAGATCACCATAGTAGGGAAGACTGCTTCCAGGTCCATGATTGGGGAAATTTTTTTGGGGGGGGGGGACATTTTATGGGTGAATGAGAGAGCGGGATGACCATTTTCAAATAATCCTAAAACTAACCTCAGTTCAGTGGAATGGTTTTGGGATTCAGCTGATATGTTCATGTTTATCTTTATCCCACCAGCAGCTCCAGAAAGACCGAGCACCACCCAGCTGTCTTTCCCCATCTGTGCCACATGATTCTTCTTTCCCCTTCTTGAGGAAATCTCATGTACCTCTTTCCTCATCCACCCGCTTTCTTTTCCTTCCTCCACCTACCCAACTTCTTTCCACTCTGTCTGTCTATACTCCTCTCTCCATCTCTCTCTGCTACCGTTATTTTCTCCCCCACTTGCTTTACTGCAGTGTTCTCCAACCTTGGGTCCCCAGATGTTTTTGGCTTACAACTCCCAGCATGCCCCAGCCAGCTACACTGATCAGCAATAATGCTGATCAGCAGCATTATTCTGAAGCAGTCCAGGCTGCTGAGGCCACGCCCCCTCCAGACAATCATTACTGGAAGGCCCTCCCTCCCCCCCCAACACACACATCCAAAGCTTGCTGGGATTTGTAGTCTAGTCTGGAGAGATGAAGATAGAAGGAGAGAGGGAGAGAACTCCAGCTCCCAGAATACACTGCAATTTCCAACCTAATCTTAACCCATACAGATAGAAGAGGTTTAGATTTAGGGCTTCTCTTGTTTAATCTGCCAGTTTACCGAGGCTTCTGCTTCCGGATTCTTTGCGGGATTAAGATTGGCTCCTTTACACATGCTTTTTCCCCCAGGGGTTTTCTTTCTGTGCCTTCAGATATTTTTCATTTCACAACCACAAAGTGGCACTGTGGTATAGCAGAATTGTGAAAATACATGTGTTTGTTTTAGTGCAATTTAGCGTGATAGCCAGATAATAGCTCACTTTCCTCGCTCTAAAAAAAACAACAACCCGTGGAAATGCTTGGAAAGCACCTGAGAGGCCCTGGAGAATGACGATGTCATGTAAAGCACCTACCATGAGTGAAAAATCACAAGTGCACAATAAATGCCTTATGTAGAGAAGCCTTTATACACCACAGCAGCGTTCAGATCTAGAATAACATAATTTTAGAGGACAAATTGGAAACAGGACCAAAGAAAAAGAGAGAACTATAAACAGAGGGCAGTCCAGGACAAAAGAGGACAACTTTGGCCAGTCACTGACTCTCAGCCTAACCTGCCACATAGGGTTGTTGTGAGGATAAAATGGAGAGGAGGAGGAGGATTATGTAAGCCGCCTTGGGTTCCTTGCAGGAAAGAAGGTGGGGTATAAATATAATAAATAAATAAATAAATAAATAAATAAACTAGCCTCCAGTGGCTTGCAAAGAAAGCTCTTGCACCATTGCTGTCCTTCAGGAGGTTACCACACCTCACAGCTGTAGTAACTCCCTCCTAGACTGCTTAACAGCATGTCATAGCCCTCACAAGCCAGCTACAGTGGGCCCAGCAAAATGGGGCCCTCACGCTGAGAGCCTAAATGGACTGTCCATGACAATAAGTGGGCTGGATTGCACTATATGGTGAAAGGAAGATATTCTATTTCTTTTTTAACATGGGATTTAAAACCTTGAGACTGTGTCTGGCTTAATCTTGTGTCTGACACATAGTTATAATGAATGCCAGCTCCATGAATTTAACATGAATCAGTACAGTATCCATGAGAATGCCAATCAGGAGATGAACTAAATGAACTACCTGAATTTTATTATGAAGAACTGTTAAAAATGCAAAGCTGCAGCCTGCCACACTTCCACTGGAAACTAAACTTTCCTGTTTGTTTGTTTGTTTAATTTATTTTTTGTTATACTGGCAAATTTGCACATTACAATTTGAATTCAGTAGATGTAAAACCACTCATGTAAAGCATGGAAGCAAGAGTTACCAGTTATCAGTATTTGAAGCTGAAATTAGAACTGTTTGCAAGAGGAGCTATCTTGTTTTTATTCAATCTGTATATAGATTGTTTCTGTAAGATGTTCAGATATCGCTCCAATACCATCAGCACTAATCATATGTCGCATACATTAGCATAACAGAATGCTGACATTTGTGGAGTTTGGGAATTGTTTGCAAAGCTTCATCCAAAAACTATGTAACTTAACTCTGTATTTTTTAAAGCAAAAGTAAATTCTAGCTTTGAAACATATACAGCACAATCCTATATAACATGTCTACTCAGATAAGCCCCACTGAGCTTGGTGGGGCTTACTCCCAGGTAAGTGAGAATAAGATTGCAGCCTTATAAATTAATCTAACTAAAACAAATGTTTGAAAATATATTCTGACCATGAAGTTTTGAAAAGTGATTTAGAATCATTATCCTTTATTCACAAACCAAGTTGCTAATGCCAATTCTGATAGATTTATTTTCAGTTGTTGTGGCAAAAAGAGCACATCTGCCTAAACCTAAAGAATAGAATAAGGCAAGATAAAGACTTGGTTGAGTTGTAACACCTAGCCACGGTTTAGTGATATGGAAATAACCCTACAGGAGCCTTAGACTCACAAACTCCCCTCCCCTCTCCTCCTCCTTCACGAACAAGAGGAGGGGATTGATGTAAACCATATTTATTTATTTATTATATTTATCCCCCGCCTTTTTTCCTGAAAGGAACCCAAGGCGGCTTACATAATCCTCCTCCTCTCCATTTTACCCTCACAACAACCCTGTGAGGTAGGTTAGGCTGAGAGGCAGTGACTGGCCCAAAGTCACCCAGTGAGTTTCATGGCCGAGCGGGGATTTGAACCCGGATCTCCTGAGTCCCAGTCCAGCACTCTAACCACTACGCCACACTGGCTCTATAAAGGGCTTACCAGGGAAGGGGCCATAGCTCAGCTGTAGAGCATATGTTTTGCATGTAGAAGGTCCCAGGTTCAATCCCCGGCCTCTCCAGGTAGGGCTAGGAAAGAATCCTGCCTGAAACCCTGGAGAACCGCTGCCAGTCAGTGTTGACAATACTGGGCTAGATGGACCCATGGTCTGACTCAGTGTAAGGCAGTTTTCTATGCTCCTATGTAAGATTCTTTGTCATTCTCATTTTTTTGCATTCTGAAATCATATGAAATCTGATGTATATAATTAATCGTTCCAGGGTTTCCTTTAGTTCCAGCATCAATTCATGCTGTGGCAAGAACCAAATACTTCAACGATAAGTGAGTATTATGCCTGGGGTTTTTTAATATAGTTTACTTAGCTTTCTTTTTATTACTCTTTTAATACTTTTTCTTCTTCTACCAGCTGCTGGATTAGTGTTGACACTCACTTGCTGTACGTTGTTCATGGACCTGTGATGGCAGCTTTATTGGTGAGAATATGATTTGTTATTGTGTTGAGAGCTCTGTACTATTCGCATTCTGCCCCACTTATAGAATCATAGAATCGTGGAAAAGTAGAGTTGGAAGGGGCCTACAAGGCCATCGAGTCCAACCCCCTGCTCAATGCAGGAATCTAGGTCAAAGCATCCCTGACAGATGGCTGTCCACCTGCACCTTGAATGCCTCCAGACTAGAGTGGGAGAGCCCACCACCTCCCTAGGTAGTTGGTTCCATTGTCTTATTGATCTAACAGTCAGGAATTTTTTTCTGATGTTTAGGTGGAATCCTGTAACTTGAGCCCATTATTCCATGTCCTGCAAACTGGGATGTTCGAGAAGAGATCCTGGCCCTCCTCTTTGTGACAACCCTTTAAGTAATGGAAGAGCGCTATCATATCTCCCCTCAGTCTTCTCTTCTGAAGGCTAAACATGCCCAGTTCTTTCAGTCTCTCCTCATAGGGCCTTATTTCCAGTCCCTTTATCATCCTTGTTGCCCTCCTCTGAACCCTCTCCAGTTTGTCTACATCCTTCTTAAAATGTGGTGCCCAGAACTGGATGCAGTACTCAGGATGAAGCCTAACCAGTGCTGAGTAAAGGGGAATTATCACTTCACGTGATTTGGAAGCTTTGTTTATTTATTTATTTATTTATTTATTATATGTATACCCGGCCTTTTTTCCTGCAAGGAACCCAAGGTGGCTTACATTATATTATCCTCCTCCTCCTCTCCATTTTATCCTCACAACAACCCTGTGAGGTAGGTTAGGCTGAGAGTCAGTGACTGGCCCAAAGTCACCCAGTGGGTTTCATGGCCGAGCGGGGACTAGAACCCAGATCTCCCGAGTCCCACTCCAACACCCTAACCACTACGCCACACTGGCTCTCTATTCTATTAATGCAGCCCAAAATAGCATTTGCCTTCTTTGCAGCCATATCACATTGCTGGCTCATATTCAGTTTGTGATCTACAACAATTCCAAGATCCTTCTCACTTGTATTATTGTTGAGCCAAGTGTCCCCCATTCTGTAACTGTGCATTTGGTTTCCTTTCCCTAGGTGCAGCACTTGGCATTTATCCCTATTAAATTTCATTCTGTTGTTTTCAGCCCAGCACTCCAGCCTATCGAGATCGCTTTGAATTTTGTTTCTGTCTTCCAGAGTATTAGCTGTTGATTTAGATAATTACAGCTAGCAACAATATTGTGTTTACAAAAAAAACACCCAATCACATTAATATATAGCAGCAGAGAGAGACAGTAGAGTTTTAAGGTGGCATATGGCATAATAGACTGTACCACATCAGACTGCAGCTGGGGATCACATGTTTCAATGTTTTGTTTGTAAACACGGACAGAAAACTAACAGACCAAAGAGCAGTCTGATGTGTAGCTTTTACTTGCAGAGGGTGTTTTATAGGAATGGCCAAGAATTTCGAGCGGGGAGGAACAGAGCAAAATCGCCCCGCTCTTCCCCGCCCCCCGAGCTCAGCGAGACTTACCTGGCCCTGGCTCATTCCAAGTTCACACGGGGAAAGGAGCTTACAGGTCCCCGGCGCGTCATTTCCGGCTCTCTGGCGCTGCATTTTTTTCCGTAAATACCAAGGTCAACTTCCTTAAAATGGCCGTGAATAGCAAATCGCGGCAGTTTTAAGGTAGTTTACCTTGGTATTTACGGAAAAAATGCAGCGCCAGGGACTCAGAAATGATGTGCCGCGGACCACCGAGTGCCACAGGATGAGTGGGGTGTGTGTGTGTAAGTGGCCATCCCTAGTGTTTTATATGGGGAACCATTCTAAAACAGTAACTCCAGATGGCTGGGAGGCACAGATGGTAACTGGAAGATAGTTATGCTTCTCAGTGTGCCAGATATTGTTTCAGCAGTAAACAATGCGGATTATATTGATTACCGGGTATCTGTTATTATATAAATAGTGTCAGCCCAGTAATTTTCACCTACTTCTGAGGTGAAGGGAAGGAATGGCCAGGAATGGTCAGCTGTAACAATAGCATGGAGCGGCTACCATGTAAAGCCATTGAGGAGCGTACTGTGAATCCTAAAGCTATTTCACACCTGTACACTCCTTCTTCCCTTGTATTTGATAGTATCCTTTCATGAGATTGCAACTCGTACACTTGCCAAGAACAGGATTGTCTTGTAGCTTCATCTGGGCAAGCCATTCTGTCTGCTTTTCAGATATACAAACCTATAAGATCAGAATATATGAGTCAACATCCCAGAAGATTCAAACTGGAATGACCCGGTGTCTGACCTTTGCCTGTAGACATATGCGCATCATCTGTTTATAAGAACAAATACGCTGGTGATGAGTAAGATGAAAATGGCAAAAAGTAGCCTCAATCTGTCTCTTCACAATGTTAATGTAGTTTTCAGTTGTCCGACAGAGGTTAATGCCTTAAAACAAATAATTTTGCTTGGAAAAATAAGTTGCTTGTTGCATTTGGGCTTCAATTACTCAATCCATTTACCCAGAATGGAAACGACACATGATCATTTTCAGTGTAACAGTTTGTGAAAGCAAGCTGCTGTGCTTAATGTCATACTAAATTTTATCTTCTGGATGGGAATACCTCTCATGCTCCTTGGCCTCTCCAGAACTGCAACCAGCTCAAGATTTATTGCTGCAGTCTATTTTTCCTCTCCCTCTGGGACCATAAGGGCTGAAGCTTGGCTGACGATTTGCAGACCTTTTCCTATTTTTGAACTCTTCCCCAAGCTGTATACACTTCAGTCCCTCTGAGAAATAAAACCCATCGTGTTTTTAAAAGGAACTCTAGTCACTTTGTGGAACAAAAAAAACTGTATGATGATGGCTGTTCTTTGCTATCTGCCTTGCTCATTACAATGCTGACTTTCCAGAAATACATTGGTTATATTATGAGCTCAGTAGACATGAAAGGAGAGATAATGGCACTTGGCATTTCTGTGAAAGAAAGAAGGCATTTCTTTTTTAAAAATTGGTATATATTCGTCCTGTTTGGGCATGCTCCCTCATGTGTTCCCGATCACATGGTGGTGAGGGACCGGGGACACGCTTGTTTGCCCTGCCATCTCCATCACGTTCCTGATGGCCCTGCCCAGGTGCCCCACCATGTTCCATGTGCTGGGGCTGAACGTCTGAAACAGGGAGACTGTTCTACACATGGAGTCTACTCACACG
Organism: Shinisaurus crocodilurus; assembly: GCA_021292165.1. Classification (NCBI taxonomy): domain Eukaryota; kingdom Metazoa; phylum Chordata; class Lepidosauria; order Squamata; family Shinisauridae; genus Shinisaurus; species Shinisaurus crocodilurus. Next base: position 37,506,251 of record CM037880.1, on the reverse strand, counting down.
GTGTAGAACCCTGATCAATATTCACAGTTGCACCTGGGATCAATTTCCAGCACAATGGTGGAATTGCAGGATACACAGAGTCCTTTTAACAGCTTTCATAGCATGACGGGGGGGGGGGGGAGAACGGGACCTAACTGAGTTTCTACCTGCTAATAACTACAGTATCTTTTGCCCAGCAAGGCAAGTGCTACTTGCCTCCTCCATGTTATATCCTTCCTCTGTGCACTTTCCCTCCCATATTCCCACTGCCTTTCAGGTTTACCCCTACGCTTCCTTCCCCTCTTACATTAGAACAGAATAGGAACATTAGAACAGCCCTGCTGGATCAGACCCAAGGCCTATCTAGTCCCGCATCTCCTGTTTCCCATAGTGGGCCAACCAGATGCTTATGGGGAGGACATGAGGGCAGTAGCCCTCTCTCACGGTCGTCCCCAGAAACTGCTGGCATTCAAAGGCATGCTGACCTTGATCCTGGAGCTCATATATAGCCATCATGGCTAATAGCCATCAATAGTCTTATCCTCCATGAATTTGTCTAATCCTCCTATCTTAGAGAGCAATCCTATGGTCCCGGGAGAGTGTCCCAGGGGCCATAGGATTCTTTAGGGTCCCTCCACCCAGGCTGTAGACAGTGCTATGACCTCAGAAGGGGAACTGCAGAATCCAGTCCCGCTCCCTCGCAGCTGCCGCAGCAAGCACCGGCTACTTTCTGAGGTCACAAAAGTGGTCTCAGGAGAAGCTCAGAAGTCTGCGAGGGGCAGGGATGTTGAAGAGTCCTTGGTCTCGAGTCACGAGTCGAGTCACGAGTCTTTGGACCCGAGTCTCGAGTCCAAGTCTGAGTCCTTGGTCCAAAATGGTGACTCACGAGTCACGAGTCCTGAGTCACTCCCAAAACTGACTCCACGAGTCCCTATTAAAATCAATGGGGTTTCCCCCCAACAAAATAAGGCTACTTCAGATGTGTGGCTTAAATAAATTCTAGGCACATGTGCCTTTTTATTTCAAAACTCTGCAACTGATTTTGGCAAGAACAGACCAGGCAGCCAAACCCAAAATAACCAGGCAGGCAGAGGAGGCAGGGAACCCCAAACAGGCAGGCAGAGGCAGCCAAACCCAAAATGTCTGACCCTAACCCAAACCCCCCACAACAACACATCAATCAAAATAAACTCAACACATCGTTGGGGCTGCGCTCCTGGTAGCTGTCCATAGTGGCCGAGCAGCGGCGCGCCTCGCTTCCATGCGCTCTTCACCGGTGATCACGCTCCTTTTGGCACAGCCAGAAGACTCGTCAACAGCCCAGGGATGTTGACGAGTCCTTGGTCTCGAGTCCCGAGTCGAGTCTCGAGTCCCATTAAAAATATTGGGACTCGAGTCCGAGTCGAGTCAGAGGGGGGACTCAGTCCGACTCACGAGTCGAGTCCTCGAGTCCGAGTCCCCATCCCTGGCGAGGGGGTGTTATGCTGGGAGGGGAGGGGAGAGGCAAGGATACAGTGTTTCCTATGGCCACTTCAGCCCCAGCCTTACCCAGTATGACTACTCCAGAGGCCCATCTAAAGGAAGAAGGAGGGAAAGGGAGAATGAAGAGGCCAAAATCAGCTCCATTGCTTGTCCCACTCTGCCAGAGGCTTCCGTCCTCCAAGAGTGCAACTCATAGGATTACACCCTTAATTACTATATTTGAAGATTTTTTTTCTGATTACAATAGAGCAATATATTAACCAGCTTTACCTTAAGCACTCATTTCAAATATAGCCCCCAATTTTTCACTTGCATATTCTTCTATCAGAGTAACCAGAGATCAAATTCATTGAATATATATACTTTATTTATTTATTTATTTATTATATTTATACCCCACCATTTTTCCTGCAAGGAACCCAAGGCGGCTTACATAATCCTCCTCCTCCTCTCCATTTTATCCTCACAACAACCCTGTGAGGTAGGTTAGGCTGAGAGACCATGACTGGCCCAAAGTCACCCAGTGAGTTTCATGGCCGAGTGGGGACTAGAACCCGGATCTCCCAAGTCCCAGTCCAACACTCTCACCACTACGCCACACTGGCTCTCATATAGCACAGAATATCTTAAAAATCACTATATCTATTTATAGGATTGCGTTTAGCAAGCCTTTTACACATCACTTTTTTATAGTCAACAAATTCCAGAAATGGGAACTACGGTATTTAAAAAAAATGTTTGCAATTAGGGTTCAAAGCAACACCAATTTGCATAGATATTTTGTCCATCATAAACAATTCCCATGCTTTGTGAAACTGCTCTTTAATAGGTGATACCTGGGACGTTCTCATCTTGAAGCCAGTTGAAATGTCCCTGCTGTTAACAAAAGGCCTTAATCTCATTTTAAAGCTGCTAAGCTGGTGGTCATCATCATCACATCTTGTGGAAGAAAATTCCATAGTTCAGCTATCCGCTTTGTGAAGACGTACTTCCTTTTGTCTGTCCTGAATCTGCCTCTGTTCAGCTTCACTGGGTGACCCCAGGTTCTAGTATTATGAGAGAGAGAAAGACTTCTCCTCATTCACTTTCTCCACACCATACATCCTTTTATACACCTTAACCATGTCCCCACCACACTTGCCTTTTTTTTCTAAACCAGGCTTCCCCAACATAGTGCCCTCCAGATGTTGTCAATATCATTCCCGTCAGAGACTTTGCCTCCCTCCCTCCCTCCTTTGTCACAGGGTAGCTTCTGTGTCAGGTCACCATAGTGGGCGGGAAAGGCCAGTCCTTGCTGAAGCAGTTGCGGACCTAGAGATGGTATTTTCACTTGCCCGCTTCTCCAGCCTTCTTTACCAACCCCCAGAGTCACAGAGCTAGTTCCATGTTTGAAGCCAACTAACTTTGTGTACTATTGTTATGAGCTAGACACCATTTTTATGTTACAGAATTTCAACTGATCCTGTTTCCAAGGTGCATATGAAAAAGAAGGGCCATATATCTTTTTTAAATCTTTGAAGGTTTTACAAGTTTGATGGGTTCTACTGCTTGTAAAAAAATAAATAAATGAAGCAATGATAGTAATCATAAAAGCATTTGTTTTTGCAGGTCAATTTCTTCTTTTTACTCAACATCGTACGAGTTCTGGTAACAAAACTGAGAGACACGCATCGGGCCGAGTCCAACATGTACATGAAAGCAGTCCGAGCCACTTTAATCCTCGTGCCCTTATTAGGAATCCAGTTTGTCATAATTCCCTGGAGGCCGGAAAACAAGCTGGCTGGAGAAGTATATGATTACATCATGCATATATTGATGCATTACCAGGTATGGGACTATCACACTGGCTATGGGTTTGTTTGTTTGCTTGTTTGTTTTTTGGTGATGCATTTGCTGGGAGGGTTCATTTGGCAGAGGAGTCTTTTTCCCAGGAAACACAGCTGGCTTCAGCTAATGGATTAGTGCCACTTAAAGTCAATGGGAGTAAGTCAGCTTTGCACCAGCTTAATTGATTTGCTGGTTGGTATTTTCTAGATAAATGATCCATGCTTAAAGTGTCTGAGGTGCCTTGCCTACACTTTGGCTGCAATCCTATTCACACTTGAGAGTAAACTCCATTGAAATCTCAGACTCATTCTGAGTAAACATGGATAGGACCATACACAGTCAGCATATAACCTGGCTACAGTGATTCATGCCTTAGTAACATCACGTCTGGATTACTGTAATGTGCTTTACGTGGGGCTGTCCTTGAAGCTGGTTTGGAGTCTTCAGTCTTCAGCTGGTGCAAAATGCAGCTGCTTAGTTACTGAGTGGTGTGCAAAGCCAGAGGTATTTTACAACTATTCTTTGTGATCTGCACTGGCTGCCTTTCTGCTTCCAAGCCTTCTTCAAGATATTGATGTTGAAGGCCGTAAACAGCTTGAGATCCAGTACTTGTGGGAGTGCCTCCCCTGGTATCTACCAACCCAGCCTTTGAGATCTTTGACTGGGTTCACACAGCATTAAACCATGGTGGCTTATAAGCCATGTTTGTTTCAGAGTGGCTTGTGTTGTCTGAACCCAGCCAGAATGGCTTGTGCGCAGTTAAGAAACCATGCTGCTGGGTTCAGACAACACGATAAGCCACTCTGAAACAAACATGGTTTATAAGCCACCATGGCTTATCGTGTTATGTGAACCCAGTCCTTGTTGGTGCTTAATCCAATCTGTGTGCTAGCGTAGCCTGGCATTCCACACACAGATAGCAGAGTGAATCTCTCACACAGCAGTAGCGTGCAGCAGACCCTGTAATGACTCAGCCTCTCCAGCTTCTCCAGTTGCAGATTAATCCAGGACTCAGGAAACACTCTGTGACACCAACAGGTCTAGTCTACCCGTTTATTTACTTATTCAAAGTAAGCACTACAGAGTATACATTTCCTAGTTACAGTCCATGTGCAGAGTATAAATGCATAGCAAGCATTAGTTCAGTGGAGAGAAGTGGAACTTCACCCCACCAATGCAAAGTGTTACATTGTTGCAGTTGCAGGAACAAAAGAGGAAGAAAACAAGAACAAAATCCTTCCCCTTAAAATGGCTTCTGTCTGGAACAGTTCACTACGTCAGAGAGAAAAACAAACCCGTGACTGCTAGTTTGCCGAGTTCCCAGAGAACTTGTTTCCCAGCCTTGAGTCTGAGAATAGCCTCCTGCCAGACATGATAGAACTGCTGCCACAGCCAATGTTCCCAAACATGTAAAATACAAATGCTCACAGTTTGTAGCTGATAATACATCACAACAGTCCTTTGTATGGGGCCACACTCATGGTCCCGCCTATGGGCAATGCCTCTGGAGTGGTGACCCCAGTGAGGGCCTTCTTCGTTGTGGCACCCTCATTATGGAGCTCTCTGCCCTTGGAGGTGCATCAGTCATCTTATCTTTGTTTTGTCGGTTACTTAAGATGCAGCTTTTCACTCAGACTTTTGGGTCCTTTGGATGAGACTTTTGAGTTTTTTGTTTGCTGAACAGTTTGGGTGTGCTTATCTCACTGCTGGTTTGGTTTTGATTTATTTTTAGAGATTTATAATATTGTTTTATTACGGCTTGCATTTTGTATTGTTACTTTTTATTTGTAAGCCGCTCTGTAGGAGTGGTATTTCAATCTTTCAGAATGGCAAAAAAAAAAAAAAAAAAACCTGCACAAAAGCCAAGAAACCACCAAAAAATTGGTGGTTGAGGAAAACCGGGTGTGTGTGTGAGGCCATCCGGGAAACCCCAGAGGGTTGGATTTAGCCCCCAGGCCAGTCCTGAGGTTCTGCACCCCCTGCTTTAAAAACATGGTACAGGTACTACCCATAAGCACATAATAGGAAAGAGGAATGCTTTGACTGAAATATAGTGAGCACAGCACACTGTGCCTCTGCCAATCTAAGGAGCCGCTGAACTACGGCGAGACCATTGGCATATCCTGAGAACCCTGAAAGAGAGAATGTGGATATGGCGGGCAGGAAACAGTGGAGTTAGGCAAAAATGCCTGTGGGAGAGGTCAAAATGACAATCACAAAATATACCTGGGATGTGAATGGCACCAGGGAATATTTCCGTAAACCAGAGGTGCAGAACCTCTTTCAGCCCGAGGACTGAATTCTGTTTCAGAGAAGTTTTCAGGGGCCTCATTCCAGTGGTGGGCAGGGCTGAAGGCAGAAAGGGTAAGGCCAAAAATACCAGTATGTTTTAGCTCCCCACTGAGGCCCGCCTAGCACCAACACTGTCATCTTTTCGGCACCAGATTAAGACTGTCTTCTACTACCAGGCATTTAATAACTTATGATGGGGCATTTATGTCAGCTGCCTTTATCAGGTCTAGTATCTTATAGAAATTGTTTTAGCTGTTTAAATTGTTTTAAATTTTGTATGTTAAAATTTTTATACTATGTTTTATTATCTCGTATTTGTGGTTTCTAATTTTTGTGAACTGCCCAGAGAGCTTTGGCTATTGGGTGGTAAAGAAATGAAAATTAATAATAATAATAATAATAATAATAATAATAATAATCACCACCACCACCACCACCACCACCACCACCACCACCCTACCTTTACCAGTTTCCCATGATTTTCTCTCACATTGACATTTGTAACTAACAATTATACTAGGTTGGATCCAGATTTAGTCATACTTTGAGTAGACCCATTAAAATCAATAAGACTTAAGTTAGCCATGCCTAACCTAAGTCCTATTGATGTCACTGGTTCTGCTCTAAATATGACTCAACCTGGATCCAACCTATCATCAACATGTTTTGTAACATCTGTGTACTAATGTATCCCATCCCCACTTATGTGAAAGCAGAGCAGACCATAAAGTGAGCAACTTGTGGCCCTCTAGATGTTTTGGCCTACAGTACACATCATGCTTCACCACTGGCTATGCTGGCTAGGGCTGATGGGAGTTGTAGCCAAAACATCTGGAGGACCACAAGTTGCCCACCCCTGCCCTAAGGATTCTCTTTCCGCCCCCTCCCCCAAGATGGTTTACATCACTCTCTGTCAATCCATTTTGAGAGTATATTGAACGGACATTCTGTGCACATGTGTCTTAAAGCACTTGCTACCATAATGCACTCCGGAGCTAATAAAGAAGATATAAAGTGCTGAAAGAGAGGCTGTCTGTTCCCATTTGAAAAATATAATGGCATTTTCTTCTCCAAGTAGCATTCTCAGCTGGAAAATAACACCATCAAGTATTCCCTGCTGGGTTTCCCATACTAAAAGAGGATCTGAACAATGGGAGTCCTTTTGACTCTCCTTGTTCCGCCCTCTTTGCAGGATTGTTCTTGTCACAAAGCACTTTCAGTCAAAGCTGTGATGATGACCCTGTCTCACCATTTGCTCAGCCCATAAATGCTTCGCTAGCATGAGATTGTTTTGTTACAACAAATGGGTTGAAATTGTCATCGCATGTAAGTGGGCACCTTAAAAATTAGTGGTAAAAATGAAGCAGGCCTTTTTCTCTCTTTTTTCCATTGCTACAACATTAGCTCCAAGAGAGTCTCCCTCTTTCTAAAACTGGAGACCTGCCTCTCTATTCTTAATTCAAAGGCTATAGCTCCATAGTTGGTACTTAGGAAAGTAAGATGAGGCAAAAACAGCGCTGGCAATGTGCCTCAGCAGTCAGAGATAGATACCTAATCAGAAGAATTAGCTAAGGTAAAGTTCATGGAGCAAATATTTGCATTCTGATAGCATCAGGTCTTTTTTAAGTTTTAAATTTTATTTCTATATAAAACAAACACATAATATCAAACATATAACAATTAACAAAACAAAATAGACCTCCGATTTTCTTCTACAGCAAATATAGGTAACAATAATTTTTCTTACTCGATAATCAGAATGAGAAATCTCTTTCTTCCCATTGTCCCAAATTCACTTATTATTCCATAAATCCACAAACAAACAAATCATTATTTTCCAGTCTCTGCAAAAAGTCAATTAGAGGTTTCCACTCAGTTAGCATCAGGTCCCAAAAAACAGTCATTGATGCTTGAAGGGAATATAAATCTACCCACATCTATGTTAACTTAAAATACTAACACAGAGTATAGGGATAGACAAATCTGTTAGTTTCACTTTCTGCCTTATTTGAATTTTTTAAGCTTCAAGTTCTTTCTGTCCCAAATATGAAGAAATTCATGAATTTTGGTACATTCTCATCAAAAACAACCTGAAATGAAGTTCTCCTCACCCATCTACACTGGCCAAATTCAATAGCTACTGCTATCCCCAGCATGGGGAGGGCCATGTTGTAGTACCTGCCTGCCACAGAGCTGTTAAAGATGAGGAGCCTGTCAGGAAAAAGAGGAGGCCACCCTAACTCAGCACCCCACAGGGTTGACTACACAGGGATTCAAACCCAGACTTTTAAGAGCTGAACACTCAAAGTCCTGGATGGACGACTTTGTCTGCTTTGGTTTCTCACACATTCAATTCTTTTCTTTAATCCCAAATTCTTCCCATCCTATTTATGAAGAAATCTGTGAATTTTGGTAAATTCTTACTGAAAACGAACTGAAACAAAATTCTCGCCCATTCCTAGGTGCATTCTGCATTGTTCACTACTATCTATAGGCCTGTGGCTCACGCTGGCTCAGCTTGTCTGAGTGTGGAAAGCTAAGCAGGGTCAGACCTGGTTGTTACTTGGATGGGAGACCCCTCCTCTAGTTTCCTGCATTGAGCAGGGGGTTGGACTCGATGGCCTTGCAGGCCCCTTCTAGCTCAATGATGCTATGAATCTATGAATCTGTTGAAGAGACCTTTACACACAGTGGGTTGCCATGTCTATCACCCTTGGGTGGTAAGCAACGAATATCACAACTAATGTCCTTCTTACAGCTGTTAGATTTGGTTTGCTACCTCTACCTTGGTCAGTATGACCTAATGCACTAAAAATTGATTGGTTGTTCTTTTAGATTACATTAAAAATGAACAATGATAAATATTAATTAAGACGTAGGAGCTTGCCTTATATTGAGTCAGACCGCTGGTTCAGCTAGCCCAGCATTGTCCATTCCAGGGGTGCAGAACCTCCAGCCTGGGGTCCCATTTCAGCCCTTTGCGGTTCCCCAGAGAACGATGCCCCTTCCCCTGGCACCGCCCATTTCACCCAACAACCAATTGTTTGGTGGTTTATTGGCTTTTGTGCAGTTTTCCCCCCATTCTAAAAGGTTGAAATGCCTCTCCTAAGACTTTGTTACTGGCAGTAAGACCTTTAAGCTAAAATATGCAGGTAATTTTTACTATTTAAGCCCTGAGCCCTTTTTCTTTGGCCCCGCCCACCACTGAAATATGGCCCCCGAGAGCTTCTCTGCAATGGAATTCGGCCCTCAGGCTGAAAGAGGTTCTGCACCCCTGGTCTTTTCTGACTGTCAGTGGCTCTGCAGGCTCTCAAGACACAGGTCCCTCCCATCACCTGCTACCTGATCCTTTTTTAACTGGAGATGCCAGGCACTTTCTGCATGCAAAACATGTGCTCTGCCACTGAGCTATGGCCAATCCCCAAATGAATGTATAAATTAATGAATTAAATACTGATTAATTAACATTCACTATTAGCAATATTGATGTTATTAATTTAAATGAGTAAAATGCAGTAAAGCCTGAGTTGCTTAATTAAACCAACAGTAAGAATACTAAGCTTTTATTTATTCATTTAGAATGTTCAGAGGGCTTCGTATACATTGGTCCAGTTCAAACCATGGTTTGTCATTATAATAATGAGCAACTACAAACCTTAGGGACACATGGAAGTTGGGCAGATGCAAACTGACTCCAACATACCGTGCCAATGATTAGATTAGCATCATTCTCTAATGTAAATAGTGACTAGATCACAGAATCTTGAGAGAATGTCAGATGACAACTGCTCCGGAATAACACTTCCCCCCCCTTTTGTTTTACCCTGGGATAACGGCTCCATCCAATGTGGGTGCCCATAACCCTCCACGCTCCCTTGCTCTCCAAAACATGTAGACGTCCTATTTCAGCCTTCTAAATGTTTTCCCCCTCCAGAGGCTGAGGCACTGCCTGGAATCCTCGGACTGCGGTGCCTCACTCCTCCCCTCCCCATGCCCGGGAACACACACACACCCCTGCGCTGGCTTTGAAGATGGTCTTCCATCTTCGGAGCCCTGCCGGCGCAGAGAGAACTGCACCAGCTGCGAGTGTGGGGGGAGACCTCAGATTCAGACGGCATTTCTGAGGTTGGAGTGGGGACTCTGACCTAACCTTTGCCCCCCCCCCCGATAAGATTAGAGGCCATAGGATTGTGCCTTGCATGTCATTAAGCATGTGCCCAATGGTTGGCCATTTCCCAGTGGGGCCATCTGACATGCCCTTTCTTCCTCGTCATCTTCTTCAACATGAACAGTTGCAAAATGTCCACAGTTACCCAACCTGATGCTCTCCAGATGTCTTGGACTGCAGCTCTCACAATCCTCAGCCAGCATACTGGCCATGTTGGCTGAGGATTGTGGGAGTTGTAGAGCAGCCTGTCTGAAGGGCACCAGGTTGGGGGAGCCTGGCATATAATAATGATCACCTATTAAGGAAGGATAGTAGTATAAGGGTCAATCTGTCCTTGACTGTTTACAGATCCCAGTTCCATTCCATTCATTTCACCATAAATAGAGACCTCTTTTCACTTTTTGCAATGGTAGGCTGCTTAACTGTGCAGGCATTACTTCTTTTTTTATTACCCCATTTACTGCTGTTACTTTCTATCTTGTTGAAATAACATCTCTCTCAGGGTGAGGTGTGTTGTTGTTTTTTACACCCAGCTCTTTTTCCTCACCTCAGACATTGCCCTCTACAGAATTGTTAACTGAAATCTAATTTCAAGGCCATCTGAGCAAGCTCATTGTCATCAAGTGAGGATCTCCATTGTGCTCTTGCAATGGACAATGTGGCTATAAAAAAAAAAGCAGCAAATGAGAACAGAATTTAAAGGAACAGGAGCAGGGGTGCAAGCCATCATATGACCCAAAGTACCTTTATTAGTGGGATAGAGGCACAAACTGGGGATGGGTGAGAAATTCATCGTGTTTGCAGTTTTATGCGAGAATACCCAAGTCACACGACTTCCGAAGACTGGCCATGGAATGGAATGCATCTCACTAACAACATCTGTACATTTCCAAGACTTGCAATGAGTTTGGGTGTGGGGGAGGGGAGATGCACGTTTGAAATGTGCGCACAAAGAATGTGTACACTTTTGTGCACAAAACACTTCTTCTCGATGGGGAAAAATGCACACCAATAACACACTTTTAAAATGTGCATGGAAATACACATGAATTTCCATGCGGGGGAAATAAAGGCTCACAATCCCATGCAGACCCAAGTCAAAATGAATTTATTTATTTATTACATCTATATACGCCCAGTAGCCGAAGCTCTCTCAAACTTAGTGCTGGGGGGGAAAGAGAACCTCGACAAGATCGCGTTTCGACAGATTCAGCCATCCCTGGCACAAACGTTTGGTTTGGTATTAGAAAACAGTCCAGCACTGCAGCCGTACACACACTTAACCTGGAAATAAGCTCCATCAAATATAGTAAGACTTACCGTACTTCCAACCAAGTACACTACAAGGGCCAAAATACACGTTTTGTTAAATGCATAATGTGTCATTGATGTGTGTGTACGTGTGTTTTTCTTTTAAAATAGCAGCAATAATGGGGGATGTGGATTAGAGTCAAGACAATAGTGTTAGCCCCTTCCCCAAACTAAGTATTCCTGGTGAAAACATTCCCTGCCCCAACACTTCACTTTGCTTCTGGAGGGAAGCCACCATTGGTACCACTGAAAGCTCATGCCATGATAGATCCGTTTGTCTTTTAGGTATCACAAGATACTTTGACATTAATACCGTGTGGCCCTTGCACTGGACAGAATCCAGTGGGGCACTTACACTCCTGACGATTCCTTTACGCCCCGCCAATTCCCTTCCCCAAGCGGTGGGTCTCACCGATTCCATTGCACAAGCGGGACCCATCGCTTGCGCAAGGGAGATTTAGCGCTTCCTAGGGGAAGCCCTGAAACGAGCAGAAACGCTCATTCCTGGAAGGAGGCAGGTCAGTGGAGCTCCCTTACATGATGGGCTCTGCTAACCTGCCTCCTCAGAAATGAGTGTTTCTGCTCATTTCAGGGTTGGTCCGGAAGCACTAAATCAGCATTGCAGAAGTGGCGGGGCTGCTTGTGTAGCACAGTTGGTGGGGCAGAAGAGAATTGGTGGGGGCGGAAGCACCCCATTGGATTCTGCCCCCTCTTTGAAAATGTATAACAACTTCTTAGACCAATGTGCCATGTAAGCTCGCATGCAGCTGGCACTTCCTCCACAAACATCCCCACTTCCTCCCTTCTCTTAACTTGAGACTTTGCCTGTCAAACACTTTGGTTTTTACATGAAGAAAGATAAAGAGGATGTTTTGTTTTTCATTACAGCGAGAAACTGTAATTGTGGGACGGTGATCCTGGGAGATTCAGGCAAAAGGGAGATTCAGGCAAAAGGAAGCATTGCTTCACGCACGCAGCACATAGTTAAACTATGGAATGCGCTTCCACAAGGTATGGTGATGGCCACCAAGTTAGACAGCTTTAAAATGGGATGAAATAAATTCATGGAGCATAAGTGCTATCAGTGGCTATGTGCTACCTTTGGGATTAGAGTCAGGTGGCCTCTGAATAGCAGTTCCTGGAGAACAGCAGCAGCAAACGGCTGTTGCCCTGATGTCTTGCTTGTGGGCTTCCCAGAGGCAGCTGGCTGGCCACTGGGAAACAGGGTGCGGGACAAAACAGGGCTTTGGTTTGGTCTGATCCAACAGGGGCTTTTCTTATGTGCTTAGCTATCAGAGGCTAACTATGCCACATGAAATGAAGTAGATAATACATTTGTATCATTTCTTCGCATCATAGATGGACACAGCTTAGATCACAGAACATCACAGAAATAATCTGAATGATTTTCTTTTCTTTCTTAGGGTTTACTTGTGGCAACTATTTTCTGTTTCTTCAATGGAGAGGTAAGCATATAGAACAATTGAACTTTGCTTTATGATAATTAAGAATACCACTGTTCACACTTAATATAACAAGCGAAGATGGGTGACTTCCCAGCTCACATCATATTGGGTTGGAAAATAAGCCAGGCTACTCCCCGCTGCCTCCCCCAATCAGAAATAGCTCAGCTTGTGTTCCAAGCCAGTCCAGCTTCAGAAGTTGCTGCTGGGGAAATTATATTTCCCAAGGGTCACTGTGGGTATTGACACTCCCAGCAAACTGAGGAGATAAATGAGAGAGATCTCTCCTTCCTTCTTCCGGTGGCTGACGTGACACCATCACTGCTGCTATCCCAGCCAGGTAAGTACTATTTAAATGGAAGGGGCAGCTGGGGAAGTTAAATAGGAGGGAAGGAGATCAGGGGTGGGAGGGCTGGATGTGGAGGGACAGGGAAGTAAGCCAGAAATTCCTCTCTGGCTCAGATTTTAATCCAAGCTGGAAGACGAATTCAGGGGCCTTGTAACACTTGCCATTTTCATTCATTCATTCATTCATTGCCCGTCATTCATTGCCCAAAATAGCACTCATTACAAGCACCCAGAACAAAGTCTCCAGGCCCAAGCCTGCCCTGGCGAGCTTCACCAGCATCTCTAATAACAAGAGCAAGCGCCTGGATACCTCCTGTGTACCTGGATCCCAGGAACACACACAGGAGTGGATGGGTAGTTCAAGGCAGAGATCTTATATCAACAACCTCTTGCTAAGGGTGTATTTTGCTCATGCATCCCCTTTCCTAGGTTAGGCAGTATTCATTCATTCATTTTTATATTTCTGTCCTGCTTCTGAACCAAACAGTTCCCTAAGAGGACACAATTGTCTCTAATAAAAATAACAATAATAGTAAATAAACAAATAAATAAAAGTCTCAAAATTTGTCTTACAAAACTTTAAAATTCATCATATAAAGCAACCATTCAGCCTGGGATCCAAAGAGCTAGTTCAGGAATGCATAAGATATCGGCCATTCCTAGTGAGATTGACTCTCTTTTGTCCTTGAATGGATGGGATTGCTGGCATTTTCAAAAGCCCCCTCAGTTTCAAAAATCACTTGACCGGATGGGGTGGGCTACTGTTTGAGAAACACAAACCCAAGATCCCCTTGCACTTGTGGAAGTAGTTGCACAATTGTTTTGATCCTGGCTATAGAATATAATATTGTTTTAAGGCTGTGGGTTGGACTAAGTGATCTCCTGGTACACCTTCCCACCCTGTGACCCTGTGGTTGTAAAAGGAGGACTGCTAAAGTGGGATCAGATTGGTTGGACAAGCCTGGCTTAGAGGATCCCCATTGTTAGGGAGATTGGGCTGATAGCTCTCAGTAGCTGGCCTTAAGGATGGCTAAAGAAATATCTAGAAAGGTGATACTTCTTCCCCCACTACCCTGCCAGGTAAGGAATAAGAATCCAGGTGCCCATATGAAAAGGACAGGCTGTAGTTTTGGGTTTGGAGTCAGATTGTGGACAGAGACAGAACTGAGCTTGGGCTGGCCGTTCCGCTAGAACACTGCCCTAGAACAAGGGTAGGACCAGTGTGCCTTGAACACTTTTTTTGGCACCTGCCAAGGAGCTCTACCCCTCCCACTTTTTTTTTTTTAATTAACACATTTTCTTCCCAGCAGCTGGGATCACTGTGAAATAGGCTTCTGTTGGTGTTGAGAACTGTGGGTTCAAAGAAGTTGTGTAGTGTGTTGGGGCTCAGACAGACCCCACCTCTGCCTTGTACCCAGCCTTTGGGGAAGGTTCATTGTTCCTTGCCACAGCTTCCATGGGAGCCATCTTGTGGGGGTGCCCAGAACACTTCCCCAAATTGCCAAATGTGCCCACGGCCCAAAGGGTTGTCTCCCCCTGCCCTAGAAGATCCAATATGGGGACAGCTGGCTTTGGGATACTTAAGCTGTGCCCCTCCGTCTATGCTCAACCTGTATTTTTGTAAATAAATGCAAATATTACACACCACCAATAGGCCTCTAGTGACCTCCTTCCAAAGGGAGCCAAATCAGGGTAATCACTATACCCATGGAAGTTCTCACAACTTGGAAATTTTTGTGTGTGTGTTTGTGTGTGTGTGTGTAAGAATATCCTCAAATCATGAAATACAAAACGTATGTATTTGTCATGTATGTGGCTCAGCCCTGATCAACAGATTTTGCCAGCACATTTATATGAAACCAGCATATACTAACTCCTAGTACTAAATATTCTTAGAAGCAGCCAGTCATGATATACATGTAGTGTATCATTTCACTCACACATTTAATAACTAGCACAGACATTTTTCCAAATTTAGCAATTTTCAAGAAGTCCCTGGAAAATAAAAATAAAAATCCATGAGTGAATGTTCTTTCACGCTCTCTTGCTGGATCAATATTTTGTACGCCTCCTCCTGTTTGTATTCCTCCTCTTCCATAATGATAAAAAGTCTCAGGAGAACATCTCAGGCATCCCTTTAACAGCTATTAGAAGCCACTCTTGAAAGGCAATTTAAGAAAAAGAAAAGCAAAACCTTCATGTTCCTACAAGATTTTTTGACTACAGCAACCTGCTGAAAGGAAACAAAAGCCAACTTCTCACACTCCCATCCACATGTCCAATCAATGTGTGGAAGGAGAGGAGGACTGCAGCTATTGGCTCCATCCCTGAACTGGAGATTGGGCAGAACGTGAAAACGGGCGCTGTTGTATATGCACAAATCAAGGTTGGACCCCGGAAGGGCTCCGCTCATGGAAGGTGCTTCTGCCTGGCAGTCAGGGTTCCCCGCACACCACAGCTTGCCCCGTTCAGCAGGGCCCCTGACCCTCCATGTGGCCTTTGGAGTGCGCTGGAGTGGCTGCTGTGGTGAGGAGGGGAAGTCCACTTCCACCAGCGCAGTTGCACAGTCTAAATCTCTATCCAACCCAGGGTCAATATGCGTGGCTGGGAACCTTGGCACAGTTGTGAAAAACCAAGTCCACAAGTCTGTGGAATCTGCCTGACTTGGAAAAAGCTGGTCTGCTGCAGAATCCGCAGGTTGGATTCATAGAAATCCAAACTCATTTGAATCAGTTGTGGATTTCTGCAACATCCCTATAAGACTATGCCACATCCTTAGTGGGGGAAACAAGCAGAGTGTGTCTTTGTTCAAAGCTTTATCAATTTATTAATTAGGATACATGTTGGAAGATAGGAATTCCTGTCTGAGTTGTTAATTTGTTGATGATCTGTTGTTACACAGAAACCAAGGAGCTAGTTTCTAGATCATAGCTATGCATGAATACAATTATTTTCCACAGAGTAAAAGAATAGTTTGGTGAGGACACCTGAAAAGAAAAAAGTGGGGGGGCTAAACAGGAAAGGATGAGAGCTCAGTGGCAGAGCACACGCTTTGCATGCAGGAGCTCCCATATTCAGTCTCTGTCCAATTTTTAAAAGATCAGGGTGCAGGTGATGAGAAAGTCCTCTGCCTAGGACCCTGGACAGCTGCTGTCAGACAGAGTAGGCCAGGGGTACTCAACCAGGGGGGAATTTCCCTCCCCAGAGGGATTTTAGGGTTTGGGGGCGGAATTGGGACCACAGACTCAAACTGTTGGAATACTGATCTTTCTACAAATTACAATTCTACTAATTGTACATAATCTACAGGACATCACACCTTATTGTATGGCACAGATTAAGTCTTGGAAAGGGGGGAATGACATTCTGACATATGGGGCCGGTTCGTACGACACGGAAACCTGTGGGGGAGCAGAAGCCCCCTGCGGTTCCTGTGTCGTGTGAACGCCAGCCGGGGGCGCCCCCGTGGGACGGGCACGCACACAAAGCACGCAAAGTGACCATGGGCAGTAGAGGGGTAAGCCCGTACTGCGCATGGCCAACCTGCCGTGCGAACAGCAGGCGGCCATCCCACGGGGGCCGCACAGAGGCGGCAGCCCAGAGTGGCTGGAGCTGCAGCTGCTCCGGCCTGTAGGGGCAAACGGCCACTCTGGGCATCCCGGGCCGCCACCCCCCTAGCACCGGGAGGCCCACACTGCGGTGCAGGGACTGCTGGCTCCACCGGGGTCCGCCCATGAGCGTGGGGCGCAGGTCGTCCGTGGCACCCCACCCTGTGGGCGGCCCCATGGTGCCTCCCCTGCTCACTGCCTGGGTCGTACAAACCGGCCCATGGTGAAAGGGGTGCATGGAGCAAAAAAGGTTGAGAACCACTGGAGTAGGCAGTAGGTAGTAGTACTTGGCTAAATGGACCAGGAATAAGGCAGCTTCTTATGTTCCTAAACTTTGGGAGTGGGGACAAAATTTATCCTGGTTATGGAAGAAACAAATTGGTTCCTTTGGACGACGACTGCTTGTCCCAAGGGCAGATTTTTTTCTTGGTTATGAGTTTTGAAGAGGTTTCCAGAGAGAAGCAGCTAGAGGTCTGAATTAGGGAAAATAGAACAATATGAATCTAGTGAGCTTAATTCTGTTCAGGCATAATTTCTCTTCCAGTTGTACATTTGTTAAAAACAATCAAAAAACAACTAGATTATTACAAAAGCCCAATATATCTCTCCATCATTTTCTCATCAAAAAGGAAACTGACCCTGTAAAAGCTGTCTAGAATTTCTAACCTCTGAGGGAAGCCAGAGTGCACAACAATATGTATACAACTTTCCTGACCTCTTAGAAGAAGGTCAGTTCTTTGTAAAGAATCCAGTGGGGATTCCCCCCCCCCATTTTGATTTCATAAAATCATAGCGTTGGAGAGCGTCTTGCAGACCATCTAGTCCAACCCCCTGCTTGATGCAGGAAATCCAGTGCTAGAGCATCTTCAAGAGATGGTTGTCCAGCCTCTACTTGAAGACCTCCAGGGAGGGAGTGTCACCACCTCTGTAGATAATTGATTTCATTGTCGAACTTCTCTTGCCACCAAAATATTTCTCCTAATGTGCAACCAAAATCTACCCTCCTGTAACTTAAGCCCATTAGATCTAGTCCTGCCCTCTGGGGCACCAGAGAACAAGTCTATGCCCTCTCCTTTTTTGCAGCCCTTCAGATATTTGAAGACTGTTATCATGCCCACATATCCACCCCAGTCTTCTCTTCTCCAGGCTAAACATAGCCAGTTCCTCCAACCTTTACACATAGGACATGTTTTCCATTTGTCTGACCATCTGCATTGCCTTCCTCTGAACCCATTCCAATTTGTATATATGCTTAAGTGCAGCACCCAGAACTGGACATTGTGTTCCAAATGAGGTTTGACTAGTGCAGAATAAAATGGACCCATTTCTTCTTGTGACTAGGAAACAATGGTTCCATTAACGCAGCCTAAAATCACATTCGCGCACAATCCTATGGGTTGCGCTCCCAATAGACACAGGGCTCTGAGTTCAGAGCCTTCCGCCTATCCTATGTGCTGCCAGAAGGAGCTATGCAGGCTGAGAGGAAGACGGAGGTGATTTTGCCTCTGTTTAAAAAATACAACAAGCAGCGAGACGGGCTGCTTAGCCCTTCTAGCTGTCTTACCTTTTGGTGGGCAGGGCAGGGACTGGGGAGAGGCCATATGATATTGTGTATCCTGACCTCATCTCTCCCCACCACCACCACCACCACCCACCAGCATGCCCCCTTTTCTCCCTCTCCAACATCTCTCACAAGGTTGCAGTTGTGACCTCGTAAGTACTTTCCGTGGTGGCTGGGAGTGGGAGGAGGGAAAATCCACAATCAGATCTCCTCCACACTTGTAGTTCTGTGTACAGGCAGGGAAGAGGAGATCTGCAGCTCTTTCCGACTTTTTTTTTTTTTTTTTTTGTAGCCACATCACACTGCTGACTCATGTTTAGTTTGTGATTGACTACAATCCCACTCCCATGGTCCTTTTCACATGTACTACTGCCAAGCCAGTTCTCTCCCTATTTTGTTGTTTGGCTTAAATGCAGGGCATGAAGGATTTGCCCTGTGTTTGGCTTAAATGCAGGGCATGAAGGATTTGCCCTGTGTTAAGCACAAAATGATGTATTTGTTCTTATTCAGCACATTTATTATTTGACGCATTTCTCTTCTGCTGTTCATTTTATCAGTTAAGACAATATTTAGATGTATTTTACCAATGTTCTACTATGCAAACATTACAATAGTGTCAACCTAGTAATGATTTTATATGTCCAGATATTGAACTTAACACTGCGCTATAGTTTCATAATCATCTCTGCTTTCTTTTACTGAAACTGCCTTGAGCTGAGATTTGATATTTAATAGCCTGAGGTCAAGACCAAATTCCAGGAACCACAGAATTCACATCCCAGCTGTACTAAGAATTCACTTTGTGGCATTTGGAAATCCTGTCTACATTGGCTCCAGTGGTAGAGGCACTGCTAATTTTGCTGGACTCTGTGCCTGGGAAAACCTTGACCCTACTTTTCCCTAAGTAATTAGACATGTCCTCTTTTTTCAGGGAGCTATGCTGTGGAGTTGTCATAAAGCAAGTTGCGTTTGGGAACTTCTTTTTAAAAAAACCGTATAAACCTGTAAGAAAGGTATTAGCATCCCCCCCCTCCCATTGTAGCTATAGAACAAAATAAGAGCCCTAGAGGATCAGACTGAAGCAAGGCAGGTGTCAGAAGTAGGGATCATTGGGCACCTATCAAGGCCCTGAAGGGGTCCCCCTGTCAACCTTCAGCACCATCCTGCTGCTGGTCCTCCTTACTGTCAAAGCTTGTTCACCTGCCCTCTCCAATCATGCAAGCGGTGACCAGAGTGAGGAGATAGAGCAGCAGCATCCCTTTTCCTTGTGCTTTTACTCTTGTGCAATATACCTGGGTTTCAGAAATGCTCAGGGTTAGGCACAGTCCTACCTGTTTTCCACCTTTACCCATAGGAACCTGCCCGTGCTTTGAGATCAGTGACCCAGGCCCTTCTCAAATGCCCACCAGTGAGATAAATTAGGTCGGCAGGCACAAAAGATAGGTCCTTTCCAACAGTGGCCCCACATCTATGGAATTCTCTCCAACATGTGGGATGAATGATGCCCCCTTCTTTACAGGCCTTCACAAAGGCAGTGAAGACTTCTTTGCTTCAGGTTGTTTTTTGCAGATAAGTTCTGTGATCCTATTGATTTTACTGGTTTAAATGGTATTTCTATGGTCTTATGGCTTTTCTGGTTTTAAATTATTTTTTTGTTGGTTATTTTTATGCCTTTAGTTTATTTCTATGATTGTATACTGTTTTTTGTTTGTTTGTTTTTTTAATTTAAATTTTTAATTTTTCACATCTTACAACTACTAATGAATACAACAACAAAAGATACAACATAAACATTGTGCACACACCCTCACCTCTTGGGACCAAGTTATATTTCTCCCCCCAATTATTTTTTTATGTATATATACAAGATATTATTCTATATTCCAAAAATATAACAAATCTTGACAAGGTTTGTTCCCCCTCCCATTTATTTATTTATTTATTTATTATTTGCATTTATCTATCGCCCATCTGGCCGGCAAACCGGCCACCCTGGGCGATGTACAGAAAATAAAACAGAACAAAATTCATTAAAACATTTTCTCCATTAAAATACATTAAAACAGTATAAAATTTTAAAATCTTAGCCCACCCCATATTCCCGCCTGAATAACCAAGTTTTTAATGAGCGGCGGAAGCTCAGCAGAGAGGGGGCATGGCGGAGGTCACTCAGGAGAGAGTTCCACAGTACGGGGGCCACCACAGAAAAGGCCCTCTTCCTAGTCCCCACCAGTCTAGCTGCTCTGGCTGAAGGGACAAGGAGAAGGCCGTCTGTGGCAGATCTTGTTGAGCGGCCCACTTGGTGTTTCTGGAGACGCTCCTTGAGATAGACTGGACCGGAGCCGTATAGGGTTTTAAAGGTCAAGGCCAACACCTTGAATTCAGCTCGGCAAGCAACTGGTAGCCAGTGTAGCTCCTTGAGCACTGGCGTGATGTGATCCCGCCGGCGGCTGCCTTTAACCAGGCGAGCCGCCGCGTTCTGTACCAGCTGTAGCTTCCGAACCGTCTTCAAGGGTAACCCCACGTAGAGCGCATTACAGTAGTCTAGGCGAGAGGAGACCAAGGCATGAACCACTGAAGGGAGCAGATGATTAGGAAGGTAGGGGCGCAGCTGCCGTATCAGATGGAGTTACCAACACATAATCCAAAAATTTACCCCAAATGTTCACAAAGGTGTCTTTCTCCAATTGTCCTTTTTGACACTTAATATTACAAGTTAATTTATCATTTAACGCGATATCCCATACCTCTTTATACCATTATATCCCATACCTCTGTATACTGTTTTTATGACGATGTTTGTAATTTTTTTAAAAATCATAAACACAGTATCTAATGATAGAAATAAACCAAAGGCATAAAAATAACAATACCAACCAGCATAAAATCATTTAAAACCAGAATGATATGTAATTGTGTTTTTACTCTTTGATGGAAGCCGGCTTGGGAGGATATTTGCCCTGAAAGGCAGCTAAGAGAGCAATCCTATGTGCTCAGACCACAGCCTCCAATATCAAAGGCCCCTTTCCTCCTTATCAAAGGCCCTGTTCCTCCTTATCAAGGTCCCTGTTCCTCTTGTCAGCAGGGCAGAAGTCAGGAGGGAGGCAGGACATTTTTCTTGGGTCCACTGACAGTAGAAAAATCAGTGTCTCCCATTGCCAGCAAAGGGAGAGAGAGAGATTTATGATTTCTTTATTTATTTATCAGACTGATATTCTGCTTTCACAAAGTTTCAAAGCAGAGGACATGCAGTTTCGTACCATCAAAACAACAATAAAATATAACAATAGGACTGCGCAATAATAAAAATACTAATCACCAATAAAACTGCACAGTCTGCTGTGCGTTACAGACCGCAGCTGGCTGTGTCACACTGCCTGTGTGAAGAGACGGATCTTGAGGAGACGTCTAAAGGCCAGAACTGTGAGGGCCTGTCTAATGACAGTTATTAAAGTGTTCCAGAAGGTGGGTGCCGCCACACTCAGTGCTCTACTGCAAATGCTCCTGAGGTGAACCTCAGGAGCATGTGTCACCCTCAGGAGCTAAAAGAATTCAGGACTTTGCATAACAAAGTGAGAAGCCAGGATTGCTTAAAGGTTTTCCTGATGGTCCCAGGAATTTTGGGACAGTTGGAGGGGGTATGCTATCTTATCATTAATGGGGCACAAACCAAGGGTGGAATGCAGGGTGTACTGGCCTATCTAGTTATTTCAAAGGTTGGGCAGTCCAGCATACTTAGTTATTATGATCTAGGGGTCTGGATATTTAACCTTTTAGGGTGCAATCCCAGCATAGCTGGCTGGGGCATGCTGGGAGTTGTAGGACTTTTGTTCCTGTCTAAACATGCATAGAATTGCGCCTTGAGACTCTAAAAACAGGGCAGACTTTGGAGAGTTAACAAGGGAAGGCGGGACAAAATTTAAGATTTGGATGTTCCCTTCCCATGAAGAACAGCTGAGTAGTTTCTGTGCTCTTTTTGCATGAAAGAACAGTTGGTTGTCCAGCATGAGTTCTTTTAGAGAACCTGGAAGAATTCTAGTTTCCTCTGCTGACATTTCTTCAAGGCCTCCAGCAACGCCTTAAGAACCAAGGCAACCCAGTAACTAAAGCCATAGCCCGATCTTCAGTTTTCAGTTTCTTCCAAATTCCAATGAAACTGTCTAGCTAGCTGTTGCCAGGTGCACAGAGATCAAAGCGATATTTCTTCAGTGGGGAAACCATGGCACAAGAAAGGATTAACTGTAATGCAATGGGAGCTCAGTTTCCTCAGTGATTTATTGTTTATTACTGGACCATTTTGCATGAAGGCAGAATCGGGTGAAACTGATCCAACATAAAAGATTTTAAAAACCATGTAATGTTCCACATCTGCATTTGGAGCAAGTGAGACAGCCTCATTTATTCACAAGCTTTCAGTACCACAAAAGCTCTGTCTAGAACACCAAGAATTTAGAAAGAGTAACCCAAGCATTTCATATCTTAATCAACAGGAACACGGAACACCAGTTTTGTTCAGCCCTTGTCACAGAAAGCTTAGAGGACACACCAACCAGGAAGCTAGACAAGACCATTAGTGGCCCTCTTCAACAAGAACAGAACAGGAAACTCCTGACTCCATCCAGATGCAGGGCTAAGTCCAGTGCCACCTAGTGATGAAACAGTATCATCACACAGCCCTCTCAAATCACTGCTCTCACTGCCCATCTATTGAAGAAAATTAGGAAATTAGGAAAATTAGGATTACTTCAGCCTGTGTCCAAATCAACGCTCTTATAATATTTAATTTTATATTTTAATTGCAGATGGTTAAATGATAACTAAGTAACAATGTGAATGCCATTATATCCACAATCTTTAAAAGATCAACTAATGAAGAAGAAAAAGCTGAATGCGCTTTAATGTTGTCCCCATCATAAGCTTTAAATTCAGTACTTCCACTCATTTAAATCTGCAGAGCAAAATGATTTCATATCACTTCATTTTTTAGTCCATGAATGGCCCAGTGTAACCTTTGTGCATGTAACTCTTTTTACATTATGCCCGTTGTTCCTCTCCAGCCATCTACATTACAGTGTTAAATGTTTACCTATTTTTGGAGCGGGGGGAAGGACTACAGTACTTTAAGCAGGGATCGTTTTCTGTGTATAACAAGCTCACGTCTACATTTGGCTGTATGAGTTATTTCAAGTCTGGGCTGCTGACTCAGCACTGAGTACGGTAAATGTCTCTTGAAACAAATGGTTCATTTAGTATTATTTTGCTGGGTTTCATTTCAGTATACACAGAGAAGACTAAAATGAATGGCTTTTTGAAAGACTCTCTAGCTGCATGATTACATCGTAAAAATGAATATTCAGCAGGGCCAGCCATGTTCAAGGAGGCCACCAGCAAACATTGGTGGGCCTCCTTCTTTAAGGGTGACTGCCCTCTAAGGTTCACAGGAGGGCTCACCTTGTAGCATGGAAGAGCTGTGGGGTTTTTCCTTTTCCTTTATTTTCAATATTTATATGTTGCCCACTAACAAACGTTCTCTGGATGGTTTACTAGTAAACACAACTGTAAGGAGCAGCAAACCTCCTGTGAGAGGTAGCCTTCTGGTGGCCACCATTTTATTTTCCCCACAATTCACTGGACCAACACAACTTCTAGTGTATGGCAGGGTGTGGGGATGGTGGCTGCCACAAAAACTTAGCAGAGTTCTACCCTTCTGGAGGAAGGGCAAAGGCAGGCAGGCATTGTTGTGGATCAAAAGAACCTGGAGTGCAGTGGCTCCAAAGCTGCCCAAGAATGCGATCTGTTAATGCTGGGCCTGATCTTCAGCACCCAGATCCCTATTTTTGAAAAGCTAAACACATTTATTGAATCCTGAAGAAAACATTTCATGTGTGTTTATGGAATACCATAGAACAGGATCCAGAAAGCCCCTTGCATACGTGGAAGGCACGTCTGCTCACATGTGGGGAGTGGGTTGTCTCTGACTTCTGCTGATTCCCCCTTCTAGCTACAGCTCCCAGTACATCCCAAACCATTCTGGAGGATCCCCTGACTCCCCCAAAGTGCCTTTTCAGGGGCTAAAAACAACAGAGTGTCTTGTTACACCTTAACAACTCTTTGTTATTTTTGCTGCAACAGACTAACATGGCTGCCCCTCTGGATGTAAAAGGGTGCACTGTGAAGGAGGAAGGAACATGTTTTTTCATGAGTGGGACTCCACTCACAGCTCTTTGGATCCCACCCAACGTATTAAACCTGTCAAGATTCCAACATCACCTTTTGCAGTTATAACCTCAGTGAAAGTGGCTCCCATTCTAGATGTGTTTGGGAGAGAAGATTTTATCAACCATTGTGTTGAAATTAGTTCAGAGTAGACCCAAACCTTCTCTTACACTGGTCTAAAATTGAATGTGTTATACCTGCAGGTCCAAGGAGCTTTGAAGAGGCAATGGATGCAGTATAAAACCCAGTGGGGTCAAAGGCGACGAGAACATTGCTCTACGCGATCTACCTCCTACACAGCAACATCTATCACAGAGGTTCCCATTTATCTATATCACCATGACTCCAACAGTGAACAGTTTAATGGAAAGTATATAGATGACTCTGAACTTGTTGCATTGAAATCAGGAGAGACATCTGCTTAGCTTACAAATAGAGGACTATGCTTTCTGTTTGTACAATGAGAAGAGAAGGAGAAGACTCAAGGCCACTGCAAGATCATGCTTGGTCAGATGACAGGATGCGTCATATGCAAACTACAGGAACTCAGTTTTCTGATGGCAACAGCTCAGAAACAGTCTGACAGAGACAGAGATGTGGTGGCTGGATCCAATTGCAAATGCTGCTCTTAAGTGTAAAAAGGACCAAGGCTGGAATTACTCAGTGAGAAATGGGATTTCAGCCAGTTCCAGATCTTGGCCATATGAAATGAGGATGCAATAGTAATAAATATTTCCATTAGATGTCCCACTGGGAGATGCCATTGTTTCTACAAATGGATCTTTATTGAGCTAAATGCAAATTGGCAACGGTAAACAGCTATTGCATTACTTTCCTTTTACACTAGACATTGGAACCATAAACATGAGTTATTTGTCAGTGTCTTGGAAAGCATTTTTTCCCTTTGACTTTCAGTCAGCTCAAATGCTTACTTAAAGTTTTCTGCACTTAGAGCAAAACAATATAAAAATCATTCCATGGTATTTAAATCCTCACGATCTCAGGATGTCATTCAGTATTATTCTGACATCAAGCACAGGACAGAAATGAAGGTAAATTATTTATTGTGTCACAAGCATTCAAAAAGACTAGATTAAGCATTACCTAAGATACGCAGCGTTCCGTCAGAAAGTCTAATGATAGGACCCAGGAGACTTTCTTCAGTGTTCCATATGCTGGTTGCTTAATATTAATCAATTATAGGGAAATTGTCAGCCATATTTTTTGAGCCCAGCAATCAGATATAGGGAACATTTTTTTCTCTATGAATAAACTGTGAAATGTATGTGGAAAATTAGTTTCTCTCTCTCTCTCCCCTCCCTCTCTCTCTCTCTCTTTAATCTTACAATTGACATTTCTCAGTTTCTAAATATTCCTCATGTATTTTGCTAATGAAGTTGAATGCAGATGTTATTGCCATTCACTGTGGCCAGTTCAGTGTGGCATCCAAATGCAAGAACTATCTAGGAGGGGGAGCGTGTCATAGTTTGTGGTGAGGTTTGTCTCTTGGCAGCACTTTTCTTCCTGGGTGCCAAGCTATGTTTACATAGGAGGGAATGAGGTAATCTACTTGGCTCATGTGGTTTCATACAGATACTACTTAAATGGTGTATGACACAGAAAAAATGACTCCAGTGCTACTGTATGGGATGAACTGTGCCTAAATCTAATACTGCAAGTGGGGAAAACAACAACAAAGAAGTTTCACACTGAACTTTCCATGTCAGAAAAGGTTAATTTCGGTAACGTAGATATAGTGGTGCTAGTATCTTTTTCAACATGACACATGAGAAAGCCGATGCATTTAGCAGTTCCTAATGCACATACCAAGGCCCAAAACAGACTTGCACCAGCATTACTGCGTAAACACGTTCTAGAAGTCCAGGTATATTCCATCTTTGAAATACTTTGGAACTGGCTACTTCCATCCATATATTTGCCTGAATGTTTTTAGCACGGTGTGTTCTGCTTACGCTTGACACTACACAGAGGCCCAGTCCCCATGATCACTGTGGCTTAAACAAGCCATAGTGGCTTGTATAAGCTGCGGTGTATGCCAGTGCATGTCGGGTGCCATTTGCCTAATCACCCACCTGGGTGCAGCTTGATGTGTCATCCAAAACCAGGTGGCACGGCTTGTTTGGGGGAAAACAACCCTCAGATAACCCAACAACAGGCCATGGGTTACAAGAGGGTAACTGTATTGTTTCCAAGTGTTTGACAAGAGATGACTATTGAATATTTGTCAATATTCAATAAATGACCCAAATCTCTCGGCAATTTCTATTCACCACAGAAGTATTTATGTACTCTGAAAACTGTTTTGTGGATCTAAGCATTTTTCTTCAGGGTTCACTATGAAATGTCATGCCATATTAACCCCAATATTAGTTAAGATCACCCCTTCCTTGCAATACGTAAGACCAAGCCTCAGCCTTGTGATCTAAGAAAAAGGAAGAGGTTTCTGTGAAGACTTGGGCAATGATGAGAGGAACTGGTATGTCTCTTAACTATTGATTCACACAGGAATAATAGTGGGCATGGTTATGAAACATTAACAGTTTATGTATAGATCTTCTGTATTTGCCTTAAAATCACTGGAGGATATACTCTTTTTTTAAAAAAAAATATCCTTCTGCTGTAGGGATTTTAAAGAGTGAAGTTAATTTTGATTAGGGGAGGGCTTGAAATGATCACAGAAGTATATAGTGAATACTTATACTAAAGTATGGAAGGAAGGAAGGAAGGAAGGAAGGGCCAGTTTAGAGAAGCATAAAAGGTTATACACGCAGTGAGGTATGGGAGTAGGTCTTGGACTTGTGTGTGTCCCCACACCATGTAGAATGTGTTGCATGAACCATATCTATGACCTTCTCGTACAAGCTGGTTGCCCATTGTAGGTCCACTTACATCAACTGTACTTGTGGACAGATGTAAGTGTGTAGGCATCAGATCACAACATATGTCCTACATGTATTTTTTTTATTATTTAAAAAAAATTATAATAAATAAATAAATACGTCCTACATGTAATAAGTGGGTATTATGAGTCACACTGCTGTGCACCACCATGTGCAGAACTAACCTACCAGGTCACTGTGAACTGGCCTGAACTCAAGCTCTCAGAAAGGTTTCTGAATATTGTCAATATGAGGTCACACAATCCTGTACAGACACTGACAGTTCTGACATTAGGTAGACTACAACTTTTCTTTGTCTAATGAAGAAAGAGAAGAAAAGGAAGACTATAGAAAGGTCTTGAGATGAAAGAAATCAAACAGGGCACGATCCAGCCAATTTATTTTGATGCAAGATATTTAAGCATATGCTTAAGTCTCCCTCTGCAATCAATGGGACTTTTAAAAATGCTTAGCTTTGGCTGGATTGTGGCCATAGAGTATGTTGCATCTGATATCATAGTTTCTCTCCTGTAAATAATCAGCCAATTATACATGCAAATTATATACTGAACTATCTGCTTTCTTTACTTTTTCTAAAGATTCATTCTTGCCTTTGTACCAGGGTTGTTAGATTGGGATTCTTATGCCACAAATCCATAATATGTATGAAGATTTGTGTCACAAAGATTGGATTTTAATTTGGTGGCCTACTTTGTAAAGAAAATGTTGTCTGCCATATTCATTAAATGGATGACCTCATAGTACATCACAGAAATACACCTATTTTTGTTAGTATTTGGTGAACAAAACTGAGAGACTTTTTAAAATCCAGGTCACCAGTACTAGGAATTTTATATTTCTGACCATTTTTATGCTTAATGAGCTTTATCATATCAGCAGTTACGTATAATTTCTCGGTACAAAAAAATGGGCTATTGAGACAGAAATGTACATAGTGCACAAAGAACCTATAATAACTTGTTTATTTTATCTGTAAAGAATTGTTCACACAGTGTATTATATCCATGGAAATGTATATTGCCATTTTTTCCCTAGGGGGAAATAATGTTCAGCTTTGTGATAAATCAAGTCATTTTACTCATTGAACTTGGCTCCTATTGCAAAAGATTGTTCTGAAGATTTGTTCTGAAGATTTTTCATATAATATATGTGGAGGAAGGGGGGGCTGGCTGACCCGCCACACCCCCACCCTTTCCTACCCCAAAGGAACCAAGAGATCTCAAGATACCAGATTGCCAGCCTCAGCTGTCTGCAATCCTACTTGAATCTCTGTTCAGGGACTTGCCCTTTGTCTGTAACTTGGATTTAGTTACTGAACCAAGCAGAGTGACTACAAAACTCATGTGGGGTAAAACCAAAAGGAGGTTTATTTTGGTAGCATTTTACAACAAAAGGTGGGAAATGAGGGAAGGACACAAAATTAGAGAGAGACACTTTGGTACACAGTAAAGCTGCAAAATAACAAAACCTGATTCTTAATATCTCTCAGGCACACACTCTATTACCTGAGGGTCAGTTCTCTTCCAGGGTTAGATCCAGCACAGCCTTGCTGCCCGATGGAGATTTACCACATCTACCCGCAGGTCCGAGATGGGTAGCCTCCAACAAGGCTTGCCTTTACCAGAGCCCTCATTCAGCTAATTTCACCAGGAGCTACCTGGGGTCGGATCCTGAGGGGACCCCCTGAAGGCTTGGGCCTCTCCTTGGCACGCCGCCATTGCTCCAACAGCCGGGCAGCCACGTGATGACCAAAGACAAAGACACAAAGGCTACACTTTGGGAATATACCTTTTCCCCACCTCCCCTCCTGTAGGCCACCAAATTAAAATCCAATCTTTGTGACACAAATCTCCCCTTCCTGTAGCTTTGCTGCCTCTTAGCCAATCAAGATGAACTTCACCTGGCCAGACAGGGAGGGGGACTCATGAGTCATGACTCATGGCTTACTGGGCCTGAACTACATTTGCATATGAAAGCCCTAGACCGGACTTTCAGGCGCCCTGCCCCATCCGATGCTTTATGCACATTTCGCCTCCTCCCAGCCCCCCAACTGGCCTTACTTGGTTTACACATGAGGAGGTGTGTGTGTGTGTGTACATGTAGGAACCCCCAAAGGCTCTTTTCTTCACAATATATCTTTTTTATATATAACAAAAGCTCTTTCTGAAACTTCCATGGCCAAAGCTGTCCCAGGGCCAGTTTTGGTCATGTAAATCTTCAAACGCTGGATGCATTCTTGTACACCAGCTTGGGCCTCTCCTTCCTTAAGGTGCCCTCCGGAAGCTGGCTAGGGGATGCTAGGAGTTGTAGTCTAACACATCTGGAGGGCACCCAGTTGGGGAAGGCTGTTGTATAATATCCATTAAGATCAAATACCTCATGCTACACTCTTATTTTCTTCATTGTCAATGCATTGTATCGAAACTGTGCAAAATAAGCTGCAGGTGAAAAAGAATATAGCCTTTTGCGCCGAGGAAGCCTACAACTGGGGCTGTCAAGTAAGCATTGGTGGCACACCAAATCCTAGTTGTTCACATAGGATTTGGTGTGCGATTCACGTAGAATCGGAACACTGGTTGCATAGTAAGTCAATACTCTTGAACATCCTTGGCTTGGATCCTATATTTGTCTACTCAGCACAATCCTATACATGTCTGCTCAGAGGTAAGTCCCATTGGGTTCAATGGGGCTCAATCCTATGTAAGTAGGTATAGGATTACTGCCTTAAGGAAGTTCACAGAAGGAAGGTTTTTCCATCCCCTCCTCTCTTCCCCACAGACACCTGCACCACCACCACCCAAGAAGCCAATATGGATGGGGCACAGGAGTGGCGGCTGCTGGTTGAACGCACGTGGTTGCATAATGCCTTTTATTGGACCAACATTTTCCAATAAACAAGGCAGGAATAAGGCTTTAATAAGGATCTGCTTCAGAGCTCTTCTCTAAAAGGGCTCTGTAGAAATCAAAACTTTATCCCATGAACCATTAAAAAGATTAAACAAAGTACCTAACCCTCAGTATCTGTCTCTGTGGAATGTTGTCACATTAGTAAAACTGCCTATACTGAAATCCATTAGCTGAAAATTGTACCATTCTGTTTAGGTTAACCATTCAGTATGTTGACCATTCAGTTCAATTAAGGTTGAGCCCATTTGAAATTCTTGCACTCATAATTAAAAGGAATGCAGCACAGTTCGGGGGCGCTACACACTAGGGGGAATTAATGCAATCTTAATTAAGGGGGCGGGGGGTTTGCCAGCAGTTACTTTGAAAACTGCAGTTTTACAGTTCAGGGTCGCATATGTGCAATTTAATTTGGTGGACAGGAATGATCAACACTGTTGACGATGATGCATTTTCTGTGTGTGTGTTAACCTTGGCATATTAACTCTCCTTTTTCTTTATACCTTACTTTTTAAAAACATTATATAATAATGTGTCATATTTGTGTAAGCATAGAATTCACCACCCTGGAAAAAATACTGGCAGAAAGCACAGAGGGAAAGTGTGATCTAACACACCAGAGAAATGTGTGATGTAAAAACTAGAAGACAACGCCACATGAAGATGAGATAAGTGTTCAAACTTCAGTGCCTTTGGGAAACATCCAACTAACACACCGATTCCATGACAGTCCTCACAACTCTGTGGCTGCATTCAAACGACCATATCTCAGCTTATTAAACCACGATATGGACATGCCAAGATTAAACCAGGAAGTTTTTTCCAAAGCAAGAAACTATGGCTACCAGTTTTGGAACATTTTGGAGAACAGAGCATCACCACAACTCACTAAGTTAACACATCCAGGAGGAGGAGGCAGCAAGTAGCAAAAGTGTCAGGCAGGGCCGCTAATAGCTCTGGCATTGCTGGGTGAAGGCACCAATGGTGGGGTGAGGAGGGGCGGCAATTGGCCTTTCTGAGCCCCGGGGCCAATGGCCAGTGCCCATTCATGGCAAGTCAACCTTTGACAGTAGGGGCATGGCTGCCAGATGCAGTGGTGGCAGCAGGCAGGACTAGACCATGCAGCCCGCAACACTTCTTACATTTTTTTTAATGCTTGTGGGGGGTGGTTCTAAACCTGCTCCCCAGTGTGCACCAACTCAACAAAATTATTGTATGCCCTTTTTATTTCATAACCTTTGCATTACCTGAGCCAAGCTGTTGAGAGTTTGAAATAACCCCCCTAAAAAGAATACCGGTATACCTCTTTCTCTCTGGGTTGATGTCAGAAGAAAACAACAAGTAGTGGCTCTCACAGCAGCATGTGCAAAAATGAAAACCATAAAGCCATGGAACAAGGAAGACCCCACTGAGCACATGCAGCTCCAAGTTGCTCCTTCCCCTCCCTCTTTAAGGGGCATACAGGTATGGAAGAGGTATTTGCATACCCTCCAACATTTCACAGATGAAGATAGGGACACACCTGTGAATTTGTAAGAGGTATGGTTAAGCAACATGAAGGTGCGATCAAGAGGGTGTGGCCAAGGGTATGGCCAGGCAACCAAAGGGCATGGCCAAGTACAAAAGTTATTAGAGGAAACACAAAGAAATCTTATATATTATAATTATTACATTATTTTATTATATATTATTTTATAATATTTTATTAGTGGCTTTTGTAATATTTTTTACCTTACTTAAACCCTTAATTGTTGATATCTGGTAGTTTTTCATGGGGGGGGTGTGTGTCAGTGCTTGCAGGGCAATCTCTTTCTTTGTTTGTTTTAAAATTGTCAGGATTGGTCCCGGCATTGTCAGGGCAGTTGGAGAAGAAGAAGAAGAAAAGGAGATGCGGAGGAGGGGGAGCTTTTGGGTGGGGGGAAATATAAAAAGACACATTGGGGTTTTGAGCCCCTTCAGCGTTTTGCTCTTCCAACACCTCTACGAGCTCTGGTTTTTAAGCACAAGGAGTAAGTTTCAGGGGCTGAACAGCTTTGTTGTTGTTTGTTATTGTCGAAAGGCCCCAGTTTAAAGCACTTTTTGTGCTCTACTCACACAGTTTAGATTTAAAGAAACACTTAAACTGGAATATTCTTACAGAATTTAACTAACTTGAATTAAGTTAAAACAAACAGTGCAATCCTACGCACAGTTACTCAGGAGTAAGTACAAATGTCTTCAATGGGTCTTACCCTGGGGGCCTGGTCAGAGGCAGCAGGTAGAGTGAGTGATCGCCCGCCCCCACCCACCCACCCCCACTCAGTCTGTTCCCTTCCTGCCATAGGCAAAATCGCAGATAAGCTAAATAGCTTGCGGGAGGAGGCCGGGGGGGGGGGGATTCGTGGCTCTGCATAGCAAATCGGGACTTTTGCATAACAAAGTAAGAAGCGTGATGGCTTAAGTGTTTGCGGGACTGTCCTGGCAAATTTGGGGCAATTGGAGAGTACGTATTTGAGGAGAGTGGAAGATTCTGGGGGAGGCCAGGGGTCTAATGGCCCTGATGCCCTTTACCAGCCTTCCCCAACCTGGTGTCCTGCAGATGTGTTAGACTACAACTCCCAGAGTCCCCTAACCAGCACAGCTGAATGTGTGAATTCTGGGAGTTGTAGTCCAACACATCTGGAGGGCACCAGGTTGGGGAAGGCTGCCATAGACCCTTGCCTCTCACGCACACACAGACAGACTCAGCTACCATATTTATAACATAACTTCCACAGTTATAAAAATGGCCACTATACACGCATAACATAAATAACATACGAAACATGGCTGTGTACAGCCCTGCTCAAGTGACCTTCACCACACCATGGGAAATAACGAAACACAGTTACTTCCTGCACCACTCAAGTAACGTAAGCATCCATGCAGTCATGTGGGAGGAGCCTATGCTCTGACTCCGCCCCACCTCCTCAGCACCACTCTTAAGAAACTGGGGCAACACTGGTATGGAAGAGCCACAGAGTGGGCTGTTCTCACACGGACCAAGCGGGATGGGAAGGAGCTGCACTACAGTAGTTCTTGTGCCGAAAAGAAAACACAAGAAGGGAGGAGTCCTTGAACAGCAGGCTGAAATTCCACCAGGTTTAATGAGCCCCAGAAGAGGATAGGCAGCTATGCAATAACAATCCTGCCAACGCCATTTGCTACGAGACCCGATTCCACAGACGTGAAGGGCACAACTGCAGGGAGCATTCAGTGGTTGGCAGGGGAGGCTGGTGAGGACTCCTGTGTCAGTGGGGCTCCTTATCCATTGCAGCTTTTATTTATTTTTATTTATTTATTTTTATTTATTTATTTTTATTTATTTATTTTTATTATTTATTATATTTATACCCCGCCTTTTTTCCTGCAAGGAACCCAAGGCAGCTTACACAATCCTCCTCCTCTCCATTTTACCCTCACAACAACCCTGTGAGGTAGGTTAGGCTGAGAGTCAGTGACTGGCCCAAAGTCACCCAGTGAGTTTCATGGCCGAGCGGGGACTAGAACCTGAATCTCCCGAGTCCCAGTCCAACACTCTCACCACTACGCCACACTGGCTCTCTGAGCTTTATGGGAGCTATCCATGGTGCTGTACTCCACCCCCAAAATAGGTTCACCACCATGGATAGCTCCTATAAAGCTCAGAATAAAAGCTGTAATGGATGAGCCCCACTGACATAGGAGTCACCAGCCTCCCCCAGGAGGTTGGTTGGAAATTTCTAATGAGTTTGCCCTACAACAGAGAAAGTGTATCCCTTTCAACATAATGGGTTGGATCCAACTTCATTATTGCACACACAGAATGGATACCACTTGCAAAACAGGAGTTCCCAGTCTTCTCCTCCCTTCACCACCGCCACCCACCATGCACCCTCCAATTTTATTCTGGAGGGTTGGGGGACCCTCCGGGGGAGGCTTGGAGCACTAGATCCAACACAATGCCTCCTGTACGGTTGCATAAATGAGGGGATTTTGGCAGGTGCTTCTTTTCAAACCATTGCAGCAGTGAAATGACAAGCTGCCAAAATTGTACATAATTATTAAAAGCACAGAAGCCCTCATGTTAATAAGCAGGTAGTCAGTCTTGTTCTGCAGCAGGGTGGGCAGCCGGCAGCCCTAGGGATAAATCAACCAAGGGAAGGGAGGAAACAGATTGTTATATTTTCGAGGTTATGTATAATAATGTTTCCTAAATGAGTACCTATTAAGTACCACGATGACCTTGTACATTTTCAACAGTCATTCATAAACCAAGAGCCGACTGAAATATGAACTTCACACAAAACTTACATAGACACTAATTAGGTGTCTCTCAGCTCCAAATTAGTCGTGCATAATGCCTAGATTGCAAAAGCAAAGGATGTTATAACTCAATACTTCAGCACTGGGAGTGGAGGGGAATAAACTTCCAAGGTTGCTGAGAAGCTGACTTACAATCTGTTCAAATGAATCATAAAAACATGAATTATGAGACATATATTCCTTTTGTTTATATTTATCAAGGTTGTATTTTTTTTTCTTTTTAATTAACTGCTCTGCTTTTATCCCATCAAAATGCTGATAGCTTTGTACAATGGGAAATGTTAATTTTTGACAGTAGAATTTGCTGCTCCATTGCATTAGGCACTGCCTTCAAATAATGAAACTGAACTGTTCCTTTTCTTAAACAATTTACTTTATCTGTAAATGCTCATTTACAGATGAAGCCAAAGCCGCGAAAATCAGGTCATATTGATGTGCCACGGAACACAGTGCACAGTAAAACCTCCCTTATTCACAGCTGCTACTTCTGGAATAAATCTTGCAAGTAAGAGGGCTGGAGGAGAACAGCAGAACTTCCACCACTAGAGCATTGGGGAAACTATTCAAAACATAAGCAGAAGAATCCTGTAGACAAAATCAATAACCTATATACTGCTAACAACAGTCAGGGTCGTCATCATCATCATCATCATCATCATCATCATCATCATCATCAGGCGATCACTCGTGACCGAGTAAGATTGTCTTCCAGGATAAAAGGAGGACATTCTAAAGAAGATTGTGTAGACTCTAGCGATGGGTCCGTAAGTCAGCATCAAGGGTAGGTATGGTTGGGCATCTGTGAGGGCCCCGCACCCCAGCAGGGGCCCACCGATGAGGCCCCTGGAGTTGTTCCTCCTCTTCCCTGTTGCAACTTGCTTGCTCACCTGCCTCTTGCTCAGGCAGCAGGCCCAGACAACAGAGGTGGTGAGAAGGAGTAGATCCCACTGTCTGTCTCTCAAACAATCCAAAATCCCTGCAGAATAATCCTAATCATTACTGTAGAGCAGTGTTTCTCAACCTTGGGTCCCCAGATGTTTTTGGCCTACAACTCCCAGCATGCCCCGGCCAAAAACATCTGGGGACCCAAGGTTGAGAAACACTGCTGTAGAGAGCTTTCTCCATGGCACTTCAGCATGTGTTAGAAAAAGATTTCACATGGGGTACACAGGTAGAGCCAGCCAAGTAAAAGTTACCAGTGCTCTGAAAACAGAATAACAGTGCAATCCTATGCATGTGTACTCAGAAGTAAGTCCTATTACGTTCAATGGGACTTACTCACAGGAAAGTGTGTATATTTTAAAGCAATCTACACACTGACCATCACATCTTGTGGCAGCATATTGATTATACATTGTGTGAAGAAGTATTGTGTAATTGAGGGATAATTGTGAAATGTTGCTCCTTGATAGAAGAAGAGGTACCAGCACCAGCACCAGTGCTAGGATGACTTTTCCAGAATTATATTATTATAATATCTTATATATTATAATTATTACATTATTATATTCCATATTATTTTATAATATTTTATAAGTGGCTTTTGCCATTTTTTTAACCTTACTTAAACCATTAATTGTTGATATCTGGTGTGTTTTTTTTATGGGGGGGGGTGTCAGTGCTTGCAGGGCAATCACTTTCTTTTTGTTTTAAAATTGTCAGGATTGCCACAAATTCAACAGGTGAAGCATAAAAGTCAGATTTAACAAAGTCTGTACATCTCAAGTTGCACCATGTATGCACATGAACGCTAAGGCATCATGGTGTACCCAGCCAGTTCACATGCTGCAGTTGGTCAGGTTCCTTTTGTAGTCTTGGGCATGGTAACAGATGAATAGGACAATCTTGCTTTTCTAGCAAGTCTTTTAACCAAAGGAACAAAGACCAGTGTGGTGTGGTGGTTAGAATGTTGGACTGGGACTCGGGAGATCCGGGTTCTAGTCCCCGCTCGGCCATGAAACTCACTGGGTTGACTGACTTTGGGCCAGTCACTGACTCTCAGCCTAACCTACCTCACACGGTTGTTGTGAGGATAAAATGGAGAGGAGGATTATGTAAGCCGCCTTGGGTTCCTTGCAGGAAAAAAGGCAGGGTATAAATGTAATTAATTAATAAATAAAATGTAATAAATAAATAAATAATGGATCCTGCAAACATGAAGTCTGTCCCCTCTGGATTATACAATCCAGAGGGGACAGACTGAAGTCAGTGTATGCTTTATGTATCTGGTGGGAGAGCTGTCTGTGGAGAGGCAGGGCCAGAAAGCCAGAGAGAGAGAGTGTGAGAGTGAGTTCAGCCTGTGTGTGTATGGGTGGAGTTTCAAGAAGTGAGGCCGAGTTTGGGTACCAGAAGGAGAACAAATGAAGCATCTGCTGTGATTACTGTCTTCTCTGAAATATAACCTGCCTGGCTGAGCTGCTGGATAGGGAAAAAAGCTACATAACAATATTATATTTTGGTTAAAATAAAATTTAAAAATTAATCTGAAAGGTAATTTTCAAAATGTTTCTATTGTTTTCCGTGAACCTAACACAATTAAGGATGCAATCCTATGCATGTTTAGACAGAAAAAAGTCCTACAACTCCCAGCATGCCCCAGCCAGCTAAGCTAAGCTGGCTGGGGCATGCTGGGAGTTATAGGACTTTTAACTGTCTAAACATGCATAGGATTGCACCCTAAAAGGTTAAATATTCAGACCCCTAGATCATAATAACTAAGTATGCTGGGACTGCTCAACCTTTGAAATAACTAGATAGGCCAGTACATCCTGCATTCCACCCTTGGTTTGTGCCCCATTAATGATAAGAGATAGCATACCCTCCAACTGTCCCAAAATTCCTGGGACCATCAGGAAAACCTTTAAGCAATCCTGGCTTCTCACTTTGTTATGCAAAGTCCTGAATTCTTTTAGCTTAGCTGCAATGTTGCCCATGGCCCCTTTAAAGTAGCCTGTACTTTGCCTTAAGTGTCAGCATTCAACACTAGGATATCTAGGATATACACACCAAGGAATCATTTATAAGGAATTTTAAATGAAAAGGAATGCTTTTCACAGTTCCTTACAACAAAAGAGTTGCTGTTTATAGATTAACTGCACAAAATGTTGAATGTCAAATTTTGTGGAGTGCTAGGAATTTTCAGTGTCTTGGGGAAATTGATACTGTGGAGAAAGCCCAAAACTCAGTACACACACGCACACACATCTTTCCCCAAAGGAGGGGGCCAGGGGAGGAGGGATGAGGTCACCAGGGAGTAGCCAGACAAGCCATCAGCCCCAACAAAGGAAGACCTCGGCAGAGATCCACAAACGTCCAGGAAGGGCCATCAAGGACCATCAGCAAAAAGGGCAGCCTCGAAGAGCTGCAAAGGTTTCCCTACGTCACCTTCACCTTCTTCCCGGGCAGGAATAAGCCCATCTACACGAAGGGGCAGGCATAAGCCCCCACCTGACCTAGGGGGCGGGGGGAGAGCGGGGAATCCGGGGTAGAAAACCCCTCTCCCATTCCGGTTTGGGTTGTTGGGAACCACGGGGCCAGATCCTCCTAAGCAACAGCCGCCCAGGCACTCCGTTCTCCGCTAGGAAGCGCCGATCGGGAGCTGGGCTGAAACTGACTAGAGTATTGTCTTTGATGTAAGTAGAGTGACCTGAATGTAACCTGCTAGCCACGGAGCCCGCTCATTGGGTAAGACGCGAGTCAACTGAGGTTATGTTGACTATAAACGTATTCTTAGAAGACTGCTAGTTCCGATTTGATTGCTGTATAAACAAATAAAAGCCTTATTTGGGCATACAAAGAGTTGTGGTAATTCCTATTGTACTGAGAGCCGATACGAGCGGTATTGCTCTGCCGGTTAACCCTAGAGTTGCCGAACTCACGCAAAGGATCCGGTTGCTGATCCTTCACATGGTGGCAGGCGACGGGACAATTGGAAACCACATTTGACGGTCGGAACTAACAGGACTTCGGGCAGGCTAGTAGGTTGCTGGGGAGCGCTCAGAGCAAGGAAAAATGAATAGTCTGAGCCAGGAGCAGGTGGAGCTAGCGAGCAGCCCAGAAACCCCAACCCAGACCTCCACAATGGAGTGGGTGGTGCGGCCAAAGACGGCAAGGCAGGAAGGGGGGGAAGCCCCCTCACCGTTGTTAGGAGGGCAGGGACCCAAGCAGTGGGGTAGCCCCAACCTTACCAGTAGCGGCCGGAGAAGCGAAATAAGGGACCCAGAGGCGGAAGGAGACCTCGGCAGAAGGGTTACTGACGGAGCCATGGGGGGAGGAGGGTTGGATGCCCTCTTTCCCCAACTCAATTGGCAACAAGCCAAGGAGTTGATGCAGCATCAACAAGAGATGCTACAGATGCAGCTGGAGTTGGCCAGGCTGACCAGGGGCACCGGACAAGGGGGAACCCCTGCATCCCAGGGTGGGGGCACCACAACCCCCAAATGGGACAGGAAGCAATTCCCCACCTACCAGTCAGGACAGGATGTACTGATCTTTTTCACCCTGTTCGAGGCTGCCTGCGTAGAGCAGAAGGTGCCGGACAACTTAAGGATGTCTGCCTTGAGGACGCAAGTCAGCGGGGAACTGGCTGATCTTCTGGGCATCCACACCCAAACCACTCCCTTGGACTATGGAGCGTTCAAAGAAGCGGTGAGAGAGAGGTTTGCCTTCACCGCTGAGCATTGTCGCCGTAAATTTCGTTACGGGCGACCTACCCCAGGGGACACGTATGCCTCCTGGATGGCGCACCTGGGGCAGGTGTGGGACGCATGGATCGGGGCCACCGGGAAGACCTCGTTGGCGGAGGTGCGGGAGCTCCTGATCCAGGAACAATTCTGTGCCACCATCCCTGAGGACCTAGCTACGGCGGTGAGGGATCGGGACCCCCCAAACTGTAGGGAAATGGGCAAGTTGGCCGACCAAATGGGACTGTATCGGCAGCCCAAAGGACCCAAGGGGGGTAACCTCAGTCATGGCGGGACCAAGGGAAGTGTGGAGAAGGGCAACCCCAAACCTCGGGAGGGAGCCCTAGGCAAGCCCAAAGACAACCCCGGCACCAGTGGATGTTTCTATTGTAAAGAACCGGGGCACCTCAAGAGGAGCTGCCCCAAACTGATCGCAAAGAACCGCCACGCCAAGACATCGCCGGGCAAGGTGGGGAGGATGCTTGCGCCGGAGTCCCGCGAACCGGAGGAGCACGAGGAGGATCAGCAGTCCAGCTCGTCCCTCGAGGGAGACGGTGAAGATGCGGCGCGGTCCCTGAGGAGCGGAGGACAGCATTCGCTGGGGGCCATCTCGCAGGCATCATTGATGCGCATTGCCTCGCCGGAGCAGCTGCGGTGGAGCCAGGACAAATTCTGTGAGTCCATCTCTGTAAACAATGTTTCCCAGGTGGGGTATAGGGACACTGGGGCGGACATCACGGCTTTACCTCGAAGCAAGGTAAAGAAGAGACAGTTGCTAAAGGGGCGCACCTGTGCCATAAAGCCCTATAACTCTCCCAACATAGCCGTTCCCCTCGCCCGGGTCTGGGTCAAGTACAGGGGGTGGGAAGGGGAGATGGACATTATAGTGCATGGCCAGCAAGAATGGGGAATCATCATTGGGAACGACGTTGCATTCCGGGCTGCCCAGGTCAAGGTGGGGGTGGTGACCCGGCGTCGGGCCAAACAAGCCCCTGACCCGCAGCCTCCCAGGTCCCCGGGCCCGCCTCCCGGTCGCGGTAAAGCAGCCCCGGCAGCGGCAGCCAGCCGTCCCCCGCCGCTCCCCCCAGTTGTGGGGAGGGACGAAGACCCCGGGGGGTTCGCGCCAATGGCCCGTGATTTTGGGACTCAGAAGGCGTTTCAAGAAGAGCAGCAGAGCGACCCATCCCTCCAGGGATGTCGGGATCGGGCCAGTCAAGGGCCCGGGGTAGGGGACCAGTCAGAACGTTTTTTGTGGGAGGCGGGAGCCCTCTACAGAGAATTCTGCCCAAGGACGGGACCGGGTCCCCAACCAAAGAAGAGACAATTAGTTGTGCCTGCGAGGTACCGCCAGGCTGTACTACAACTGGCCCACGATGTGGCGTGGGGGGGGCACTTGGGACAGAAACGGACCCTGGTTAGGGTGACAGAGGGGTTTTACTGGCCCATGGTGGCAAATGAGGTGCAAGAATATTGCCGATCCTGCGATGTCTGCCAGCGGGTGGGGCATAACCGGGACCATCCTAAAGCCCCCCTGCAACCCCTACCCATTGTGGGCATCCCCTTTGAAAGAATAGGGATGGATATCGTGGGACCCTTGAATCCCCCCACCAAGACGGGGAAGAAGTTTATATTGACTGTGGTTGACTTTGCCACCCGTTATGCAGAGGCTTTTGCTTTAGCCTCCATTTCCGCCACCAGCCTGGCTAAGACTCTCCTCTCTCTTTTCGCCCGCCTAGGAATGCCCCACACGGTGGTTTCGGACTGCGGCACGGGCTTCGTGTCCAAACTGTTTAAAAAATTGTGGGAACTGGGGGGGGTGGAGCACCTGACTTCGGTGCCATACCACCACGAGACCAATGGGTTGGTGGAGCGTTTCAACCAGACTCTGGAAAAGATGATCAGGGCATATGCGGCGAAGCACCCTGGGACTTGGGATCAAGCCCTCCCCTACTTGTTATTTGCCTACCGGGACTCCCCCCAAGAAAGCCTGGGATTCTCCCCCAACGAACTGATGTTTGGGAGGGAGCTCCGGGGACCTTTGGCTCTGTTGCGGGCGGAATGGGAGGGGGTTGCCGCAAAAGCCTCCGTGCCTGTGCATACGTTCATGCAACACCTCCAGACTGTCCTTCGAGAGGTGAGGGAGACGGCGCAGCAGCATCTCGAAACAGCCCAGCAGCGGCAGAGCGCGTGGTACAACCGGACGGCTGTGCCACGGACTTTCGAAGTGGGGGACCAGGTGTTGGTACTGCGCCCCCAAAAGACGGACAAACTGTGCTTAAAGTGGGAGGGCCCAGGGACCGTCATTGGAAGGTCGGGGGAGGTGAACTACCAAGTGGCTTTCCCGGGGCAGCCGGGGAGGCAGAAAGTTTTCCATGTAAATATGCTGAAACTGTATGTAGAACGCGGAACGAAGGTGGGGGGAGTACAAGAGTGTGTGGAACCGGGAGACCCTGATGGGGGGTTGTTGGCCGAGTGGGGGGAAGGGGGAGGAATGGAAGAGATCAAACTGTCCCCCTCCCTGTCCGAACAGCAGCGGCAGCAGATCACCCAGGTCTTGGAAGAATTTCAGCCCATGTTCTCAGACCGACCGGGATGCACCACACTCACACAACACACCATTGACACAGGGGATAGCCCCCCCATACAATCCCTACCCTACCGGGCGGTGGGGCCTCATGCCCAAGTCGTGGCCGAGGAGGTACAAGCCATGCTGGACTTGGGAGTCATTGTGCCCAGCTCGAGCCCCTGGTCCTCCCCGATCGTATTAGTAGCCAAGAAGGATGGGGGTGTCCGGTTCTGCGTAGACTACCGGAAAATAAACAAGGTGACCGTCCCGGACCCCTACCCCATTCCCAACATGGATGTGCTGCTGGAGAGGCTGGGGGGGGGCCAAGTACATCACCACCCTGGATCTGACAAAGGGGTATTGGCAGGTTCCGCTCGATTCGGACGCTGCCTTGAAATCTGCTTTCGTGACCCACCTAGGGTTGTTCCAATTCACCACCCTCCCGTTTGGGGTCCGCAATGGTCCGGCTACCTTCCAGAGGTTGGTAAACGGAATGTTAAATGGGCTGGGGGAGTTCGCCTGCGCGTACCTAGACGACATCGCCATTTTCAGTTCCACCTGGGAGCAGCATTTGCAACATGTCCGCCAGGTGTTTCAAAGGATTCAGAGTGCTGGGTTGACGGTAAAGGCGAAGAAATGCCAGGTTGGGAGGGGGGAGGTGGAGTATCTGGGACACAAGGTAGGGGGAGGTAGTGTCAAGCCCCTAGAAGCCAAAATAGAATCAGTGCGCACCTGGCCCCAACCCCAGACGAAAAAGCAGGTCCAAGCTTTTTTAGGGCTGGCTGGCTATTATCGTAAGTTCGTGCCCCATTTTAGCCAGCTAGCCGCCCCCCTGACTGACTTGTGCAAGAAGCGGCAACCCGTTAAGGTCCAGTGGTCAGCCGCTTGCCAGGCAGCGTTTGAGGGACTGAAAGCCTGCCTGATGGCAGCCCCTGTGCTGCAAGCCCCAGACTTTGAAGCCCCTTTTGTTCTGCAGACGGATGCCTCAGAAGCGGGGATGGGAGCCGTCTTGCTGCAGGAACGACCAGAGCAGGGGCTGTGCCCGGTTGCCTTTTTAAGTAAAAAACTTTTGCCTCGAGAGCGGAACTTGGCCACTGTTGAGAAAGAGTGCCTAGCGATAGTGTGGGCAGTGACCAAGCTTCGCCCCTATCTGTGGGGCCGCCGGTTCCGACTGCAGACCGACCATTCCCCCTTGTGCTGGCTGGATAGGGTGAAGGGGTCCAACCAGAAGCTATTGCGGTGGAGTCTAGCCCTGCAAGATTTTGATTTTTCAGTAGAACACATCAAGGGTAGGGACAACATCGTGGCAGATGGGTTGTCCCGGGCTTTCTCAGTAGGAGACAGTTAGATAGGGATTGGGGTGGTGGACCCCAATGCCATCTTTCCCCAAATGGGAGGGTGTGGAGAAAGCCCAAAACTCAGTACACACACGCACACACATCTTTCCCCAAAGGAGGGGGCCAGGGGAGGAGGGATGAGGTCACCAGGGAGTAGCCAGACAAGCCATCAGCCCCAACAAAGGAAGACCTCGGCAGAGATCCACAAACGTCCAGGAAGGGCCATCAAGGACCATCAGCAAAAAGGGCAGCCTCGAAGAGCTGCAAAGGTTTCCCTACGTCACCTTCTTCCCGGGCAGGAATAAGCCCATCTACACGAAGGGGCAGGCATAAGCCCCCACCTGACCTAGGGGGCGGGGGGAGAGCGGGGAATCCGGGGTAGAAAACCCCTCTCCCATTCCGGTTTGGGTTGTTGGGAACCACGGGGCCAGATCCTCCTAAGCAACAGCCGCCCAGGCACTCCGTTCTCCGCTAGGAAGCGCCGATCGGGAGCTGGGCTGAAACTGACTAGAGTATTGTCTTTGATGTAAGTAGAGTGACCTGAATGTAACCTGCTAGCCACGGAGCCCGCTCATTGGGTAAGACGCGAGTCAACTGAGGTTATGTTGACTATAAACGTATTCTTAGAAGA
Organism: Shinisaurus crocodilurus; assembly: GCA_021292165.1. Taxonomy (NCBI): domain Eukaryota; kingdom Metazoa; phylum Chordata; class Lepidosauria; order Squamata; family Shinisauridae; genus Shinisaurus; species Shinisaurus crocodilurus. Next base: position 37,462,632 of record CM037880.1, on the reverse strand, counting down.
CTGCTAGTTCCGATTTGATTGCTATATAAACAAATAAAAGCCTTATTTGGGCATACAAAGAGTTGTGGTAATTCCTATTGTACTGAGAGCCGATACGAGCGGTATTGCTCTGCCGGTTAACCCTAGAGTTGCCGAACTCACGCAAAGGATCCGGTTGCTGATCCTTCACAGATACCATTTCACAGTGGAGATGGTGGCTGGGAAAAGTCCAAGAGAAATACTGGAGGAGTGAAAAACCACTCATGAAGCAAGGTGTAGAGTCAGTTTAATTTTGCCTTTGTAGAAGGTTTACTACATTGTTATAATGGGCTGCGAGCCATCCTGCCCACTGAACAGGGCTGGCAACAGCAGCTGGCATCCTTGGGCACCTGCCTAGGCCCCAATATCCTGGTGGGATGCATTGCTGATGTTTGCCATGCTCCCCTCTAATATTTTTTCTGGGCTGGCACTCTGGGCGGTGCCAGGCAGCTGATTCTTTTTTTTTTTTTTTTTTTTTTTAATTTTTATTTATATATTTTAAATGAACACACATACAAAAGAACATAAACCTACAAATCATAACTCCAAGTGCACCCGTCACCTCGGGGCCAAAACCAATTCTATCCACATAATCCATCATTAATCTATATTCCAAAAATACATCATATCATGACATGGCTTACTCCCTTTCCCCTTTACTAAAACATAATCTAAAAATGGTCCCCATATATCCTTAAAATTATTTTCCTTTAATTGTCCCCTTTTACATTTAATACTACATGTTAGTTTATCATTTAAAGCAATATCCCAAACTTCTTTATACCAATCTATTATTAAGTACTGATGTTGAACTTTCCAATTCCTTGCTATCAATAATCTCCCTGCCGCTAATAAACTTACAATTAATTCCTTTTTCTCTTATGAACACAAAAGTTTCTCCGTTATTGATAACAATGCTAATTTTGGACAGACCTCCACATTAATGCCAATAATTTCTGAAATTTCTACAAAAAATTTATTCCAAAAATCCAATACGCTTTTGCAACTCCACCACATATGACCATAAGTACCAAGTTCCTGACATCCTCTCCAACACAATGGAGCACAATTACTATCTATTTTGTTTAATCTTACTGGAGTCAGATACCATCTCCAAACAGTTTTTAAAAAATTCTCTTTTATCCTTACTGACATATTTCTTAATATACGTCTGCCCCAAATATTTCTCCACCCCACATTCGATATCTCCTCCTCAAATTCCATTTCCCATATCATCTTAAGGTTATCTTTTTTCGCTTCAATCCTCTGAAACATTTTATATATCTCCTTAGTTAACCCTCTGGAAGAAACATTCCCTTCTATAAGTTCTCTAGACAACATTTTCTTTTCAAATCCAGTAAGCTCCCTCTCATGCTCATTTCTCTTCTTCCATTTCTTGGTCCACTGATCTAATTGCATTAAATTTAACCACAAACTTCTACCTGGCCCAATCATTTCAGATATTTGTTGTCTAGTCTCAATTTTTCCCATCCAATCCATTAATTTGATAACCTTATTTTCCCTAAATATAGCTTCCCAATGCTGTGCATTTTCTGGAAAGTCCTCCATTGCTACTACTGGAATTAACGGGGATATCCCTGGTATAAAAATCTGTCTATTACTATTCCAAATCCCTACCATATTTTTCAAGAAGGGATTTTCTATTCTTTTTACCCTACTATTAGTTTTTTTTTTAAATAAAATTTTTTCCATCCCAATTTCTATTTCCTCCGTTTCTATTTCTAACCACAAAATATTCTTCTTAACTAAAATGTCCATTATAAACCTCAACTGATTAGCTATATAATACCACTTGATATTAGGAAGGCCAAGCCCACCTTCTTTTTGGGATTTATACCATTTACTCTTAGTAATCCTCGCCTTTTCCCCCCCGTTAGAAAAATTATTAATTATTGCTTGCCATTCCTTAATTTCTTTCTCTGATAAACAACTTGGTATCATTCTAAATAAAAAAATTATCTTTGGTAATATCTTCATTTTTATCAAAGCTATTCTACCAAACCATGAAAGACCAATTTTTTAATATTCCTCTATCTTTTTTTTTACCTCATTCTTTAACTTTCTAAAATTTTGTTCTCCTATTTTTTCTAGCTCTTTTAAAATATCTATACCTAAATATTTAATTATACTTTTTACCTTAATATTTGATCTTTTTTTAATCCCTTCTAGCTCCTCTATTTTACTATAATTAAACAACATAATCTCAGATTTATCCCAATTTACTGGCAACCCCATAACATCCCTAAACTCCTTTAAATGATTCTCTAGCCTATCCATCACTTCCATGGGATTTTCAATTGTTAACAAAGTATCATCTGCAAAAAGATTAATTTTTATCTTATCCTTTATCCCTATCCCTTTTAAATTATTATCCTCTCTAACTGCATTTGCCAAAACCTCCATAACTAACACAAATAAGATTGGGGAAAGGGGACAGCCCTGTCTGGTACCTCGGCCTAGAAAAATTTGATCCGTTATACCATCATTTACTACAACTGACGTCATATTTTGAGCATATAATTGATCAATAACTCCTCGAAACTTTTCACCAAACCCCATAATTTTTATTATCCTCTTTAATGCTGGCCATTCCACGCAATCAAAGGCCTTGAAAATATCTAATGCTAAAACCCCTGCCTTCAAATTATTTTTCTTAATTAAAGGTACTTACTAACAAACTTACTAACTTACTAACAATATACTTACTAACAAACTATTCATTCTTCTAGCTAATATTGCAGACATTAATTTTGCATCTTGATTAATTAATGAAATTGGTCTATAAGATCCTGGGTCTGCCGGATCCTTATTTGGTTTCAGGATTAAAATGGTCAAAGATTGTTTCCAAGAAGGAGGAATCTCTCCCCCCTGTAAAATATCATTAAACAAGTTTTTTAACTTGGGAATTATCATTTTCTTACAAACCTTATAATATTCAGCCCCTAAACCATCTATTCCGGGAGTTTTACCATCTTTTAATTTATTTATAGCAAACTCTATTTCTAACTCCATAAAAGGTTGTTCCATATAGTCTCTATCCTCTTCTAATATTTTTATTTTCAAAAAAATTTCAATATATTCTTTAATCCTTACTTCAGAGCATAAACCAGCCTTATACAATTCGGAATAAAATTCATGAAATATTTTTAATTTATCCTTCATTAAATTGTATTCCTTACCCTTCTTATCTTTAATCACCCCCACTAAATTTTTCCCCTTTTTTTTTTGCGCAGATCTAGCTAACATTTTAGAATTTTTATTACTATTCTCAAAAAAGTCTCTTTTCATATATATCAAATTCCTTTGCACTTTGTCTATATCTTTATTCTCAAATTCTTTCCTCTTAGCTTGCAATTCAGCAAATACCTTCTTATCCCTATTCTTTAAAAAAGATTCTTCTAACTCCCTAATCTCTTCTTCTATCTGTTTATTAAAAGCCTCCTGTTGTTTTCTTAAATTAACTCCCTCTCTTATTCCTATACCTCTCATAACACTTTTCATAGTATCCCATATTATAGCTTGACTACAATCCTCAGTTTGATTAAATTCCCAAATTTCCCTCATCTCTTTCTCTATCTTTTCAGTTATATGTTTTACTTTAAAAAATATTACAATTCAACCTCCATTTTCTAGCCTCTCTATAATCCTTCCCTATCTTCAAATCCATATTGACCAACGCATGATCCGTAACTTTTATAATACCTATCTCAGTACTCATGACCCTAGAGACCAAGCTCCTAGACACAAATATATAATCTATCCTAGAAAAACTCTTAAAGGCTGATGAATAATACCTTCTATCTTCTATCTTGCCCTTTAACTTCTTCTCCAAACATCCACCAACCCTTCCTTTGTGACCACCTTATTCAAAAACGTGATGTTATTCCTCCTCTCCCCATCCGTGGGGTTTGATTTATCTATCCTTTTATCCATCACCATATTAAAGTCACCCGCCATAATCACCCTCTGATTCTGTATAACACCCATTTCCTTAAACACCATTTGATAAAATTCCCCTTGATTCTGGTTTGGTGCATAAACATTAATTAATACAAATTCTTCTCCCCCCCCATGGTACCATTAATTAAAATATATCTCCCTCTGGCATCCTTCTTAACCTTTAAAACTCCAAAACCACAGTTTTAGAAATAATAATTGCCACTCCTCTTGAGTTAGAAGATCCAAATGCCGTTTCATACAAACTGGACCACCTCAGCTTTAATTCGTTCACCCCTTTCTTTGACTGATGCGTTTCTTGCAGAAAAATAATGTCCGCCTTGTCTTTCTTTAGGAGCGCTTTAATGCGCCGCCTTTTAATAACAGTTCCCAGGCCTTTAACGTTCAATGTAGAAATTCTCAATTTAGGATCCATCAAATACTAGAAAAGTTCTGAATCTTTGGCCCCCTCTAGTGAAGACAATAAACACATAACACCTCCTCCCACCTATCCCACATCTATACAATTCTCCCCCCTTACCATGCCAGGGCAACATGCCCCGTTCTAACCCTACCCTCCTACTCAGGGGGGGGGGGAACGAAACCAAACCCTTCCGTACAGCAACCTCCCAGGCCCTCCCACAAGTTTATTAGTTCTTTCTTGGGAGCTCTACAGAAGGCTGCTACTCCATATCCGGCATGGCTCCGCCCCCCGCCCCCCCAGGCAGCTGGTTCTAGCCACCCTTTTAATTTCTTACAATGCTCCTGACCTAACATCCCTCTGAAGCATTGTGGGAAATTGAAAGGATAACTAGACCCAGTTGCCCAGTGGTGCCGCTGCATCCAGGTAAGGCCCCCAAGGTCCACTAACTGAGGAGGAGGCTCACCTGAGGACTCCTTGCCCACCCATAAACCTGGATCTAGCCTCTTCCCATGTCAACACACCCTTGATCATCTCCTCCAGGGCCTCAGATAGGGAGTGGGGGGAGGTAGCCACACTGAGTTGGATCCAGGATCTCCTTCCACAAGAGGCAGGGCTGCACTCCTCCACCCAATATTTGGGGATCCCCCCTCCCTGTTCAGCAGGGGCTCCTGACTCTGTGTAACATTTTCATGGGACAGGAGGGGTTGCCATTGGAAGTAGGACGCAGGGAAATCCACTTCCGCCAGTGCGATTGCTCACGCTTAAATCTGGCTCCAACCTACCATGTCCATGGTGTCAGTATCCTTGTTGTTGGCCTGGGCTCAGGTTCTTCACAATTGTTCTGAAAGTATTAAATGGTGTGGCAGAGAAACCCTTTGGACCCTCTTCCTATCCTGTTTCAGATGCATTCTCAGTGATTCGCTATTAAATCCACCCTCACTCCCACCAGCACATAAGCTGGCTGCCCCTTCACTGTGCAGCCCCGCAAAATTTTCAGAAGGACTCAGTAAACACATGTGCAGAGCAGATAGAAATTGTTACAAAAGTTTTTCAATGGAAATCTCAATCCATCTTGTTAAATCACATCCATCCCTTTATAGTCAAAAGCTATTAAGTGAAATGAGAAGTAGAAGCAGCAGAGCACTCTGTTGTTTGTGGGGGCAGAAATTCTATGTAATAATCAGGAAGAATGAGGCAAGTGGCAATATTGCAGAGCTGCATACTCCAGGAAATTTTTGTTTATCAAATAATACATTTCTCAAGGTTGCAATTGCAATAAGAGACAAATCAGTAGTAATTTCATTTTTGTATGCCTTTTTGATGGAACTGGGAATTTTTAACTCATTTATCTGCTTGCAGGGAGTGGATGAATGTATTCTGAGACAATTTTAATCTATTGTGAGAAAATCTTTTCCAGCTTGTCCAATCAGGGTACTTACTAGCAAATACTGTCTAAGATTGTCATTAGTTCTACCTTCCCTGTACAAATTTTCTGTTGCACAAACATCAAAAAGCAGAAAGCAATTTTAATTCTTGATTGCAGAATATGTGTCTACTCTTTCCTTTCAGTTCTCTGACTCAGCTGGTTTTTATAACTATCTCCCAGTATTGTGCTCTGCCCAATTGTGGGGAACCCAATGAGTTCCCTGTACCTTTCAGCTCCACTAATACATCACGCCGTGGACTAATCAATGTAGAATAACTACTAGCCTGAGGTTCATCCTTTAAGCCAGGGATGTCCAACCTCTTTCAGCCCAAGGGCCAAATTCAATTTTAGAGAAGGTCTCAAGAGCCACGTTCCAGTGGTGGTTGAGGCAAAAGGCAAAAGGGGAAGACCAAAAATACCAGGAAACCACCAAAAAGGTGGGGCCAGGGAAAGGGTGTGTAGTCAACTGGAGAACCGGGGGGGGGACAGATTGGGACCTCAGGTGGGCCAAATTTGGTCCGCAACCCTAAAGTTCAACACTTCCACTAAGCTAAACAGAGTCCCCACTTTCACTCATAAGTATACGCTGGAATTATATAAAGGGCCCTGAAGCCATTCTTCAACCACCCCAGCTATGAGTATCTGCTTGTTTAGATCCATCAGGGTGATCTGCACACAGAAGCAGGTTATCATGAGTGGAGCTTTTCATGGGAGCAGCCTCTCATGGGGAAACCCCCCCTGCAATAAAAGAGGGGACATCACGACAAATCTTGAGGCTTGAATTCTACTGCCAGCCCAAGACATTTTGCTGTCTAAAGTGGAGCCCAAATCCCCCCCCCCAGCCTCTTGCTATAGCATTCAATTAATGGCTCTGTCGGCCCCCTGCTCATGATGCCACATGAAGCATTTTGTGTCACCCTGCTTAAAACCCCACTTAACAAATCGCTAAGTAAACTTCCCACACACCATGGTTCTGCAGCTCTTTAGACACAGACTGATGTCCATCATTAATCTGGATTTTTAATGCCCCCATACTGTGGAACTCTCTCCTGAGTGACCTCCGCCATGCCCCCTCTCTGCTGAGCTTCCATCGCTCATTAAAAACCTGTGTGTTCAGGCGGGAATATGGGGTGGGTTAAGATTTTAAATGTTTTATATTGTTTTAAATGTATTTTATTGTTTTTATTCTGTGTACATCGCCCAGGGTGGCCGGTTGCCGGCCAGATGGGCGATAAATAAATATAAATAATAATTAATAATAATAATAATAATAATAATAAATAAATAAATAAATAAACTGGAGATAGAGGTAAAGAAAGGGGGGAGAAGGAGAAATGGAGTTAGTGACATGTCTGGTGGCAGGAGAGCTTCTGACATAGACCCACAGGAGAGCTTCTGACATAGACCTAGGAGGAAATCAGGAACCGTAACCCTAAGGATATTTTCGGCAAGAGCCTTGCAGCTCTGCAAAAGGAGTTTGTTGGGATCCATGCTAATTTGCAGCAAAAGGAGGAGGCAGCAGCAGACAGACACACCAAAAATAAAGAGCAACCGAATGAGGTGGAATCTCAGCCAGGAGGGTCTTGTGCTAGGCATGGCACAACAAGAAAAAGGGAAGTGTGGTCTGCAACAAAGCTGCCAATGGCAAAATGCAACCTGAGAAGAAACAGAACGGAGTCAGGGTTCATCTGCTCGAGAATGAAATCTCAAGGCTTCAACTGATAGCTTTGAGACAGGAAGGCGAGTGTCCAGGGCACCTCAGAGACAAATGTTCCATTGCAATTTTTCCAAAAACTCAAGGGGAATTTCTGGAGCACAACAGCAGAGCTGCAAAGAATAGCCCAAAGAAAGCATCTCAGAACAGGGCTTTCTGGGGAAAATGAAATGGCCACTGCTCCGATTCTCTTCCCTCCCCCTCAAGTATTTCTCCTCACCCCCATAATATATCTGAAACAAAACAGTTGATTTCAAGATGGGTGAAACAGCTGAGGAATGCCCCTTCTCAATTTGGTACCACCCTAGTTCAGACACATTAAAGCAGCATTATTCTAACCTGCTGAAGGAAGGTTATTGTGCTGTGGTATATATACAGGACACACATACATAATATTGCATGGATATTTGTATCTCTACACAAAGAGGTCCATATCGATAAGGATGGTGACCTCCAGTGATAGATTGCAAAGAGGCAAAGGCTTTTGAACTGCAGTATGAAATGTGTGATTTTGATCCATTTCCTCTACTCTTTCTATTCCAAAGGTGTTCTCATAATCAGTCATTAAAGAATTAGGAGGCTTCACAGACTTATCTCGGAAGTCTTAATTAGGCTTGCAATCAAAACTGTAATCAATGAATGAACTAAATCAGGCAGCAGGATTATTTTTCTCTTACACATCCAGAGCTACTCCCAACAAGGCTGAAAAGCACTGTCTCTCTGATAACCCTTGAGAGGGAGTTCTTCCACGTGTATATTCCAATTCCATACCATGGAATGGTGGAATCTGATCATAACTGTATATCAGAGAACTAGGTAAATCACCTTGACGTTATGTGATGTGAAATAAGCAACTGAGGTTTTCTGTGACTATGTGAAGCATAATGTTATGTGCATGCATGCACCCCACTTCCGAGCAGTGAGAAGTTCCAGGCTCACCAGGGTTCATTTTCCGTGGAGGGAGGGAAGTCACAGGAGACTTCTAAGGGAAGTACATGTTATTCTTTTTGTTTTTATTTGATATTGTTTTTTAAAAAATTCAAGTATTCCAATAAAAATGTCCACATCATATAACATTTAAATCACATTACATGTGATTTAATCCCCCCCCCTCAAATACTTCAGGTAAAATACTTGTATTTAGTAAACATGCTAAATTAGATTACTCTCTAACAATTAGAGTAAAATTTTGTAAATTTTTAAAGACAATAGCATGTACTTCCCTTACATTGTTTAAATGCAAGAAAGAAACAAAGGTACTGGAAACAGTTGAGTTCAGTGAAGGTTTAGCTTTGCATGGGCAAATTAAAGACAATTATTATGCAAATCAGCCTAATTTGCTTGGGGTCATTTGCATGGGGGGGGGAATCCATTTGCATGGGAAATGTTTCATTTTGCATTAGAAAATCACTAAACAGTTTTCAGTAGCTTTATTTCTAGAGTAAAAATTTGTAAAATTTTAAAGACAATAGCATGTGCTTTGCCTCAGACAGCAGAATGTATTGGCTGACCCTTTTGGAGGAACGACCAGCCTAGCATCAAGCCAGCCAAAATTATTTACTTTCTCCGATATTATTTGTGTTAGTAATGGAGATCCTTGCAAATGTAATTAGAGAGGATAGAAATTTACAAGGGATAGGGATAAAGGGTAAGATAAAAATTAACCTTTTTTCAGATGATACTTTGTTAACAATTGAAAATCCCATTGAAATGATGGATAGGTTGGAGAAACATCTGAACGAATTTAGGGAAGTTACTGGGGTTACAACTTAAGTAAATTGGGATAAATCCGAGATCATGCTGTTTAATTATAGCAAAATAGAGGAGTTAGAAGGGATTAAAAAAAGAGCAAATATTAAGATTAAAAATTTAATTAAATATTTAGGTATAGATATTTTAAAAGATTTAGAAAAAATAGGAGAACAGAATTTTAGAAAGTTAAAAAATGAGGTTAAAAATAAGAAAGTTGCCCTGATTCAGCAATTTGAGATGGTTGCAGGTGCTCTAATCCACAAACTAAGCTCCTTCACCCTCAGTGACTTCCAGATTCATTGCCTGAGGAAGCAGGTTCATAGATAGAGTTGGAAGGAGCCTACAAGGCTATCGAGTTCAATGCCCTGCTCAGTGCAGGAAACTAGAGGAGGGGTCTCCCATCCAAGTAACAACCAGGCCTGACCCTGCTTAGCTTTCCACGCTCAGACAAGCTGAACCAGTGTAAGCCACAGGCCTGTTCTTGCATCCATCTGCTTCTTCCTTGTGTGCACAGAACTGCTCCCTTCATAGATTTTCATAGATTTCATAGATCGTAGAGTTGGAAGGAGCCTACAAGGCTATCGAGTCCAACCCCCTGCTCAATGCAGGAAACTAGAGGAGGGGTCTCCCATCCAAGTAATAACCAGGCCTGACCCTGCTTAGCTTTCCACACTCAGACAAGCTGAGCCAGCACTGAAGTCAATGTGATATTCTATTTATACAGCACACCAAATACCAAATGCATATTGGAGAATGAGCACAATTATACAGATGTAAACTCAACTGACTTAATTATACTTGCAGTATCCAAATAGCATGCCTATGGTCAGGTGGATGGAAAATTCCGAAGCTTGTGCTAAACTTATTTTTGTCAAGATGTGGGAAAGGGTCTTGGCTGTGGATTTCAACTTTCTCAAACTGACAATCATCCCAATGCAGCTTTATTAAAGCCAATAAGAGGTTCGGGGTGGGGGGGAATAGATTACGGACATAATGAATTAGTAAGGGGGTTTTTCCAGGTCATTTTGTTTGCTTGCAGATCTCCTTGCCAACGGGTCTGTTTTTAGAGGCATTTCCCCCTGTTTTTCTCTGTTCTGTGCTATTGTGGAATAATTGATTCTTTTGTGAAATGAAACTAAAAAACAAAAAGACACAACAAAAGACAGAGAAATATATATTTCCAAAAATACCCTTTGGTTCAAACCACAAACAGCACATTGACTCTACAAAATAGATAATATCATGAGATGGAGGAATAATTTTCAGTGGGTTCCAAATTTGATTTTGCTTATGGCCTTTCTGTTTCTTTTAAAGTTAGGAACAGTAACATTACATGCTTCTTGCACCTTAATTTTTCCATTTACCGGTAACTCGGTTTTGCAGTATAGACGTTGGTGTCATGTGTTTAATACTGTGTTTTTGTACGTGTTATGGTGAGACATATTTCATTCAGACATATTTTCTGACTGACCATAAGTATATTCTAGACTAAAAAATGGAGCACTCTAGAAGTTCTAGTATATGTTGGCATCTGTGTCAGCTGCTATGATAAACTGGAGGGGCAAAGGGTCGTGACCAGCTGGCATTGCTGAGCAGGAATTGAGGGAAAGGTACCCCCGTGCCCTTGCTAGTTGGGGAAGGACTGTTACTCAGTGGTAGAGCACATACTTTGCATGCCAAAGGTCCCAGGTTCAATCCCTGGCAGCTCCAGATTGGACTGAGAAAGATCGCCTGTCTGAGAGCCACTGCCAGTCAGTGTCAATGACCCTGAGCTAGGTGAACCAATGGTTTGATTTGGTATAAGGCAGCTTCCTGTGATCAGCACCATACAGGCACACGACTGCCGACTGGAACACTGTCCCCAGTGGCAGTGCTGAGATGATCAGCCCACGGTGCATGCTGCCAGCCAGTCAGCAGCCTTGTACCTGCATGGCCAGCCAGCAGCCATGTTCTGACCCTGCCTCTACTGCTGCTTCACAAAACCTGCTGGGGAGGGCATATCCGTGGGGCCTTTCTCCCTCGTTCACTTCTCAGAGGTGGCCTGTTACTACCTTCTGCCCCCCTCCACCAGCAATTAGGGTGGCCACTTACGAAAGAGGAAATGCATCACCAAAAAAGGGAACAAAAGAGGACACTGATTTGCGCAGGATTTGCAGATGCTAATTCATACTTATAGCCTCGAATGTAGAAATAAGTATTATGATTTAAATAGAAACACAGTACATCTCACCACGGCGTGGAAGACGGTCACCAGGTGACCTGTAGTGTGTCTGCCTGTTCAGTCTGCCATCCAGGTGCTAACCGGTGATGGGCAACATTTCTTATGGTTCCTTATCTTGAAACTGGAACTGAACAGGCCTTTCAAAGAGAGGACCCCTTCAAATAGACAGTGGAGGGTGGTGGCTCCAAGGACAGCGGGGCTGTGTATCCACTCTGGGTTTTAGTCTGAACCGTAAAGGAGCTATCCATGGTGCTGAACCTGAGCACCAAAATAGGCTGTGCACATTTACAAGAGAGTATATAAAAGTAGCATGCCTAGCTATATTATGCATGCTTAAAAGAACATTACGTTTGGCCCTCAGTGTCCCTTCTTGGATGAGAATCTTCCATTGGCACAAGTGGAGAAACATAATAAAATGCTACTAACAACTCTGTCAGGATCAACTTCTTAGGAGATGCCAGGTCGCTAAATACACACATACATAATTGCACAGAACAAAGTGCAAATGGATTATACTATACAGCCACTTGTACTCATAGGATGGTGATTCTCAGACAAGGAACAATAAAATCTGCATGCCCAGGTCTTTCAGGCTTCTAGCGAGTGGCATAGAAATAAGTCCCTGCCTGGATATGAAGATCTTGAGCCAGTTCACATGTAACTAATGATGGGCCATTGGTTAAACAAAACATGAGCTGTTGGGGACGAGTGGCAGAGAGCAGGTCTATAGCGTGTCCGCCACTTCTGCTTTTACTCAACAACCTACAATTGGCATCTTTGTAGGTTGTTGAGCATGACATCTGAACCTGGACCAATGGGTTGTTGGTCCAGGTTAACCCAACAACAAACCATGGGTTGTTTTACCAAAATTAAACTAAACAACCCATCGGTCTGGGTTCAGACATCACAACCTATGAAGGAGCCACTTGTGGGTTGTGGTGTAGAAGTGGAAGTGGCAGGCATGCAGGAGGCAACACGCTTCCTCTCTCCTCTCATGCATGACAACCTGTGGGCAGTAGAGACTGGTGGCTCCAATGTCAGCAGGGCTGTGTATCCACTCTGGACTTCAGTTTGAACTTAAAAGGAGCTATCCATGGTTCTGAACTCTTATCTCCAAATAGGTTCGGCACCATGGATAGCTCCTTAAAAGTTCATAGTAAACCCTGGGGTGGATACACAGGCCCGCTGACATTGGAGCCACCAGCATCAGCTGCCCCTGGGTTATTTAACCAATGGGTTGTCATTACCTGGAAACTGGTCAACGTGGGGATGCCCTCTTGATGGTGATGCGTTTGTCTGGGGTTCGGGACACAGCAACCCGAGAGAGGGCATTCTTGATACAGGCAACCCTATTGTGGGACTCTCCCCCACTACATATATGCTTGGCACCAAGTCTTACAAGCTTCCGGCGCCAACCAAAGACCTATTTGTTCACCCAGCTTCCAATTGAATCTGTGTTGCTACATCTTGTAAACTTACTTATCTGTGTTTCTCTATGAGCTGTACTTCTGTATGAGGTTGTTTTTTTTAAAATGAAACGAATGGCATTCAAGTAGAGCAAATAGAGCAGGGAAAAGTCAAAGAGATAACTAGGTGGTTGCAGGGATGGATAAAAATAGCTAGTATTGAACTGAACGCAAGGGAGTTGCTTCATTTAAACTCACTTCACTCATTATGGAGCATTTGGCAGGGAAGATGCAATATCAAGCTGATGACTGCATGCCTGAGAAGCGATCCCTGTATGGGGAAGTAAACATTCATCTGCTCACACAGCAAGTATATCCAAAGGAGGTGGTGGGGCACAGTGCCACTTCCTCTTATGACTTGTTTGACCTTAGCCAACCCCATCCCCCTGCACCCCAGTGTTAATCCCTTCCTTGGGTTTAGATCTGAGGCCTCCAGCTAGCGGTGTGGGGGCAAATGGAAAGCCCAAACACATAGCAGCCAGGAAAAGAGAGACTGCCATTTGTTAAGTTGCAACTTTCTTATTAGCCGCAAGACAAATGCGGTGCTGGATCATCGTGAAGAGGGCCCACGAACGATGCAGCTGATAAAGATTTACAGCAGTCTGTTTCCTTTTAATATATGTGCAGGGAACATACTAAGTGTAATATATGTTCCCTGCAGAGATTCATTTTCAAGGAATCATCGACAATGTCTGCCAGGCCAGAAAGGTATTATTGATTCATCTTTTAAAATCTTTTGAGAACCACCACCACCACCACCCAAATCACCTAAAAATTATCAGGATAGACTCCCCCTCACCTTGAACAATAGAAAAGGGTGCAATCTAATAGGTGATTAATAACACTTCCCCACACTATGCATGATTTTGTACACCTCTATCATGTCCCCCCTTCCTCGCCTTTTTTTCTAAGATAAAAAGCCCCAAACGTTGCAACCTTTCCTCACAGGAGAGTTGCTCCAGCCCCTTGGTAATTTCAGTAGGCCTTTTTTTACACCTTTTCCAGATATACGATATCCTTTTTGAGGTGTGGTGAGAACATAGTCTACAGTACACAGTATTGCAAGTGTGGTCACAACCACAGATTTGTATAAAAACTTTATGATATTGGCAGTTTTCTTTTTGATTCCCAATATGGGATTTGCCTTTTTCACAGCAGTTGCACGCTGGGTCGACATTTTCATCGAGCTATCCACCAACAGCCCCAAGAACCCTTTCCTGGTCAGTCACCACCAGTACAGACCCCATCACAGTATATATGAAGTTAGGATATATATTTTTTACCCCAACAGGCAACACTTTACACTTGCTGCTTACATTGAACCACTTCTGCCGTTTTGAGGCCCATTCCTCCAGTTTGGAGAGATTCTTTTGGAGCTCTTTGCAGCCACTTGTTTTTACCACCCTTAATAATTTGGTGTCATCAGGAAATTTGTCCACCTCACTGCTTACCCCTAACTTAAGATAAATGAAGAATAAGCTAAACAGCACCAGTCCCACTAAGACAGTGTTCTCCAAGCTTGGGTCCCCAGATGTTTTTGGCCTACAACTCCCAGCATGCCCCAGCCAGCTATGCATGCTGGGAGTTGTAGGCCAAAAACATCTGGGGACCCAAGCTTGGAGAACACTGCACTAAGAGATCCTTGGTCCAGCTGTAATGACAGCCAGCTAAGCCCATATAAACACTCGCACCAGTGGCCTTTTCAGACGAGCAAGGCAGTATCTGAAGTGGTCACAGAAAAAGCATAGATAGCTGTGTTGGTCCATAGAAAACAAAATCTGAAATCTACAGTAGGGCCACACTTTTATTAGGACAAACTAGAATGTTGCTATCTTGTAACGTTTTGGTTGGGCCTGATAAAAGTGTCACCCTGGTGTACTTTCGGAATCTGAAGTGGGACTCACAGGTGATCTCACAGCGATGATTTCTGAGATCAGAAAAACTGAAATATGCAGCTCCTCTAGTTGCTGTGATCTTCAGTTACTTGACATGAACAGAAGCGCAAACATCTATCAATATAATGCCTGCATCAGCTCTAAACTAGCGGCAACAATCACATCTTGTGGGATGTTAGGGGCACCGGTCACGAGTGCAACCTGGATGAGGCCCAAACCAGGTCCCAACAGTTATGTAATATGAACAAATGCAAGCACTGTGGCCAATACGTTTCTGGGCTGTCATCTGCATCATTCACAAAAAGTGTAAACACACACAACTCAGCACTAGATCATGATCAGTAGCTTTTCCTGAGCATTGGAAGTAGTATTGTTGAGAATTCGAGGTCCAGAACCCGATAAAGCAAAAGATGAGGCAGAAACCTAGAGAATGCTTGCTGGAACCACTACCATCAAATACTTCCTTACTGAAAGAAAATCCAGATGAAATCCCAGTATCCAACCAAAGCATGCTGTGGACCTGAACTCAGTAGAAAGTTATCTCTGGAATGGTTTAAAATGCAGGGTTTGATCCTAATTATGGCACAATCTTTTTTCTTTTTTTTTGAACTACACATTGCATGTGATGCTGCTGAGAAAGACATCAGGGTCCCCAGCCTCAGTTCAACCCTTCTGAAATCACAGACGTGAACTTTTAAAAGATACAAAGGGGGATGGGGGAAGAGGAATAGAAGGAGTTACACAGAACCATTTGCAGCAAGGCTGTTACAGCTGCAGATAGAAAGGGCTTTGTAGACAGCCACACTGTGTGTGTGGGGAAAGTATTCTGTCTTCTCTGCCTCAGAACTGGCACATCTCTGCCAGCAAGTACTGTGTTGTATTTAGGCCAAAGTGATGTGCAGCGTTCAGCAGTGACACCAAAAAACACCTCAATGAGACAAATGAAAAAGGGAGCTCACAGAAGAGGAAAAGAAAACAGAAGTAAAATGAAATGTAGCAATGAGGAAGAGAGAGGAAGAGAAGAAGGAAAACATTTGTTGAAGAACGGGGTGAGGAGTAAGCATGGAGGTAAGAAAAATAAGAAAATTAGTGACATTTCTAGACAGAGAGCAGGCATTCATGCGCCTTATTAATACTAATACTCCGCGTTCCAAAGGATTCCATCTCGTAGTGTGACATTTTAGTATCTCTTTTAAGAAAAACACTCCCTGCATTGAGATGAAATGCAACGTTTGGGGGAAATGGACTGAGCAAGGTCTGTAGAAAGGCTGAAAAATAAACCAGACACATCCCCTTAAGCAGGGTCATGCGCTCTACAGCACTTTTCATGCAACCCTGTAAAAGAGCACCGCTTCCCCTCTTGTGCATAGTAACCATGATTCCTGCATAGGTGTGCACAGCATCATCATCATCATCATCATCACCACCACCACCACCACCACCACACTGCAAATTAGCTTCACAGTGCTCCAAAACGGTTGACCACTTCACTATTCAGCCATTTTTCTTTTCCCCCAGAGAAAGGGCACAACAATGTACTACCTTTTCATTTGTTCATCAGGAAAATGCTTTGTGGCCTCAAAGATTACTTTCATTTACTTATTCAAAGATTCACAGTGGGCAGTTATACTTTTAAGTAGGGGTTTGGGGTGTGTGTGTGCTTTTTTAGCCATTGCAATAAAGTAGCTCCTAAAGTGCTCTGGGACTATCTCACCCTATTGTTCCACCCATGCTTGCACCACCACTTTCCTGTGGTGGCAAAAATACTGTTTAAAGTTTAACAGTGAATGCTGTTCAACTTCATACTAGGTATGGGGAATCTCCAGCCCATGGGCCAGATACTACCTATGGGAGTTCCTAATCTAGCCCATCAGTTTCTGCCCAGGGCTCTGGGACCTCTCCCAGAGGGAGAGGTAGGGAAAAGTTCTTGTCCCCAATCAGCAGCTGATCAGAGATAAGAGCTTTTCCCTGCTGGGAGAACGGGCCTAGGGCAGAAGCTGCTGAGTGATTCAGTCCTGCTTACCTCAGGCTTGTTCTCAATTGTGGGTAGTCATGCAGAGGCTTGTCCCACGTACTTGTGTGTGAGCATGCTGCTCATGCTTACCTCTGAGCAGACATGCAGAGACTTGGTATTTGGGATGCTATTTGAAAGTGCTGCTGACTGAGTGTCCCTGAGAGCTGGTGTACATTTTCAGGCAACAAAATGAAAGATTTGTCAGACTCCGGGTTACGCTGCTCTTGGAACATTTAATGGCAAGGCAGACATTTACACCTCTCCCCCACGTGGCCCCCAAGCAAATTTGACGTTTTCATAGGACAATGCAGCACAAAAAGCTTTTCTTTCCATTATACATAATAATTCAGAGCAGTGACATTTCAGGAGGGGGGAGGTGGAGAGAAAGGCCCGCAAAAGAACACTGTATATGCCATTCTGCAAATGACCTTCCAATCACACCCACATCAGGATAGAAGTGATCCCTGAATTACTACTAAATGAAAGAAAGAGTTGTGATTTAATGTTCAAATTTTCAAAAGGGCATTTATAACACACACACACACACCTTAAAATTTCTTTGCATGCCTCAGACCTCTGCTTCTCTCTTGTTGACATGGACTTGGGATGAGCATGATTTACATGGAGAACCAAAGAATATGTGGGACCGATGGGATGTTTGGGTCCTGTCTGAATTTTTGTCTTCTGAAGAGGCAACCCAAAATTGTTCTGGTAGAACTGGGTTTACTGGTCAACATTGCACAGAGACTCACCTGTGATGGGGCTATATTTTCATAGACATTCCCACCGTTTGGGGCAAGCCTCGTTAACGGGGCGAAAGGGGTGGGGGCGAAAGGGGTGGGCTGCAGCTGAACAGTAGTAGTGAATGGGAAAGGGGGGAGGGAGGGTGTCTTTGAGGATGTGCACACAGAGAAGGCCTATCTAGGAAAGGAGAAATGGAAGCGAGGGACCTATCTAGAGGACTAGAGTAGGCATGGGGAACCTCCAGCTGTTGCTGGACTGCAATACCCATCAGCTCCAGCCACAAGGCCAATGGTCAGCGGTGATGGGAGCAGCAGTCTAACGACGTCTGGAAAGCCGCCGCTTCCCCACCTCTGGGAGAGAGGAGGCAGGGACCAAGGGAAAAAACGCTGGAGCAAGCTATTTGAAAACACTGAAGGCAAGCTGTGACCAAGTCTCACCCTCCTACTTAGTTGCAGCCTGTGCTTATATTAATTCAGTGTTCTCCAACCTTGGGTCCCCAGATGTTTTTGGCCTACAACTCCCAGCATGCCCCAGCCAGCATAGCTGGCTGGGGCATGCTGAGAGTTGTAGGCCAAAAACATCTGGGGACCCAAGGTTGGAGAACACTGAATTAATTTATTTCATTTACACCCTGCCTTCTCTCCCCCTTTAGGCTCCACCCCACCCAATTTTATTCTCACAACAAACCTGCGAGGTAGGTTAGGCTGAGAGATGGTGACTCACCCAAGGTGCTTCATGACTGAGTAGGAATTTGAACCCAGATCTCTTTTGTTCGAGTCTGACACTCTAACCCAAGGGTGGGCAATTTCTGGCCCTCAAGATCTTTTGACGGAAAACTCCCATCATCCCTCACCATTGGCTATGCTGCCGAGGGCTGATGGGAGTTGTCAGGGCCGGATCAAGGGCACGATGGGCCCCGGGCCTAGTCGTCTGTGGTGGGCTCCCTGCTCTGCCCCCGATACAGAACTTGCGCACAGTCAACAATGGACAACAATAATGCAGAAACATTTTTACTACATATTTTAGTGGAAATTGTCTGGAAGCAAAAGACTAATAGCTCTTCCACGGTAGAGAACTCAAATACAAATGCAAGTTTCCCCTTTTATAGCATAGAGCACACATGCACAGAAAACGTACCCTGAAGTTTCTCTCTCTCTCTCTCTCTCTCACACACACACACACACACACACACTCAGAAAGAGAAACAGACTGCCTCAACAGCCAAACAGGACCAACACAAACACATGACATTTTGCTGCCTGAGGAGGACCAGCAAATGCTCCCATTTCTCACTGGATGACTTTAGGCCAGTCACTTCTTTTCAGCCTAACCTACCTCACAGGATCGTTGTGAGGATAAAAAGGGGGAGATCTATAGCTCCTGGAGAAAAGGCAGAACATTAACAAAGTAAATGGTTTTATATTAGAAAAATGTAATTGTCTTGCGCGATGTTCATAAGCCTCCATAACATGCAAAATGGCCAACTGTGCACTGCATGCTGCCCA
The DNA here is from genome assembly GCA_021292165.1 of Shinisaurus crocodilurus. Taxonomy (NCBI): domain Eukaryota; kingdom Metazoa; phylum Chordata; class Lepidosauria; order Squamata; family Shinisauridae; genus Shinisaurus; species Shinisaurus crocodilurus. The sequence continues at coordinate 37,443,496 of CM037880.1, read as the reverse complement.
TGTGCACTCATTTACCTGCATGTGCACTAGAGATCAGATGCATCCAGTACCCTACTTAGAAATTTATCTTGTAGAGATCCTGGGGAGCAAGCCTGAAGCCTCTTAACTCTTAATTAAACATTAAAAAGAAATATTGAAGAACACCCTCTTACTTCTCATATGCCCCACCCACATGCCTCCATCTTCTGCATGAACCTAAACTCAAAGAAACGTTATTAACAGCAAAAACAAGAAAGAATCTTGTGCACCTTAAAGACGAACACATTCATTCTGGCATAAGCTTTTGTGGACTTCACTTGCATCCACTTTATCAAGGGCCAGAACTGTTATGGGAGACATTCTGATGAAATGGACCCTAGTCCACAAAAGCTTATGCCAGAATAAATGTGTTCGGGTTGGATCCAGGATCTGTCTTCTGTGGAACAGTGGGACTACAGCCCACTTCACCAGATGTATGGAGCATTATGGGGAGCTGCAGGTTTATATATAGCACATATGGTGGTGGTTGCAGGTAAGAACTGTAACCAGTGAGGTGCCAGAAGACTTTGCTGTTTTTGCTGCATTACACTGACACAGCTACCCCCCTGGCATTTATCAATGGCACAACCCTGTACATGTCTACTCAGAAGTAAGTACCACTATACTATATGTGTGTATAGAACTGCAGCCTTACAGCACAATCCTATTTTTATTTTCATTTGTTTTATTTATTATATTTATACCCCGCCTTTTTTCCTGCAAGGAACCCAAGGCGGCTTACATAATCCTCCTCCTCCTCCTCTCCATTTTATCCTCACAACAACCCTGTGAGGTAGGTTAGGCTGAGAGTCAGTGACTGGCCCAAAGTCACCCAGTGAGTTTCATGGCTGAGCGGGGACTAGAACCCGCATGTCTACTTAGAACAAAGTAGAACAAAGTCCCATTATGTTCAATAAGATTTACTCTCTGGTATGTGTGCACAGAATTGCAGCCTAATCTCTCTTCTCCCCCCCTCCCCCCCCCCATTTCTTCCTTCAGGTTACTGTAAGGCACAGAAAGAACACAAGGAATAAAGAAACTTGGGCTGAAACGCTACTGCTGTTTTCCTGCTGCAGTGGGGTGGGAAAGTGTCCATGGAGGGGTAGTTGACTGGGCAGGGAAACGCCTCTGCCGTCCCCAATAGCCGAGCGGGCAAAAAGCTCAGAAAGACCACCATTTCAAATTCCTTGCGTGCACTCACACACAGCTTCCTAGGACCAAAAAATAAATATAATAGGTTCAAAATGACCCAGGGATTCCCTTCTGCAGATAAGTGGCCACTTTACTCTTCTCTCTATGGCCAACTGTTGATCATAGCTGCAATTTCACTCATCGGAGAAACACACTGAAAGGTGGTAGCAGGCTCATTTCTCACAAAACGATTGTCCATTTCTCACAAAATGACTGGAATGTGCTTGAACGTTTTGCCTCGTACCTCGGGGTTCTACAAGGGCTAGAGACTTGCTCTTTTTGTATTTGAAAACTGGACTAGGGGTACAGCCCCACTTAGCCCTGTGCTCAATCCGGTTCTGGGAGTTGTAGGCCAAAACATCTGAAGGGCCACAAGCTGCTCACCCTTGCTCCAACCACTACACTACACTGGCTCTCTCCATTTCCATTCAGATTTCCACCATTTTGGAGGTATAGCCCACTAGCTATACAGTTTATGCCTGCTGAAAAATAAGAACAAACCATTTGTACTAAATCAGGAGTGTCAAGTGCCTGCTGGGATCCCAACCTGATGCTCAGGGTTCCTTCCCCAGAAGACCATGCCACCCTTTCCTGGACCCACCTTGCTGCTTGCTCCTGAGTGCTGATGGTTTCCTGGCTTTTGTGCATTTCATTTTCATAGATTTCATAGATCATAGAGTTGGAAGGGGCCTACAAGGCTATCGAGTCCAACCCCCTGTTCAATGCAGGAAACTAGAGGAGGGGTCTCCCATCCAAGTAATCACCAGGCCTGACCCTGCCTAGCTTTCCTCACTCAGACAAGCTGAGCCAGCGTGAGCCAAGGGCCTGTATTTTCCCTTGTGAAAGGTTGATATGCTTCTCCCAAGCCTTACTTACTGGCAGCAATAACTTTAAACAAAAACATGCTGGTATTTTGGCCCTGCTCCTTTTGCCTTCGGCCCTGCCCAGCACTGGAATGTGGGTCCCAAGTGCTTTTCCGAAATTGAATTCAGGCTGAAAGACGTTCAAAACCCCTGTACTAAATAACAGACATACACAGAACCAAAAAATAGTTGGGTGGTGCTATTCAAACTACGTATATTGCAGATTTGCGTTTGACCCCTGTGGCAGAGGTGGGCGGCTTGTGGCCCTCCACGTGTTGCTGGCCTACAACTCCCAGCAGCCCTAGGCAGCACAGCCAATGGTGAGGGATAAGAAGAACTGCAGGCCAAAACATCTGGAGGGCCACAAGTTGCCCGCCCTTGTTCTTTGGTGTGCCCATGGATTCGCAGTTCCCTCGCCTTCCAAACTTCAAGCAGACTCAGTTAATTTCATGCTGGCGCAGCATCCAGTTTTTTTGTTTTTATTTTAATTCAATTCAGACCCTGACAGTGATCTATTAGGACGCCGGAAGAAGATTCAAATAATGCATATGATTTGCTTCTTTAAGATGCAGCTAATATAAAATTAGTCCTGGGGAAATGAGGACATGCAAATCAGGCCTTTGAATCTATTTGAGCCATCTATTTAAATCTAAGTAATTGTGCAGCTCTTTAAGTCAGATCAGGTCATTAACTAAAGTCAGAGCGCCAGGGTGAGAAAGAAATCGAACTTTTAAGCACGGAATTTGTGTAAAGGTTCAAATATAGAAATAATTGCTATAATTTAAAATAGAGACAAAATGGGCCTGTTTGCGTGATCAAGCAGCCGACCGTGGCGTATTTAAGCCGCGGTACATGTGTGTGGCCATTTTGAATATTTGACCCCCACTGTAGTGTATTGTGTCATCCAAATCTGGTGAAGGAGCCAGTGTGGCATAGTGGTGAGAGTATTGGACTGGGACTCGGGAGATCTGGGTTCTAGTCCCCGTTCGGCCATGAAACTCACTGGGTGACTTTGGGCCAGTCACTGACTCTCAGCCTAACCTACCTCACAGGGTTGTTGTGAGGATAAAATGGAGAGGATTATGTAAGCCGCCTTGGGTTCCTTGCAGGAAAACAGGCGGGGTATAAATATAATAAATTAATAAATAAATAAAAGGTGGGTTATTTCCGTGGTTAACAAACTACCCACAACCCTAAAAAAGCCCATGGGTTCTGGATGGTTTTTTAACCACACCAACAACCCACCCTCGCCGGGTTCAGATGACACAAGCTGCAGCTGTGGCATGAATATTCAAAAGTCATCCAGCATGCATCAGCACACACCGCAATTCACCATGGTTTAAATAAGCCAGGGTGGGCTGGGATGATCATGTGAACCCGGTCACTATGTCTTACCATGCTAGGGAAGGCTGTGGCCAGGTGACATGTGTGCCTACCTGTTGATTCATTTCTTGACATCTTTTCCCTGAAATCAAACTAGACTAGGATATGAGCTTTTCCCAGGTTTTACAGATCCATGGCCCACCTTTCAATCCCAAACTGCAATGTGGGACAGTGACGAAATGGGGGCACAGGATTATTCCCAAATCACAGTTCTTTTCCGGGACGCCACGCCCCAAGGTCACAATTAGCTGCTACAATTCCAGTTGTTTAAGTCAGACCACTGGTGACACCCATCTCAGAAAACTTCAAACAGTTCAGAAAAATGGCCAGGGAAGAAAACCAGCTTAATTGGTACATCATTTGGCCTGGCACGGGTGAGCCAAGAAGAAACTCATAAGGCACAGGGGCAGTTAAAAAGTACAATTGAATTTATTTAAGGAAATCAGATGACAAGTGACATTGAAAGTAAAAAAAGGAAGAAAGCTTCCTTGGAAAAAACAGCAAAAAGACAAAAAATACTTTAAGAATGCAAATGTCCTACACCACCTGGCCCATGACATTATTTACCAGAAACTTACCTGGTTGCAGAAAATAGCCCTTTGCTCAATTCTAAATATGTAGGTAAGCACACAGTGACCCGACTTGCATGATCATGGCAGCTTAAGCAAACCATGGTGGCCTGTTCACGTACCAGGTGCCATTTGCTTTTTTACCCACCCGGGCGCAGCTTGTCGTGTCATCCAAACCCAGGGAGGATGGCTTAATTTTTTTTGGAGGGATTTCGTTTTGATATAAGAGTGTTTTGGATTACAAGCACGTTTACGGAAAAAATTATGCTCTCAATCCAAGGCATGACTGTACATATATCAAAAAAAGAGGCCAATACCCCAAAAATTGCAATGGAAAAGAAAGATCTTTCTACTGACAGTTTCTTCTAGTTCAAAGAAAGAACCTCAAAAAGGTTTGGCGGCAGTTGGTGCATTTGGCTTACCTTAACATACCAACCAATGTTGGCAACTCAGAACTATGGAGCAACTCACAGTCAAAGTAATGTGCAGAGATGATCTATTTCGAAACTTACAGAAGAAAACAAGTGAAGAGAAGGAGAAATGGGCCACAGCTCTGTTTTAAGCAACCCAGCAGGTAAACACACCAAAGAAATGGCAAAAAAATTAGAGTCTGATCCTGTTTACTCAGTAGAGATTATTACAATTCCCTATTCCAGCCTTCTCCAACCTGGTGCCCTATGTTTTGGACTACAGCTCCCAGCATTCCTGACCATTCACCATACTAACTGGGGCTGATGGAAGTTGAAGTCCAAAATATCTGGAAGGTACCAGATTGGGGAAGATTGCCTTATTCCATTCCTCTGTTGCTTTTATTTTATTTTTTATTACATTTATATCTCTCCTTTTTTCCTGCAAGGAACTGAAGGTGGCTTACATGGTCCTCCTCCTTTGTTTTATCCTCACAACAACCCTGGTAGGTAGGCTAGGCTGAGTGCCAGCAACTGGCCCAAAATCACCCAGTGAGCTTCATGGCCAAGTGGGGACTAGAACCCAGATCTCCAGAGTCCCAGTCCAACATTATAACCACTACACCACACTGGCCTGTTTCATGGATGCCGTGCAATTCACCCCTCCTGAATTCTAGTTTAACTAGAGCCCCACTCTATGCATTACTCACGTCAAGGGGGAAAGCGAGTTGGAAGGGGCTGCAGGGTTGTACCTTTAGCCCTGCCTCCAAAGTTGTGCATCTCCTCCAAGCCCAGCCCCACCATCCACAATCTGAACACAGCCAGCAAGAAAGTCCCATCTCTACTCCTGACCAATCACACCTTAGCTACTATGCTACCCCAGTCCCTATAGACCAGAGGTAGGCAACGTGGTGTCTGTGGTCACTTGGCACCAGCCTTGGCACCTACCTCTCCCACTTAAAAAATAATAAAAATCAACATTTTTTTCTTACCAGCAGCTGGGATTGCTGTGAAATAGGTTTATGCTGGTGCTGAAAACTGAGTTCAAAGATTCATAGATACAGAAGGGGCCTACAAGGCCATCGAGTCCAACCCCCTGCTCAATGCAGGAAACTAGAGGAGGAGTCTCCCATCCAAGTAATAACCAGGCCTGACCCTGCTTAGCTTTCCACACTCAGACAAGCTGAGCCAGCATGAGCACAGGCATGTTAAGTGTTGGGGGGTCAGCCACACATCTGCCTTGTACTCAAGTCTTTGGGCAGGTTACTTGTCCTTTGTCATGCCTCCTGTGGCAGCCACTTTGTCGCGCTGCCCAGGACAGTTTCTCAAATTTCCAAATATGCCTATGGCCCAAAAATGTTGCCTGCCCCTGCTAGAGACAGACACATAGAGATTCTAAGTAACAAAGCAGATGTCCTTGCATCACTGAGTTGAGGTTTGACTATACACACAAGATGTGTGTTTACAACAGACATTTGTTGTAAACCTGAAATTTTGTTGGTGATTAGATGCTTGCTTATGTCAAAATCCTATTCTAAACGTTTCCATATGCTGCTGTTTATAACTTATTGATCCTCTCTGTCCCAAGAGAGTTCTCCAGCTACAAAAATAGCTTTTATTATTTGCAGGAAAAGAAATATGTAGACACAAGGTGGACTTCCAATATAGTGGCTGACAGCAATTTAATAAGGTCTGTCTTCTTTATCACCACTGAGGACAGACACCATATTATATTGAAACCAGTGCTACTAAAGTATGCAGTGCTGCCTTCTCGATATGAACAGGATTATAAGGGGAACTTGCAGAGCTATCACCCGAGTGGTGTAATGGTTAGAGTGTTGGACTGGGACGGAGGAGATCTGGGTTCTAGTCCCCACTCGGCCATGAAGCTCACTGGGTGACTTTGGGCCAGTCACTGGCACTCAGCCTAACCTACCTCACAGGGTTGTAGTGAGGATAAAATGGAGGAAGAGGACCATGTAATCTGCTTTGGGTTCCTTACAAAGGGGGGGGGGAGGCAAGATATACATGTAATAATAAGTTTAGAAAAGGAATATTTCAAAATCACTCAATGTGAGAGCAACCCTCACAACATTAAAAATATATAAGGATAGTGTATTTCACTCATTATGTTTAGCTGAAAGAATGCAACGGAGACAGATTTTTTTGCTATCAAGCTGGAAGTCCACCCGTACTTACAGCAACTGAAGCTTTCAACCATTAACCTTAAATACTACTGTAGAAGTCCACGACAGCCTTTAGTTTTACAGATTTAAAAATGGAAGATTTAAAAAAAACATCCTTAGTTTCCTTTCCTTTGTTTTCGTTTTCAGTTCGGAGTGAAATGTAATGCGCTAGAGCTGATCAAAAGAATCTGCTCTGTGTGGCAAATATGCCAAGAGAGAATTAGATATATTCTCCATTAGTCATTTTTCTGTTGAATTCTAGGGAAACATTCAGGCTTCGCTGAAGCCAAGTGACAATATTTCCACTGACAACTCAGCTTACCTAGTTTATCAACTCTGAGTCTTTCCACAAGAACACAGGATGCGTGGAGGCTGCTGAACGCCTGCTTGAAATCAATGCCCAGGGATGTTTTAAGGCAGCCTTCTCCAACCTGATGCCTTCCAGATGTTTTGGACTACAACTCCCATGATTCCTGACCACTGGCCCTGCTGGCTGGGGCTGAAGGGAGCTATCTTTAATAGCTGTGCAGAAGAGGAAATATCATGCAGGCTACAGTTGCTGAGATTCCCTCTTTTACACAACAATTAAAGATGCAGGATTAAAGATATCCTCTTGCATCAAGTTCTTACTGTAGATTCACTCTAGGTGAATCTGTGCCTATTTCTGAAGCTAAAATAGGCTCAGAGGGAGTCTGTGCTCATCTGCCAAGTTGGTTCGGTGCACCTCATTATCTTTAAAGTGGAGACACAGCAAAATTTGGAAGTTGGGATGGAGGAATCCTGCTGGAGAGGCACTCTTTGCAAGAAGCTTATTTTTGTGCACAACTACATGGCAAGAATGGGTCGAATGGCCTCAGTCAATGGATGGCGAATACTGTATTGTCCCACACAGCCAGTGTATATGGTGTAGTGCTATCATGAAATAGATATTGCATTAGCTATCAGGAACAGATCCCGTAAGACCATTCATTAGTGTACAGTGTTTATTACTTTCCCATAATTTGTGGTCAATTCCTTTGACAAGACAGAATTCATTTTGAAATGAACTTGCATTTAAAAGTACATTAAAAGGCAATGAGCTTAAACATTACAGTAATAGTCTTGCTGATGCATACTCTGAAAGGGCATGCACAATTCATAATCTGAAGACTCTGTACAAGGTTCTACTCTTTATATGGACTCATAACCTTCTTCGGAGAATAGAAGGGAGAACTACCACACTCGTACTCCCTTTACAAAAAGACAAAATAAAATAAAACATAAAACCACAAACTAAATATACAATCTCAGCTTGTTTCCTTCTAATTTTGCTTGGCCACACATACATACATACATATAATCACAATTAAGGAAAATATACATCCCAAATGGTAGAATAGTGCCCTCTTGTCAACAAAAGAAACATAAAAGAGACAGTATAAAAATTGCATTTGACCAACACTGATTCAAAGTGTCTTCAAAGCCAATAAGAAAAGGATACACACTTTTTTTCCATTTAACCAAACCCCATCAGTAGTCCATGAGAGATTTCTTCACATGCTTCACGTGGTTAAAAAAGAAATAAAATCACAAGACTGGAACCTCTCTCCAATTATCTTTTAGGTCGATCAATGTCATCAATAGCTGCTAATAGTTTCTGCTTTGCTTTTTTGTTGATGTGGGTTCCCAGGCAAACATTCACCAGATTAGCCAATTGCTTGGTGGAATATTCCTAGCCAAAGAAAGCAAATCATGTTTTACTTTCAAGCAAGCAGAATAAAGACGCCCAGAAAAAATGTAGTATATTGTATCTTCACCAAGGACAGGACCTGTCACTTCCTGAGGAACTACAAAAGCCACGTGTGAACACTGTTTGTGGCTGTGAAGCTTAGAAGGGAATTTGGCTAAAAGTATGACAGATTATAATGGGGAAATGCTTACAATTTTAGTCAAGTGCTGGATAAAATGCAATTCCATGAATATTTAAACATCTTAAGGCACTTAAAAATTATTTTCCATTCTTCAGGGGAAAATATGTGACACTGGCTGGCTAACTATGAAAACAGATACTAAAAAAATATAATGCCATTTCAACAAATCTGTTCTCAGTGCTTCTGCTCACGTTACCAATTTACCAAAAGGATTTGAGAGCAAATTAGTAATACTGTATATGATCAAAAGAAATGTGAATTCTGTAATAGTCGATACAAAAAAAGGCTAATTGTTAAATCTTACAAAAGCACTGAAATGAGCCAGGACACAGATGCCTATTTAAACAGAGCTCTCTCTTCCTTTAGACTTAGCCAGAACAATGGAATGATTATTTAACAGAGGTAAAGCTTTCAACATTTCTCTTGGGTAAGGGAGAAGGGTGGAAATGCTCTCAAAGTAGGTTTACTCAGATCCAAGGAAAGCAAATATCTAGCCAAACAGAGAGTAATCCAGAATCAGTGCATCATTTGGAAGTTTTTAAATTGAAATGCATAGCTCCGACAGCATATGGGAAGAGTGACTACGACTCTAACATTATTATTTACAAAATGTGATAGTCGCAGAGTGAGGGATGTACAAAAATAGCAAAAAAATAAGAGTCCCATGTCTAACATAACTATTCAGGTTCTGGCACAGGCTATTTGGAAAAAGAAAAGAGGCTGAAACAAGATTTGCAGATGATGTGGGGCGGAGGGCAGGGGGGAACCCTAAGCTCATGAAGGCTTTTGGCTTTTATTACCCAAGGTTAACAAAAAATAATTTGCAAAGACAGGGACTAAAATTTACAGCTTAATTTTTGACTTGCACTCAGATGATTAATTGGTGACCTTTGGTGTGTCTGTGCACTGTATGCCTCAGATGGCCTGTTGAGTGAGAAAAGCTAAATAGCTCTGGCACATCCAACTCATTTTGTTTCCAAGGCTCCTTTGGTGCAGCATAGTGTCCTTCCTAGCCTATTAGCACCCAGAATTAGCCTATTAGCACCAAAGAAATCGTTGGGCTAATCATTTTTTGCCCCTTTGATGATGTGCTAGAGTAACGGTATTACATGGTATTGACCATGTAATACCGTTTGTATAATTTGTCAGCCACAGAATATGCTCATAAGCCTTCATGCCTGCTAGGAAACCATGCTGAAAGTGCCGCCCAATAGATATCAGGGTTATGGAAAGTTGTGGCCTCCAACCTCAAGGAACGTGTTCTGAAGAGGCCTGATTAAGTCTTAAGAGAGATTCATTTTCATGAAGGCATTTGAAGGGTTAGACAAGAACTGACTACATGGACTAAGCTGTTGCTTCAAGCATACTCCCACTTCCTGCATATCCCATCCAATGAGAGGAACCAAAGATCAGTTCTTACCCTGTGTTCCTTGATCCAGCGTTCCATGTCATTTTCAGTCAAATAGTAAGCTTTGATGTAGGTCTCAACAAATTCCTTATCTGGAATAGGTCTAATATCTGTGAGCTTCTCCAGCTTCATTAGAAATTGCTGGAAGTCCAGTTGCATCAAAGCACGGCCCTCATTGCTACACTTCTTGACATTCGCATAACTAAGAGATAAGCAAGAGACACAGAAGTGTTCAGGGTTGCCTAGTAATTCCTTTGATGTTCTGATCTTTGTAGACCATTTAGCAAAAGATGCAGTTAAAAGGTATCAAGGAACTGTCAGTTATTATCAGGGATACTCTTTGGAACAGGAATGGCCTATGCCGTGTCTCTCTCTCACACGCTCCTACTCCCCCCTCTCCAGCCAGAAGTCGGGCACAGTTCACGGGTTTCTTTGTAAAGCTTTATTAAGCAAAAGCAGGGCAACTCAGGTAGTTGCAGAACAGTGCTACACAAAAGTCAAGAAAGTAATTCAAGACCCTTTATCCCGTCAATGGGAGGTCAGGAATGACGAACAGTTGATTCTGCACTGAGGCGTTTCATGCGTTCCCACCCTCAAATCAGAGAACCCACTCTGCCCCTAGGGTGGGTTAAAGGTCTTGTTAGCCAACAGAGCAGAGCAGCAAAAAGATGTCAGTTGCTCTTGCCTATGCAAGCGACGCCGCTCGCAAGGATCTGGCACAGAGGCTGGCTTCCCCACCCCCCATCAGGAGCTCTGCCTCCCCTCCCATCGGGCGTACTTTCCCCAGAGATTCTTCCCCCACTCCCCCCCCCCTGCAACTGGGTCCGTGTTATCTACAGAGAGGCTCCGTTCCTACCTCCTCTTCTCCCTCCTCCTCCCCTTCTGTTTCAGAATCCATTCCCACGGAATCTGACCAGTGCTGTTTTGGATTTAGGGAGTCAGAACTGGAGGGGCTAGGAGAGCTGGCCCCGACAGCCTAGCTTTTGAACATGCATCTATGGAGCGAATTTGGAATGCATCTCAAGAGTTTACAGTAATGTTAATACTTCTGTATTGATCAATGTCTGCAGTGCTAAAAAGTAATGTCGGAAGAAGCCTGAGTAGCAGCACCAGCAGCTGTTTTTCCCTGGCAACAAAGCGAGGAGGGAAGTTATCCTCACCCATGTACAATGGTTCTGTGCTCAGGCTCAGTTCAAGGATTCCATTCCCTATGAGTCATATGCCAGCCAGTTTATGGGCATATGTGGTGTTATTATTGCAGAACTCGCACAGAACTCTCAAGACCATCTACCTCAAGATTAAGGTGGAGGATGCTTGATCGAAATGGCTCGAAACTAATTAGAGCCACGCCATCCTAATTTTAGGGTCTCATAAGAAAAGAGCAGGAGTGAACCATGTGCAACAGATGTTTTGGATTACAACTTCCACCAGCCACAGCCCGCATGGCCAATGGTGAGGGATTATGAGAGTTGTAATCCAAAACATCTGAAGGGCACCAAGTTGCCCATCCCTGCTTTAGGTCAGGGATGGACAACTTGTGGCCCTCCAGAAGTTTGAGTCTACAACTGGCTGGGGTTGATGGAAGTTGTAGGCCAAAACATCTGGAGGGCCATAAGTTGCCCACCCTGGTTTAGGTGTTTCTCTTTGGAAAGGGTATCGTGGTCTACTTACCCTTCCACAATAGTTCTATTGGCTAGCCGTATACAGTGCTCCCAAAGAATATTTGACACTGGCAATGGAATACGGACTCTCTTAGAAACCTCATTCATCCTCCTGTTAAACTGTTCAAATTCCTAACAAAACATAAAGACTGTATTAATCAGTGGTGGAAATACGTAAACACATTTCCAGCCATGAAAGCACAGCTAAGCAGAGGGAATTTACGGTGGCACAAAAAAGCACAGTACAAAACCATGAGAAAACTGACTTAATTGCATCTCATTTAACATTATTATGAGAATTGTTGCTGAGCTCCCAAACCATCTAGAATTCAGTGGCTGAACTAGGCCTCCATTTGGAACCTGTAGCAAACTGCAGGAATGGGAAGGCTCATAGAATTCCACGGTAGGATCTATATGGGTTGGATCCTATGTTACCCCAGGTGAAATTAGGGAGCCGCCTTATACCAGGTCAGATTCCATCCAGCTCAGTATTGTCAACTCTGACTGGCAGCAGCATTTGAGGGTCTCAGACAAAGGTGGGTCTTTCCCATCACTTGTTACCTGATCCTTTGAACTGGAGTTTAAACCTGGGACCTTATGCATGCAGGCTTGCCCAGAGGACCCTAGGCTAGCATGCACTGGTGTCACTGCACTCTAGGGCCTGTGACCTCTTTGCAGACTCTCATAGCACAGACTGGTTTTTGAGCTTTGGCCAAATTAAATAGTTCATGATGAACCCAGTTCATGCTGTGCTGGCCTGTCCGTGTGTGGGAACATCCTGGGTTTCACAGTTCTTGGGAATTACGTGTCTAATGATGTTGTACAAAATTGGATACACACTATCCAATCTACTAACTGCAGATTATTACTGAACCAGAATCAGCAGGAGTTGTCCATCCTTAGTTAATACTCATCATCATCATCAGGCGATCACTCGTGACCGAGTAAGATTGTCTTCCGGGATAAAAGGAGGAAATTCTAAAGAAGATTGTGTAGACTCTAGCGATGGGTCCGTAAGTGACTGTGGAGGCCAATTCTAGATCCACACAGCTTCCCACAGTGAGGACACAGGTTACCAGATAGAAGATGGTCCTGTAAAGGATTCATTTGACGTGCTTTTCGCTTAGCACGTTTCTCCCTTTCACCTTGCACTCGGGCTTCTTCAAAGTCCATGGAACCTTTGTGAAAGGCCAACCTCCATTTAGATCGTTCATGGGCCAGAGCTTCCCAGTTTTCGATGTTTATATTGCATTTTTTTAGATTAGCCTTATGAACATCTTTAAACCTCTTATATTGACCACCGATATTCCGCTTTCCATCCTTGAGTTGGGAGTAAAGTAACTGCTTTGGGAGACGGCAGTCAGGCATTCGAACAACATGACCGGTCCACTGAAGTTGGCGTTGAAGGATCATTTTTTCAATGCTAGTAGTCTTTGCTTCTTCCAGTACACTGACATTTGTTCGCCTATCTTCCCAAGTAATTTGCAGGATTTTCCGGAGGCAACGTTGATGAAACCTTTCAAGGAGGTGGAAGTGACGTTTATAGATAGTCCATGTTTCGCAGGCATACAATAAAGTTGGTAATACAATGGCTTCATAAACCAGTGTTTTGGTCTTCTTACAAATATCCCGATCCTCGAACACTCTATGTTTCATTCGAGAAAATGCAGCACTTGCGGAGCTCAGACGATGCTGGATTTCACTGTCGATGTTAGCTGTAACAGAAAGATAGCTGCCAAGATAGAGGAAATGATCGACATTTTCCAGTATTGTCCCGCCAAGCTGGATAGATGGCATCACCAAAGGATTGGCTTGCACTTGCTGATGAAGCACTTTGGTTTTTTTGATGTTAAGTGAGAGACCAAGTTTTTCGTATGCTTCTGCAAAAGCATTTAGGATAGTTTGGAGATCATCCTCTGAATGTGCGGAGACCACATTATCATCAGCATACTGAAGTTCCACAACGGAGGTTGTAATTACCTTACTTTTTGCTTTCAGCCTGCTGAGATTAAAAAGCTTTCCATCTGTTCGATATATAATTCCCACACCGGTGGGAAGTTTCCCCTTGACAAGATGTAAAACCATGGCGATGAAAATGGCAAATAATGTTGGGACGATAACACATCCCTGTTTAACACCTGATCCCACTTTAAATGGAGCACCATGAGAGCCGTTGTTGTCCAAAACCGTTGCCGTCATGTTGTCATGGAGAAGTCGCAAGATATTCACAAATTTATTGGGGCATCCAATTTTCATAAGGATAGTCCAGAGAGCTGGTCTACAGTATCAAAGGCCTTAGCCAAATCGATAAATGCCATATAAAGGGGTTGATTTTGCTCCCGGCATTTTTCTTGGAGCTGGCGTGCAGTAAAAATCATGTCTACTGTCCCTCTAGAGGGGCGGAAACCATATTGAGTCTCAGGGAGGATCTCTTCTGAAATAGATAGAAGACGGTTTGCGAGAATCCTAGCAAATATTTTACCTGCGGTTGCTAAGAGAGAAATGCCCCGATAGTTTCCACAGTCTGTTCTATCACCCTTCTTAAAGAGGGTGATAATTATGGCATCCCTGAAGTCTTCTGGGATCTCTTCTCTTATCCAGATTTTTTCGATGAGTTTATGAAGATGTTGTACAAGTTCGGGGCCCCCTTCTTTAAAGATTTCAGCAGGAATCCCATCTGGTCCACTAGCTTTGTTGTTCTTCATTTGATTAATGGCTTTTTTTACTTCATCCAAAGTGGGGAGTATTGCAAGTTCCTCTTTAATTTGTTTTTGCGGGATTTGCGAAAAAATCTCATTATCCACCTTAGATTTACGATTTAAAAGGTCATAATAATGCTCTTTCCAACGCAGTGCAATAGACTCTTTGTCTTTTAAGAGTTTGGTGCCATCTTTTGATTGTAAAGGGTTTGTACCATAGGTTTTTGGTCCATAAATGGCCCTTGTGGCCTTAAAAAAGCCCCGCGCATCATGGGATTCTGCAAGTTGTTGAATTTCTTCAGCTTTCTTTTTCCACCAAGCGTTCTTAAGTTCTCTTGTTCTTCTTTGGACCTCAGCCTTTGCGCTAGCGTAGGTTTTTTTCTTGGCAGCGCAGTTAATATCATTTTGCCATATTTGGAAGGCTTTCCTTTTTTGGTCAATTATATATTTAATCTCATTGTCATTTTCATCAAACCTATATATAATACTATATAAATGATTATATTATATATAAATACTATATAATGATGATAATTATATATATATAATTATATAATACTATATAAACTTCATTAAATGCATACATGCACATACTCTAACTATGCTTCTTTTACAGATGGCATAGCTGAACATTGGATTACTATGGCCTCACATTTTTTGCTTTAGTCTCAGTTAAGCATTAAGATGGGAAGTATTAGCCTGGACTAAAAGCCTACATGGTAGCAAATGAAACTGACCTAAACATATAATTTGTTGATTATCTGGCAAAAATAATCCACGTATCCCATTCTCAGTGCCACTTGCCCAGGAAATGCAAGGAAAATATAACAGAAAGGCTGTAATCCTATGCACACTTACTAGGGAGTAAGCCCAACTGAAAGCAATGGGACTGATTTCTGAGTAAACATGCTTAGGATTGCACCCTTAACAGACTAAAACTTTTAAGTAAGTCTGGGAACATTGCGGTTCTTTAGCAGATTCACAGAAACTCATAATGAAATGGAAACTAAAAGAGAGAAGGAAATTGCAGCAGATTACTACTCAAGGTCAATCTGACCAGATCCTGGCAACATTAGACTATTAATTAAATTAAGTTTGGCTTTTCTTCTTTCTCTGCTGTCATATGTGAAAGGCTTTTCACATGCCGAACTAAGAGAATCCCACAGTGCCCTTGTTCAAGATATATCCCAACTCTTCTCCACTCACTGTTGTCACATGACTCACAAGCCTTCAGCTTTAATAATGGATAAACAAATATGTACTTTTTAGCTATTACAAGACCAACAAAAAACTGGATGGAGCACAACATCCGAGTAAGGATGTGTTGCACAGAATATAAAGTATTTTTCCATGTATAAGACTATACTTTTTCCTAAACTTGTTAGATTAAAAATTGAGGGTCGTCTTATACACAGAAGTAAGCCAAGGAGAGAACCGCGCGGTTGCAAAACTGCCCAGTGGGGGGCGTCTTATACATGGGGGCGTCTTATACACGGAAAAATACGGTACAACAAAGCAGTTACAGAAATAATTTCTTTCTTTGTGAGGACATTTAAACACAGCGCAAGAAAAAATATATTTACTTTTAAAAGGGAATCTACATAAATATTGTGTTGCGACATGATTTCCTTTACATCCCATTTCACATTTGCCATTAGAAGTAGCATCTGTTCATAATCAATTGCTTTAGCAGCTACAATCCAGTATATAGGTTTACGCAGTTCACTGGCTGTTGAAACCGTCTGGAAGACAAAGTTAAACAGAACTTAGTTTAATTAATAGCATTTTTTAAAAAAACTAAGATACAAAATACATCAAGTAAACCACACACCTTCTCATCATGCTTTGTGATGTCATTCAGGAAAATGAATGAAATCTACACTTAAAAAACAACAACAGTGAATTTGTACAGAATCCTGACCTGTGAGTAGAACTGCTGAAGAAAAGGTTTCTTGGCTGGAGGCATTACAGCATCAAGATGAGACTGGAGGTGCTCAAACTGGTCAGCTAAAAATACTCTTAAGAAACAAAACAGAAAATCCATTGTGACCGATCCGAGTACAAGATATTGGAGATGTTGACTGTTTTGCAGTGGACATACAATGAAAGTATGAAAACCTCAACTTAAAGCCTGTTGTAACCAGATGGATGTTAATTTCGTATCTTGCAGATCTATTGCCCAAGTACTTCTGTGATGGCCACTAGCTTAAACGGCTTTAAAGGGGGATCAGACAAATATGCGAAGGATACATCTATCAGTGGCTACTAGTTATGATGACTATGTGCTTCCTAAAGGATCAGAGGCACCACATCTCTAAATACTAGTTTCTGGAGAACAACAGCAAGAGAAGGCTGTTGCCTTCATGCCTGCTTGTGGGCTTCCCATAGGCATCTGGATGGCCACTGCAGGAAACACAATTTGAGGGGCCCCACTCAGCAGAATGAGTACAAGGGTGCCCAAACACAGTGGGGCTGGCTTACCACAGTTTGAAGTAAGCAAAGTAATACACAATATATCTAAAGAAGCCCACCACCACTACCACCCAATAAGATGATTAGGTCCAGAATCAAAAATTACTTACAATTATGGGAAATATGCTGCTAGACTAGATAGACTTTTGGCCCAATACAGCAGGGCTGTTCTTATGTTCTTAACTAATTTTACTTTTGAAAGGAAACATGCACTCTGTGGGAAATCTCCAAACAATGCCAATGGTTTATGTCAGTTACAAAGTATTCACAAATTATTCTAAATGAAAAGACTGCCTAATTTGCTATGAGCATACACACACACACACACACACACACACAAATCTAAACAATATATTGAAAAGAAGTGTTTAAGAAACAAAAGAGAAAAGTTTTGCAAAGACAAGCAACAATTGGCAATGCAATCAAACAACTGAGCATAGCTGGAGCAGCTCAGGCATTTTATGTTGTCTGATATGGAATGGCACTCTCATGAGAATGTGACCAATGGCTCAAGAGCTGATCTAATATTACTCTTATTCTCTTATCTAAATGCTCAAATGGAAACGCTCAACTCACACACACTTTTTCTCACTGTACCTGCTAGCTTAACTGTTTTCTCCTAAGAATAAGAGGTGCCTTTAGGTCAAAGGGACCTGGAAGTGCTGAGAAGGAAAGCACTTTAAGCATTAGCTAAGACAAGAATTCTGGGCTCTAAGATGTTTTGGTACAGTATGCATCATGAATCTACCTGGTTTAACCCTGTTAGGGGTATCACTCGTGGTCTGTGTTGTATCATTTGTGATTTTGTGTAAACTGCCTTGACAATTTGTTTGAAGGGCAGGATAGAAATCCCAACAACAATAAATAAATTCCCATGTCATATACATATTCTTGAAGATTCATTAATTCGATACTGAGTGTTCAGTGCAGGGACACATATAGGGTATATTCTCTTTTCTTAATTACTTCTTCCTTCCATTTCTTTGTGTCTACTTAGACTACAAGCCTGCGAGCAGGGCTTTGTTATTGTTAGATCTTTCTTATACTTTACTGCACCTTGATTTTAAGGTGATTAAGAAATTATTATTATTATTGATAATATTAATGAGGAGGAGGAGGAGGGGAAATAATCATGTAGACTTTAAAGCTGAAGTAACTATTTAGAACTTAGGTGTGGTTAGCTAATCTTTCATGATATATCACCAGTCAAAAGGTCCCCTGCTTTCAGACTGCCACTGGCCGCAAGTTTATGCTGAACCTAGATTTCTGTACACAGGTATGGTAAAGGCCGGCCCTGCCTCTCTTCTTTCTGTTTTCCTCACTCTGGTGAAAAGAGACTTTGTTTTGTTTTGTGTGGGGACTTATTCAATCTTGCATGTCACATCATGTCACTTTGCAACCTTGCATCTTATGCAACCATACTATTTTATTCTGTTTGCTATCTTCATTTAGTAGTTTTTAAATTTTTATTCTGGTTTCCATGTCTTCTCTCATTTAAACTTAGCACAGTGCCTCTTTTCTGTGAGATTTATCACTGGAGAGTCAAATAAATCAAATCAGCTATTGCAATGATTATCTGGAGTAACACTCAACTTATCTAGTGCCACTTCAGCAAGATGACCTGGTTGCACGAAGTGTCACAGCTACTGACTGAAAGCTAGTACCGTGAAAACTGCATGAAGTGCTTTAACAGAACAATCACAGGCGAAACCGAATCAAAACTAATTAGAAAGTATCCAGAATAATTTGTTAATGTGTCCCTGCATTTCCTATCAGGAAGCAGGAAAAAAAGGTGGTTTGACGGTTCTTAACGCACAGGGATTCTGTGGCGACCACTCTCTCTGCCAAGCCATACAGAGCGCTGCCCGAGGTCAAGACTACAAGATGACTGAGATGTGGGATTGGAACTTTCTCCTTCCTTTCTTCAACGGCAGTCAGAGTTCCCGCAGCATCGGAGGAGACTTCCTGCAACAACGAGGGAGGAGGAGAGGTTAAAGCAGCTCAAACATCGTGAACATCGCTCAGGTATTAAGGCAACGGAAACTGGCACGTCTCATTCCATTCAGCTGGATTTACCGTAAACTGCAACACAGACCCCTCGGGAGACCAAAGTTCAAAACACACACACCATTGCTTCCATTTGGACAGATAACCTGACCACAAGAACCCACACACTTCAGTGGCAGGGAGGCCTGAGATTTGAGAAGCATAATTAATAAGACAGCTCCTTATCTCCAGAGGTAGCAAAGCTAGCCTGTACACTGACACTAGCAGGGACCTTATACTATGCAATTTCAACCCTGTAGCTGTTCTACAGATAATCAAAGAATCCATTTTCTAAGCTAGGACATTGTTACATTCCACAAACACGGCACATATACAAAAAAGTCATTTATTTATTATTTTAGCAATTACTTCCTGGCTTTGTTCAGCAGGAACTCCTGTTTTTGCTGAAGTCTCATTTTCATGTTATTCAAATGAGTATCTGGAGAAACCTGACTGGAATCCATCCATCACAGCTGATGAAGATTCATCATGCACTAGGATACTCAGTGGTTCCCCATTGCTCCAAGCAACTAAAATGCATGATGTTGCAGGAAATAATTAATTACTATAAACAAGTTATATGAAACTGCCAATATTATAGAAAGAAAAGCTTTCAGAACAAATAAAATAATGTTTTCCCACTATATGAGAAGACTCTAAAGGTAATATGACTGATTTACAACCTAGTAAGATTTTGATAAAGTTAGCTATTACCTTTCTTTTTATACCCAATCCACACTTAAATGGAAACACAGATCATATTTAAAGCTTCCAAGCATGTCTTATTTTCTAGATACATTACTGAATATGTATCTGAAGCAGACGTCATGTAGGGAGGGACCCATTTTAACCATTGTTTTGACCACACAAAATGGCTATGGGGGGATCCAAATTGCTGTTTCATTCCACAACCACCTGGACTGGCCCAATGGATTTCTTAAAACTGTTTTTTCTTTGGACAGCAGACGTTCCCATGCCACATCACAAATTCCTTTTTACAGTTTCCACTGGAGTACATTAATGTGTGGAGAACAGAAGCACCAACTGTTAGCGATAGCCAACCCTCAGGCATCACTATGAATCTGATTCAAGTTCCACCAAGTGGGCAATATATCAACCGTATTTCAAAAACAGCAAAGGGAAAAACGTGTCAGTGACATCTGGTAACTGTTCATTGGAACTGTTCAGTGGAAGAGGTTGGATGTCATTCTCCACAATGGCCATGAATGGAATAGCTCCCACTTAACAACCAACAGCATCAGTGCCACAAGACAATCAACGGTGCATGCCAACAGAAATCTAGGGTCCTTCCAGATGAGGCTTTTTATCATGCAATCACCCTGCTTCATTCACAGACTCACACCTTTGACTGTAGCCCTCCCGTGTTTTCCCACCATATCTTTCATCTTTTTTCTTTCCACAAAAAAATATGTTAAGGACGAAAAGATGGAATAGCTCCACAAGGTCTTGTTAGTGGTTTGTTAGCTTTGCTAAGAGCTTTCCGTCTGAAGTACCACTAGACTATGGGGCTGTTCGCACATACTGTTAAGCCACTGTGGGTTAATTTCCCCATGGGATGTAGAGGAGCATGCCAGCTGCCATTTTGAATATGCAAGCAGCAGTGGCAGCACACTCATAGCTTACTGTGTCATGCAAACCTGACATCGTTTGAGGGGGCAGGCAACCTTCAAATAACCCATAGCTTGTTTTAGGCTTATTTAAGGGTTGTCTACCCCCTCAAAGAACCCATGATGATTGGTTCACATGAAATGGCAAACCATGGCAAGCAGAGTCACCTGCGGGCGCCATACGAAAAGGGTGCCCATGGGTGCCCAGCAGAACACGACAGCCCTACAGGTAAATTAAGCCACGGTGGGATGTTGTGCCATGTGAACCGGGTCACTGAGTACTTAAACACCCTCTGGCACCGATCTAGTGAAATCTAGCAACCCATGAAGATTTGAATCGAGAATAACTGGACCTTAAGATCTAATTGCTTTAACTTCCAGATTTTTCCCTCAACGATATATGTGACCTCTAAGCAATTATATTTTGTCTAAGTATTTATTGCAGCAAGCACCTCATCAAATGCAATGCTGTGCTGTCTCTCCTGCACATTAAGAAGATGGAAAGCTGTGCCCTATAAAAAAATAACATTAAAGAGAAACACATCAGAGCATGCAAGGAGAATAAGAAACAAACAAGGGATTGTTCAAAGGGATGATTACTGTGAAAAGCTAGCCAGGGAGTCTGTGCCCACAGACAACTCTCTTTGTTCCCTGCCAGTCAACTTTTAAGTTAAAAAGCTATTTATATATTAAAAGTGAAATGCAGTTCATAACTGAAACACCTCTCCATCGATCAGCAGATTGCGGTGCAATAACCTTTGGACTGCTAATGCATAAACATGGGCATTTTAAAATAAAAACTGAACATTCAAAAGGAATTTGAATCTATACATTCTTAGATAGGATTCTCTATGGCCAGAATTACATTCTGTCAGTTCAATCCATTTGCTGTTTGGATTACATTGTAAGGTCCAGGGCATGGGTGGCAAGGGGTCAGGGCTGGAACGCCGGGGCCAAGGAAGATGGAGGCGGAGACAGGCAGTAGGCCCAAGGGTCAGCACGGGTTCCAGACAACAGAGTCCAAACAGGGGCCAGAGGCAGAAGGCAAGTCCAGGCAGCAGGCAGAAGATCCAGCACGGGTTAGGGCAACAGAGTCCAAGCAGGGGCCAGAGGCAGAAGGCAGGTCAAGCAGAGTCCAGGCAAGGGTCAGAGGCAGAGAGAGTGGCTCAGTGGCTCAGTGGCATTCCTGCCCAGTGCCATAAAGCTCCCAAATTTGACTGATGGAAACACCTGTTTTATGCCCATCAACTGTAAATTAGGAACAGAACCACCAAATTTCACATTTCTCCAGGGAATAATGCCTCATTCAGAATAGCCTTCATTGCATGTAGAAAGAACAAAGAAAGGCTTACTGCGTCCCCATCACACATACAAATCCTAACAAGCATAACCCACTGACCCAGTATGCTGAGGACATATACTGACTACCTGACCCTTGATGGCATTTTGCTTCTTTAGAATATCACCCTACACATCTATGATATCAATCTGCTCAGAAACATCTTATTTTAAGACAGTGAAAGGCAGACAGGCACTGAAGAAGGCCTTTCATTACACAGGTCACATTGGTGCCTTTAAAAACAGAAAAAGAGGGGGAAATGTTTTTCTGACTCAAGTGTTTTCCCACATTCAAAAGAAGTGACATTTCTTTCTTTCATTTTCTCCTTCATTGAACAGGAAAACAAGAAGGACCTTTGAGCAACTGTCAGGTTTACAGGTGCCATTCAGGGGAAGAGCTTCAGCAGCTTTTATGAAGTTTTACTTCTGATAATCAGAGAGGAGGAAGACAGATCATTGATTGCTATGTTATAAAGGCTTTTAGAGTGTGTAATTTCCTCCACTAGACACAGGAATATACTTGATGAAGAGCTTCTTTTCAAGCCTAGCAATATTTGTACTCCCATGCACCCCTGGACACCTTTCTTGACACCCACTATTGTGCCCTACCCCTCCCACTTTTTAAAAAAATTAACACATTTTGTTACCAGCAACTGGGATTGCTGGGAAATAGGTTGCTGTTGGTGCTGAAAACTGTGGGTTCAAAGGAGTTGTTTAGTGTGCTGCAGCTCAGCCCCCACCTCTTCCTTGTACTCTGTCTACACCAGTGGTTCCCAACCTTGGGCCCCCAGATGTTGCTGGACTACAGCTCCCAGAATCCCTTGCCATTAGCCATGCTGGCAGGGCATGCTGGGAGCTGCAGGCCAGCAACATCTGGGGACCCAAGGTTGGGAACCACTGGTCTACACTTAAGAATGTGACACCATCTTTCTTTAAACAACACTTTGAAATGAAAGGTAAAACCTACAGGTTTGGAACTAAACATTTAAAAATAATTTAAAGAACAATAACACTGGCCCTGACAGATTACTGGGCTCAACAGGGATAGAGAGATATTATTAACATACTCTTCCATATAGGAAATTACTAAGATGCATATTGAGCCAACTATGCCATGGGTCTTACACAAGCTGGATCCCAAGTAGATAAATCCACTCCCAATTTGGGGCTGCTTAGGTTATGAGTCCACAACATGTATTGGCCAGTAGCTTTTTAAAGGTAACGAGCCTAGTTTTACACTGCATCATGCAGATGTATAATGATTTAATTAACAAAAAACCTTTCAGTTTAACATATTTTGTTAAGGGCTTTCCATATTCACTCAAGTTCTGAAATGTTGGGAAATTACAGCTGTTAAGGGAATGTCCTTAATTACAGCTGTTAGCCATGCCCTTAACAGGCATGCTATTTAAGCAATATGGATATGGTATGGTATCCTATGATATGGCTAGTTCCAGCTTCACCACTATCTTGGAGCTAGATGGCTGTAAGTGGCAGAGTGGTGGACATAAGTAGATTTGTCTGTTCACTGGAATAGATACATCTAGTCCAGGGCTCTCCAACCTTGGGTCCCCAGATGTTGCTGGACTACAGCTCCCCGAATCCCTTGCCACTAGCCATGCTGGCTGGGTATGCTGGGAGCTGTAGGCCAGCAACATCTGGGGACCCAAGGTTGGAGAGCCCTGATCTAGTCTATGCAACTGAAGCCATCATGCAACTGAAGGTACCATTTTATATTACAAGTTCCCACAGTCACTGATAGCCATCCAGCTCCAAGGTAGTGCTGAAGCTGGAACTAGCCAAATCATAGGATTCCATACCATATTGGGCTGGGGGGAGGAATTGCATTTTTGATAAAAACTGCAACCATGTTATGGCAGTACCAGCACATACTAAACCTTCCCCCTGATCTGACACAATGGTTTCCTGAAAGATGCTGTGCCAACGGAGAAAACGGCCCATAAAGTTTAACCCCAGCAAACTCTATGAAAAAGAAAACAGACAATACCTGGAGGTCACTTGTCAAACTTTAAATCCCTATAAATAAACAATTTCTTATTCTTTCTACCTCAAAATTAGCACGCACCATTCTCAAACTGACTTCTTCTACACAACCAAGTTTCAGATCAATCCTCTTGAGCCATTTTTTGAGTATAAGCTGTAGAACCTCCCACCACACCACCATATTTCTTGTCAAAATGGTGGAATGTGAATCATCCAACTCACCCTTAACATAGGGCCACAACTGTGGCCCTATAATCTGAAAGATTCCTTATATCTCTACCCGACTATTTCCACAAATATAAGCTGTGGTTTGCCACTCTTAATCTTGGGAGAAATATTCAACAAGCTTTACAAACTCACAATGAATGCATAAGGATTCTGCATTGACTAGTATCAATACCTAATAGCCATGATGGTTATATGCCACCTCCAGGATTAGAGGCAGCATGCCTCAGAATATCACTCGCTGGAGAACACAAGCAGGAAGGTGCTATTACGCTCATGTCCTGTTTCTGGGCTTCTGGTAGTCATCTGATTGGCCATGGTGGGAACAGAATGCTGGACTAGATAGGCCTTTGGCCTGAATCTAGCAGGGCTCTTATGTACCTAAAATGTTTTCTCATGTAACAGCAAATACAGGTTAACCTGTTTAAGGTTACATGGGCATGGGATATTCTTCTTTACACCACAATCCTATAATGTCTATTCAGTAGCAAGTCCCACTGCATCCAGTGAGGCGAGCTTCTAGAAAACTGGGAAGAGTATTGCAGCCTTAGGTGCCTTGATGTCCTAGAAAAATCAGTTTTAATAAATTCCATTTACGTCAACAGATAGGAACCTATGTAAAACTAAGTCCACACCAAGTTAATCTTAAAACTGGTGAGGACATAAACTAGCCAGTTTATAAGTTCACTGGTAGGGAAGCTGGGCAATTTTATTTTATTTATTTAGTTATTTATTTAATTTTAAATGGGCATACCTTTACTAGACTGCATGCAAATAAAAACTAGTCTTTTTGTCCTCTTACTGAGGTGAAGCTAACAGTCAGAATTTCATACTGCAACATTACAAATAACCAGGCGCTGGCTGGCTGTGTGTGTGTGTGTGTGTGTGTGTGTGTGTGTAGAATGTGTAGTTTGGCTCTCAGTCTATATAACAATAATTTAAACTTTACATCAGGCCATTTCTTGTTTCAGCAAGATCTCTCTCTCTCTCTCTCTCTCTCTCTATATATATATATATAACCTACAAATCTTCCAGCTGAACAGGAAAAGGAGATTTTGTTACGTTTCAAAAGGCAAATTATATTCAGCCCTGATAATCTAAAAATTTACATCTGCCTTCTCTTCTATATCTGTATGCATGTCAGTGCAGAGCTGTCAAAATATACAAGTACACAGGAACTAATCCCTCACCCTTCACGGTGATGGATGATATTAATTAAAACTTTACTTACTAACTAATGCTTCCACTGGGCAAGGGCAATTTTACAAACCAAAACATGTCCTTTTTCTGCTATCTGCCTTACCATACATTGCCTTTGAATTTAATATAAAACAATCTACGGAAAAGTGAAGTTTATACATGTTCATAAGGACTTCACTGAGAACGATAGCCTTAGCTGGAACTCACATTATAGAATGGCAAGGGCTTTCACCTGTATACAAAACTGACTTTTTCCTAGTTAAATAGTTGAATCTAGTGTAGGTTCAGGATGTAGTTCAGAAGACCTGGATTCAAATTGTTCCACAGCCATTGAGTCAGGTAGCATAAGAGCCCTGCAGGATCAGATTAAAGGCCTATCTAGTCCTATTCTCATCACACAGTGGCCAATCAGATGTCCTCCTTTGGGGCATCTCATGGGCATCAGTGCAATAGCACCCACCCGATCATGTTCTCCAGCAATTGATATATGGAGGCAGACTGCCTCTGATACTGGAGCATCACCGGCCTGAGAGGACTGTTGGGGCAACCCCTCCCCCACCTTCCCTGGGACTATTTAAGACCTGTGTGCCTCGAGGAAAGGCAGGAGAGAAGCCCAGGCCAGGGAGCAACTGCCATCAGCTCCTGAAACGATCATCACCCCGGCCTGAGAGGGCTGTTGGGGCAGCCCCTCCCCTGCCTTCCCTGGGGCTACAGAGGGAAGGCAGAAGAAAAGCCCAGGCCAGGGAGATTGTACCAGCAGCTCCAGAAGAAACCTTCAGTTGGCCTGAGAGAACTGGTCTATGTTTGGCTTGGGGGTGGTGGTGGTAATGTTTGTTTGAGTTTTTAAACATTGTAAACCGCTTTGGGTGCCTTAGCAGAAAACGGTATAGAAATGTAATAAATAAATAAATAAATAAAATAAGGCTATCAATGGCTAGTAGTCTCAGTGGTTATATGCTATCTCCAGTATCAGAGGCAACCAGTGTACACCAGTGGCTGGGGAACATAGGTGGGAGGGTGCTGTTGCACTCATGTCCTGCTTGTGGGTTTCCCATGGGCGGCTGATTGGCCACTGTGTGAACAGAATGCTGGACTAGATGGATCCTTGGTTTGATCCAGCATGGCTCTTACATTCTTAATGAATGTGGCTACCTTAAACTGAGTAAGACCATTGGTCAATCAGCCCAGTGTTGTCTACTCTGACTAGCAGCAGTTTTCCAAGATCTCAGGCAGAGGTCTTTCCCAGCTCTGCTACTCAAATTTTTTTAACTTGAGTTGCCAGTTATTGAACCTTGGACCAAATGCAGGCAAAGCACGTGCAGAGGTACCACCATCTCTCCCATCTACTTCCCCAGGCAGGGCTTGAACAACCCACAGCCCCCAAGGCTAGCCTTTCAGATTCAAATAAACAGCTGAAGAGGCGAAGTTACCCCAGAGTTGGTTTAATTGCCTGTATTCCATTTTTCTTAGAATGGGCACTAGTAGATTTATGGCCCATTTATCCTTACCGATGCCTGGAAACAAATTCCAAACCCTTTCCCTGCAAACAGATTACCTTAATGTTTATCTTGATTAATTCCAATATCCTGAACTCTCTCTCAAAAAAAATGGGCCCCAAATTGGTTCTGTTTGATGCAACTCGTTACCTTTTTTGCTACTGACAGAATTGCTTAAGAACTTGCCTTATTTAAAGCAGGATTAGCCTTATTAAAGTTAATGGAACAATTCAAAGTCAATCAACACCGAGCAGGAAGTCATCCAAACTGCAGTTGGTCAAAAAGGCAACAGCTAGACGTCATTGCCAATGCAAGATTTCTCCGAAATTAAGGAACAGAAAGATATGCACTAATCTTTTCTATAGGGGGCGGAAAGTAGCTATAACTTTGTTGTTGTTGTTTTTAAAAAAATCTGTTACAGCTAACAGCCCAGAGACTACTTAAAAAACTAATAAAAAACATAGTCAAGCACCAGGGGTGGGCAACTTTGGGAGGTTTGGGGGCTATTTTTGTCTCCAGGACCACCCACCCCTGGTGGGCCACAGTCTTCTGGGCAACCAGAAAATGATATATTTTTTTTAAGTTGGGGGGGGAGGTTAGGGGAAAATTGGCATACAGAGCACTATAGAACGCCAAAAAGTCCAATTCTAGCTTGTTTGCATGCTAAATTTGACCTTTTTAGGGCTCCATAGCAGCTAGATTTAATCTTTTTGGCACTCTGTAGCATTCCAGATGCCATTTTTTCCCTAAAGAAAAGTTTACAGATTACATTGGCGCTTGCCCATTTAAAAAAATGGCACCCAAAAATCTAAATCAATATTGATCAAATACTTCCATAGACAGCTAGCACACCCTTACAGGGCTAGAGATAGATGAGAAGGAAGAAGTAGCCTCTTAGATGGACTATTTTTCTGCCCTTTCATATCTGTAACATGTCGTGTTTATACCCATACTTGAAGCCAGACCATCTGTTATTGGGACAAAAAACCATGCAGGGTTTCAGGGAAATGCCCATAACAAGAAATCTGAAATAGCAATCTTATACCTAACATGGGATTCATTGAAATGATACTTCCATCTATCAAACATTTCCCGAGGATGCTCTTCAGAGTACTTTTCTACACACCATATTGCACTGTTTACACATTTCTTCTTGCAGAGGGGGAAAAAATGAGCATTGGCTACAGCTCTAATTTCCAAGAGAAATGAAACCAAACACAATTAAAACTTAAAGAACCCAGGGATATGCATACAATGGACTATTTGGATATATCCTGCTGTGGATATGCAATACACATGCAGCTCAGCCCTAAAGAAACTCCAGCTGCTTCTTTAGGCAAAAATAAAGTAAAAATACAAATTCAAGCACAACACATAGCTCTGTATCATTTAGGTAAAACATATATTACAGGCCTGTGGCTTACACTGGCTCAGCTTGTCTGAGCGTGGAAAGCTAAGCAGGGTCAAGCCTGGTTATTACTTGGATGGGAGACCCCTCCTCTAGTTTCCTGCATTGAGCAGGGGGTTGGACTCGATAGCCTTGTAGGCTCCTTCCAGCTCTACGATCTATGAAATCTATATGGGGTTAAATCCAATGTTAGGCCTATGTAGAGCAGACCCAGTAGGTTTGGGAAGATTGTCAAGACTGTCACACTACAACTGCTGTGAAATAAGACACTAACTTTATTTCTTCTTTTCAATTACTATTTTATCTTTCCTCAACTAGTGGGAAGAAATGTAGGCTTTGCACAGCAGATTCTTGAATTGCATGAATAACTATTTCAATAATTAATGACAAATAATGACTACAAAATGAAAATGTAGATCCCAGGGACTGGAGGGGGGGCATTCTTACATTAATTTCCCCTGGAGTTTCAAAGTATGTTGCAATGTAAAATTTGATCAGAGAAAACTACAAAGTTGTACACAGGAAGGCGCTTTTACTGATGACATCATGATTATTGTGAATGGAGCACTTTCCTGCAGAGCATTAAGCAACCTGAGTCTCATCTGCTGTATGCAGTTCTCGCCATTACTTCACCCCAACAGGAGAGATCTTTTTAGGTATCTTAGATTTGTTCCATTTTTAAATACCATCTTGATGGTTCAAGGAAACAAAAGAAAACTGAAATACTGAATAAAATCCCAGTATTATTGTATGTTGACACATGGATTCACCACAGAAGCTCTTGCTGTGTTTCTGAAAATACACCCAGACATGGGCTTTGGCAATTCTTCAAGGGGAAAGCTCCATTATTTTGGATCACTCAGTGGTATGGGTCAAGAAGTACCATCAATCAATCTTATGAATAACAAGAGGATGTAACAGAGAGTAAGAGTAAAAGCATTTAAGACTATATATGTGGGTATATGGGAAATGGCACGGGTATCTTCTCTATACTAATAGCTCAGAGCAAGCAGGGATTCCAGCTTAAAAACAAGTCATTTTGCAGTCATTCAATTCTAAAATTTCAAACTACTAGCTTGAACTGCAAGGGACCAAATACCCAAAGTAAAGTGAAATAAGGGGGGTGAGGTATCAAGCAGAGGCTGGATACTTCTCTCCTTTTATTTGATGGCGTTCCTACTTCAAGGTAGCAGTTTCGATAGTAAAACATATTTGTAAGATTGTTTGCTTTTATAATGAAAAGCTAAAAATTGCATTTCAGCTGGTCGGAGAAGCACCTTTATTAAATAAATGCTCAACGTGTTTTACAAGATGAATATGTGCATGTTTACTCAGAACGAAGCACCTTTGGATTCAGTGACACTCCAGTCCAAAGTACAGTAAGCCTTAGAAGCAATGTAGTGGGGAACAGCTGGAAGTTTTCACAAAGAAGTTTACTCCATGTCATAAGTTTTGTATCTTGCCAGATTTTAGATCTTCTCAGAGCAAAGTGGTATCTGTTTGTGATAACATGATTGGAACAAATCCTTTTGTCATGGGGACTACTGAAGGTGTAAACCAATCACCATTCTGAGGGCCCTTAATGAAGGAGCTTACATGCCAAAAATTAATCATGAATTCTGATTAAAAATAGACCCCCCAGTGCAGCTTTTCCAAACCCCATAGGCAGAGAGTTTCAGTGATCCAATTTGGGGAGAAACTGTATCTGAGAAGGAATCTAACCTATTATATCAAATCATGCCGCAAAAGAATCTATTTTTTAAGGTGCCACAGGTCTCTTTCTTGAAAATCTGGCCATTCTTCCCTTATTTTTGTAAAAGAAATTTCTTTGGAAATTAAAATAAGCATCTTACTGGCCAAATACCACAATTCCCCCCATTTTGTGATAGCACAAGAAAACAGCAATATAAATGTTGTTGTACTTAAATGCAACATACATATTTGTGTCAGGTGTGAAAACAGCAGTCTTAAGAATTTGAAAGGGAAAGTGGCCGTGTCAAAATCTACGGAATCTCAGTTAAAAAAAACAAAAATCAAGTTACATGAAGCCTGAGCTATATAATTTCGTCAGACCATATTTCCCTTGATAAATTCATATAATATTGTTGCACTTTCGGGATGGGACTGGACTTTAGAGCCGGCTAGTTGAAACTAACACTTGCTACCAAAGTCTAGCCATAATTTGTAAACTCCTACCATTACAATATTATGTTTATCTAAATGGTACTAAGATCACACTACAATATTACTAATGAAACATGCTAAGCAGTCATTTGTAATTTAAGTTAGATTTAAATAGCAAAGACAGGTTGCTTTGCTTACCTGTTAACTGTAGTTCTACGAGTGGTCATCTGTGCATTCACACATATGGGCTCTGCACCTGCATGGAGCCTCATTCTGGAACCTTCTACAGCTGAGGAATTTTGGTGGAAACCCTTCCCCACCATCCTAATGCACATGTCCCTAGCGGGTTCCCACTTATTCTCTCACTTCTTTGAGACCGACTTTGTAGCCTCAGAACCACGATGGATCTTTGGTACCCACATCGAACACAAGTATGACACTGAACAGGGGACGGCAGGTGGGTTGTGTGAATGAACAGATGACAGCTCAAAGAACTACAGTTACAGGTAATCAACCTGCCTTCCTTCTTTGTGGTCTCTGTGCATCACACATATGGGCGAGTAGCAAGCTAACTTACCGGAGGTGGGTCAGTGTCCTATTGTAGGACAGAGGAAAAAAGAGCGATGGAGGGCTGCGTAATAAGCCACAGTGGGCGGCAGTGATTGTGTGAATCAGATCAATGACTTGTGATATTGCAAATGTCAAAAGGAAATATAGGAGAAAGTTTCTCATTACCCATTGTCCACGTCTCCAAAACGTCATTTATTACTTAAGCAGTTATGAACATTTAGTATGCTAGCTACAACCAATGTAAACACAAGGCCACTTCCATCAAGAGAAACTAACTAGGACAATCTACCAGAATATGGGTGGAACCAACTTCCAGAGAGTTCAAGAAAGAAATATTTCCACTGCCATTACTTCTCTCTCTCTCTCTCTCTCTCTCTCTCCTGCTACATTTCAGTGACAAATCTGTGCCTCCTTTCTTCTGTAATATTTTTAGAGGAGCTTGTGGGATTTCCAAATTGTGTCAAAGAAAGACATCTTATAAATAAGGCTGGTGGGCGATGGTTTAAAATGATCATACACAATATTCAACTCAGAAAGATTATTATATACATCATAGGCTTCAGTACACATTTCTGTGAGGGGTCTTATCTACAACGTTCTTTCTTCTTGGAATATAATCGAGATTAGTGAGGATATTAGAACACTACAGTACACCGGCTATATTAGGGATTTTGTTGTTGCTGTCATGAATGCAAAGCATTGAGGAAGGGTAAAATTAATTCTGAATCCTCATTTTAGGGGAAGGGAACACACTCTTTTGTATAGCCCCTGTTGGGGTTCTTAGAATTCCAGCTTTGGTGGAAATCAAATACATTTCCGGCCGTCATAGTTTGAAAATATAAGTTTGGAAACAGGATGGTGAAAACTGGTGCAGCAGCCGGCACCGAGCCGATTTCGCATCCTTCTTCTGTTTCAAAAAATTCTAACAAATAGTCCTGTGACTTACCAGATCAATCAAACTCTCCTGTATTCTGTTCAGGGTGGTGCGGAGCCTGCTGCTGCTGAGTCCCAGTCCCGTCGATTCAAACTGGAAGTAAGAGGGAAGTAAGTAACGCCGTTTGGGTAGAATACAAATAAAGCAAAGGAAGTTTCCAATTGGCTCACATCCCCATTGTCACACTGCATAAAAGCTCAGTGTGATGTTGTAACCAAAAATGGGGAGAAAGTTTTTTTTTAAAAAAAAAACAACAACACAGCAAAAGTATCAATGCAAACCCAACACTGCACACAGATAAAAAGATGAAGTGACTTCTGTACACTAGAGTGACCACACACAATTCATACTGACGCAAGAATTATCCTCTGTATTAGGGGATAATTTCCAGAATTGTTTATATTGCTTCAACATGGTCACTTTGGGACATAGGAAAACCATGGACTTTGTATTCTTCATGATAATGACATGAAATGGCACTGGGTATTTTGCCTGCTGAAAGCTTATTTAATGCAAATCAGAATGACAATCCATATTAGTTATTTAGTAGCATTTATCTTCACACACTTAGATAACCAGTTACTGTATATAATGCTCATTTTCATTTAAAAAGATTTAATGAACTTACACCTACATCAACACTTACAATATTAATCAAGCAGAAAATGTTCCATTGCCATGGTTTATGTAAGACCCAAAGTAAGGCCCAGTTTTCAGCTGGTATTAACTGGCTTAACTCCATTCTATAAATGAATTATACTTGCTCAAGCTATCACTACTTAACTAATTTAAATCCAGTGGAAATCATAAAGACCTGAATGGAACCGCTCAGTTAACAAAGCTACATTGTAAGGGGAGAACAAAGAAACATACGTGCATTTCCAAGGTCTACTTCAGTCATCTTACCAAGATATTGGCATGTGTTTTACACCAGGTATACTTTTTTCTTTAGTTTAGAAACCGACACTCCTTTGGTTTGTATTCAACAAAACAGCCTTTCCTACGTTTAAAAGTGTCATTCAAAAACCACTTACGTTAATGTACAGAGGCCACATTAGTCCCATTGATATCCCAGTGGCATACCATGACTAAGTGGTTTGAAGTAAACAAGTGGACTGAACAGACTGAATATTTTAAAGAGAACAAAATTGATCAGCACCTACAATAGTTATGTGGATAACTGAATATTGAAGAGCACTTAAAGTGTTTCTTTATCTGGATACAGGGATGGGGTGTGTGGCAGTAACAGAATGTCATTGCAAGAAATGTCACAATAAAAAAAGACCAAATAATTTTGTTCTAAGCTTGTCTTCAAAGGTTCAAAATGATCCCTTTCTCAATTTGGTATGGCTAACCTTTTAATTAAACATGAAACCCAAGTTAGCCCAAGCAATATTGATGGCATTCCAAACAGAGATGGCACCAAAAATCCAAGAGTGGAGCTGAATTAACATAATCTGTTAATGACTGGGTTCGCATGACACGACACCCCATTGTGCATGATAAGCCATGGTGGGTTGTCATGTCGTGTGAACCTGGACCTCCTCCCGCAGGGTGGCTTGTTTCAGGGCAACCACCACCCTGACAACCCAAAAACCGAACCTAGTTCAAGCCTTGTACTAGGGGTTGTCGTACCCACGAGAGATTGTTGTGTCGTCCGAATCCAGGCAACAGACCAAATCATGTGTGCAGGGAAGCAGCAAACAAACCGCTTGGCAAAAGCAGCAAAAAACCCTTGCCACTCTTGCCAAGCTCACCCAGGACATGCCAGTGACAATCACCCCACTGATCCCCCTTGCTGACCACAAGCCCTTTTTCACTCGCCGCAACTTTCCCCCCGCTTTCCCCCTTTTTTATGGAGATTGCTTTTTGTAATCTCTGAGTTGACAGCTGGTGACAGCCCCTCCAAAGTGCCCAAACAGCACATTGGAGGGGCTGTCGCTGGTTTGCCATTATTATTTTTTTGCGCCCCAATGTGTGCAAATATTTTTGTACTTCTAAAAAAAAAAAAAATAGTCAGACTCGCACGAGAGCAGAGAGGTGTCTGCTGCCAAAGTGCAGCAGGCACCCACCATGGACATTGTCCCAGAGAGGCTGCAAATAGGGTTATCTTTTACTTTGCTTTCCCCTGACAGCGGTCAAAAGGCAAGCTGTCAAAGGAAAGGAAAGCTGCGAGCGAAAGGGAGTGGTCAGTAGATGGCCAAGTGGGGACTAGAACCCAGATTTCCTGAATCCCAGTCTAACACTATAGCCTTCATGGTGAGATCCCCTAATTTTTTTGGTTGGATCTGACTCTTCTCAGTGTCCTGCATCTTTCCCACCCTTTCCTGAGACTCTAGGTGCTCCAGAAGGTGGAAATGTGCGACCCTCCCCATTTATGGGAGCACAGAGCTTTGACAGCTGCTCAGGCTTCCTTTTACAACAGAGTTTTTGACAGAGGGTTAATCAGGGGTTTTTTGACAGGGACATATGCATACACATTCAATATATGCATTCAATATGCAAATCCCACCCAACTATGGCTTCAACAACCCACGGTGGGTTGTTCTGATCATGCGAATGAGGTTAATGTCAGCTGGGGGAGCTGTAATTATGTCTTCTACAAAGACAGAGGATACATTTTTTCCTTTTACTATGGTTTCTCCATTATGGACAATATTTATGGTTTGTCCACTGAGAGCAAGTGTGGCATAGTGGCTATAGTGTTAGACTGGGATTCAGGAAATCCGGGTTCTAGTCCCCACTCGGCCATAAAGCTCACTGAGTGACTTTGGGCCAGTCACTGACTCTCTGCCTAGCCTGCCTCACAGGGTTGTTGTGAGGATAAAATAGAGAGGAGGAGGAGGAGGTATGTAAGCCGCCTTGGGCTCCCTGCAGGAAAAAACAGGATATAAATATAATTAATTAAAAAATAACTGTCTAATAACAAACAGCTGTTCTTAAGCATAATTCTTTGGTTTCAATCCAAGTATTATTGCCTAATTGCTGCTTAATTGATTTGAAGCTTTGAGATATATAGATATATATATATATATATAGAGAGAGAGAGAGAGGGAGAGAGATAGTAATTTTAATATTGCCCTTAATTCTTTTCTTGAAACTGAGGGTGGAATTTCAAATGATTGGTTGATAAGATAGGATGTGTCCTGGTAGCGACAGTTTAATTTGCCTGTCTGATCATGATTCAAGTAGTGTAGCAGCAATTGTGAGTTTGGGTAACCCGAACAAACATGTTGGTTAAAATATTTTAAAATGATGGCAATGCTGCTCTGTAGTCTAAGTCAAGCCATGACAGCTTGCAACCCACCAAGCTCACCAGCCATGTACTGTGACCTGCAAGATGATCGACAATGTTTGCATATTTCCCTTTTTGCAATCCAAGATTGGCAAAGAAGAAACAGGAAGCTTATCGAGCAACTAATGAGCCTACTATACACATTGCTGCATTCTGCTCGGTGGCCAGAAGTTATGCAAAGCTGGTCTAAACCAATGAAGATCATTGGTCTAAAACACATACCAAATACATGTTAACAAATTAGGCAAAGTTGTTTTAAAAATCACATCACCTTTACACAAGAGGGCTGAATCAAATTCACAGACCCTTTCTGTAAGTCGTATGTTTCCTATGAAAAACTGTCCTACAAAGAACCATCAATAAGGCACACTATGGTAGGAAATACAGTTGTTTTCATTCAACTGTTGTGCATTTACCTGCCTAGCACTGTGTTGTTCTCTGCTAGATGTGGAAAGTACAGAACTGGGTAACAGCTTAAAGAAAACAGGAGATGCACAGAAAAAAAGTGGGGGGGGGAGAGAGAACAGCACAAATAGCCAATGAAAATCAATAAGTTTTAAAATTAATATTTGCTGAAGATTTCTGTAAACAACAAAATCTCAATGTATTATTCCTGCCAAAAAGAACAGCTCAAGACTACTTGGAATCATGTGTGGATCTGTCAAGCAAATAAATGACTAATTTAGAATCCTATTCTGCTAAAGCTCATGGGGCAGTTGAATCTAATATTTGTATTGGTTTTGCAAGTGCTGTAACATGGAAAATATCCATTATTTGTTTGTACTGATGTTCCGAACATACCTTTCAGATTTGTAAGTTCTAAATAAATGATTTATGGCATGTGTGAAATGTATCAAGCTAGTTAAAGCAAAGCTTCTCAATGTTTGGAAGTGTTCTATCCAAAGATTTGCCAACAGTTGCTAAGGGAGGCAGGGCCTGGTGTATCTTGAAAGGGCCAGGATACCTACTGATGACCCATCACCTCTATACTCTTCCAATCAGTGTAACAAAAATATCACCAGTCTCTCTACAATTTGAACCATAGTCTAGGGGCCACAGGGCCAATATTATAATCTCCTTGGCCTGGACCCAGACTAAGTTAGTTGCACTTAAGTCTCATTGATTTCGAATCAGGGCTAACTTGTCCCATTGACATCCTGGCTTCTTATTTTCCTAGTTTGTTAAGCAACATTTAAGTCAGAGTTCCCCAACTGGGATATAATGGTGAATTTTGGCTTAATGCAAGCCAGGATCTTTGTGCCAAAGCTGGCACACAATGAGAAGATGGGAGGGAAGGGGTGAGGGAACAAGCTCAGTCCTGACACTTGTTCCTGGCTTTGTAAACCATGATTTAGGATCCATGGAATAATCACCCAAACCAGGTCATTCACCCTTTGTTTTTAGAATTATTTGAAATTCTCCCAAAGGAGTTCTTGTAAGTTCATAATCATATCTGACTGCTAACAATGGAGACCAGTGAATGGAAGCGACAAGTACAAAGGGGCAGGAGGGTGGTGGAGCCAAAAGTGGCTGGCGGCTTTCCTACCTTATTATTTAAAATCTTGGATACCCACCACTGCACCAGCTTACATACCTCACATGGATTCCTCTCATCTGTTGGCCTACAGGCATTTTCCTCCCAGGAGGAGGAGGTTAAAACAGTTTTTGTAGTTTTTGTTCTCTTGGTCTAGGAAGACTCACTATGAGATACTGGGTGAGTTCACATATCATGCTAAGCCACCCTGAGAATAAGCCACCATGGGTTGTTTGTTTGTTCACTAACCCAACAGACAATCAGACGCTCTGCGGTTTTCTGTGGCTTGTTTTCTGTGGCTCCCAGCATGTATCCCAGGCACCTCTGCGGCAGAACTCCTCGTTTCCTCGGTCCCTACATCAGCACCCTTTCTGCAATTGGTTTGCTAGGGTTGCCAGCTCCTGAGGGAACCCACGACCCTTGCATCAGATCGCCCAATGGAATTAATTTTCAGAGCCCTTCTGAATGTGGTAACGCATTCACAAACATTTATTTTAAAAAAAGGTTGGGGTCGTGCACAAGTACACCTGTCCGCTATTTAGCCCAGCATACCGATATCCCCCTCTTGTCAATATCGTCTTGTCAATGTCCTTGTCAATTTCATCCTCTACATTGGTGCTTGCCTTGCTAGTGAACACCTTTTTCAAAAAAAGCTGCATCACTTACTACCAATTACACCCACCCGAAAAGCTCCTTCTCCATCAGCTGCCAGCTACTTTTGGCTCCACCACCCTCCCACCCCTTCCTACTTGTTGCTTCCATCCACTGGTCTCCATTGTTAGCAGTCAGATATGCATGTGGCTTACAGAGCAGTGATGGGGATTAGTAAAGATATGCAAATTTCAAGGCAGAGAAGGGAGTTAGGAGGATCACCCATGGCGGGTCCCCAAGTCAAGGAACACATTTTTCTTTCATCCTCAGATTGCTCCCTCACTACAACATTTCTTTTACTATGCCATCTTGAAAGTTGAGATAAACATAAACCCTTATATGAGCCTTGTAATAATTATACTTCAAGAGCAATTCACTATCCCTGATGTTTCTGCTCCCCTGTTCTTTTCCCTTCACCATGCATACATACTCTGCTTAAATGGTAATATTTACTTACTGTGTCATTTCGGCCAAAGAACGTATATATTGCATACATATAGTAGTCAAAAAGCTGGGACATGAAGTGGATCACATCAAATGCAATGGGCTTCAAGATGTTCATCATCTGCATGTATTTGCCTTAAAAGACAAAAGATAGCCAACAAATGTTCAACTTACCAAGCCAAATTGTTATGTAGACATTAGTGTGCTCAGTGAATTCAAAACCGGCTATCCTACCTTATTATTTAAAATCTTGGATACCAGTGAAATGCCCATAATAACGACAGGAAAACTGTGTATAAAAAGATGCTAGGGGGCTCGGTGGCTGT
This sequence comes from Shinisaurus crocodilurus, assembly GCA_021292165.1. Taxonomy (NCBI): domain Eukaryota; kingdom Metazoa; phylum Chordata; class Lepidosauria; order Squamata; family Shinisauridae; genus Shinisaurus; species Shinisaurus crocodilurus. The sequence continues at coordinate 37,405,506 of CM037880.1, read as the reverse complement.
GTAGGAGAGCCACACAGAAACACGTTCGATTGTATCCAGAGTTACCCCTCTGTGAACAGAAGGGCTCCTTCCATTAGGGGAGAGAGCTGGGATCTAGCGGAAGCTTTCTGCTAGAGGAAGGGGTTGGACTTGGAACTGAAATTTTTGCCAATCCCTCCTTCCCTTTGCAGCCCCCTGTGCCACCTCACACGCTGTTCTAAATGGCATCCCAAGCTTCCAGAGCAGGTAATTGAGGGCATGAGGGGCTGCAGAAGGGAAAGGGGCCCTCTTCCCACACTGGGCCCAACCAGAATCCAATCTATTGTACAATCCATGCTGGACCACTCAGTGTCAAGAGAATTATGTGGGTTTTGCCCTTGCTGCAACACTACCCACAAGTGAATGTCTTTATTTTTATTTTTCTCTATTGGAATAAATAGCAGACATTCATTTACGGTATATAACAGAAAGCAAAAGGGGTGTACTCAGATCCCCATAGGGAAGGAGCTACGCCTGCTCCTGCCCTGATGTCCCCAACTATCAGTGTTCAACCTTGCTCCTAACTCTTTCATCCCATGCCAAGTTCTGTTTTTTTAGCTAGCTTTAAAAGTGTGATGGAGTGATGGCAGAGATAGGACAAGAGGGACATACAACAAAATGACGCAGTGCTGAGAGTTCCCTATGCAAGATTCCAGCCAGAACATTCTGTCCCACCCCCCAACAGTCAGCTCGCATTCCATGGCCACTGAACACATCTAATCTTTATTAAAGCTGGAGGGATGGGCCCTAGTCTTCGTTTTTCCCCCCTAAATATTTTTTGTGTTTCTGTCCCCCATCTACAAATACCTGCCTTGTGTGTGTAGGGTGTGTGTGTGTGTGTGTGTGTGTGTGTGTACCATTTTGGTTACAAGCATTGGCACTCACAGCCTGAACATCAGAAGTAATCCACATTGTGAAATCTGCATGAACTATACCAGGTAATTGAAAGTTATAGTTCATGCAGAACCTGAAAGCTGTAGTTTACGCATACTGAACTTATAGCACATTTAGGGGGGGGGGGTGTCATGCCACCTTTTTAGGCTCCTGCAAAATCTGAAAAAATCATTGCATGCACCAGTACATTAGGTGTGCTGTCTCCCTCTCATTTAAATAACTCCAAGGGCAGAAGCCCACAGACATATGAGTAACAATCATTAAGCCTGTAATGAAAACTATTAACCAATGTGTAAAATAACTGTTTTGATGGCTTTGAGGCACAGGAACCCAGGCAGGTAAGCAAAACATCAAAGGAGGGAAATTAGTAAGATAGGAGAAATAAGTAAAACAAGAGAGGCAATAAAATACCCTAATGATCCTATAAATACTTCTAGGTTTCCAGCATGCAAGCATCTTTCTGGTAGCCCAGATAGTCTTAAACATTTCCTTATTTTCCTATCATTATTTCTCTCTCCCTGGGCTAGCTCACACAGTACGCCTCTGAACACATGAACAGTCCTAACTGTAACAGAGCACAGTTGCTGGGACGGATATAACATACGAGCCAGCTGACCATGGATATATAATGCAATTCTAGTGATTGCGGGGACTGCAATTGCTACTGATTACATCCGTAATCATCTGGTTCACACTTTGTCGATGTGAGCAGTTGCTCAGGAGCATTCTTCAGTTTACAAAAAAAGGTATGAGTCCAGCTCTCTGTAGCAGAATATCTATCCAGAGAAATACAAAGAACATGTTGCTCAAATAGGAAACCTAACTATGTTAATTATGGTATGTCTCCAGGCCAAAAAAAACCCCCCAAAACAAACAAACAAAAAACAAGAAAGGAAGTCTACAGCAAAAAGACCAAACACTCTTTTTAAAAGAGACACCAAACTAATCCAGGGTGGAAATGGTGGAACAGTGGTAGCCCCTATCTGATTCTACTTTCAAGTGCTTCAATTTGTCCAGAGAATGAAGCTGTGGGGGTGACTAACAAGCGAGGATGCAGTGGGGAAATAAAAGCTTCTTTTTTTTTTTGCTCTCAATGGTTTCTCAGCCTAACCTACCTCACAGGGGTGTTGTGAGGATAAAATGGAGGAGGAGGAGGAGGATTATGTAAGCCGCCTTGGGTTCCTTGCAGGAAAAAAGGAGGGGTATAAATATAATAAATAAATAAAATAAATAAATTGTTAAATAGTACAGCACATCTGCTTACCACTATGATATTTTGCCCAGAATTGAGATTAGGGTGACATGGAACTGGAAAAACAAAGCCACACACATTTCACTTATGATATACTAGCAGTGGTCTTACATGTGGAAGCACTGAACCAGGAAATGCAAATTGCATTTCCTCTTTCCTGAACTGCAGGGTAATGCATGACAAGGGATTCATGAATCTTTCAAGCAGTCTTCTCCTAACACACATTACCCGGGACTTTTGAAAAGTAGCACAACTCACTTGCATTTCCTAGTAATGAATGAAGTCACCATGAAGGATGACACACATTTTTAAAACTGTGTTTGTACTTCAAACTTCATTAATGGAAGCAAAAATCCCCTGTGTTTTCTCTGAAATTAGAACTCCCTATCTGCCCTTCTAATTCAAACTCTTAAGAAACCTACATGCAATATAAAAATAATTTACTATATAGTCTTGCAAGCATGGATTTCCAGACCTCTCTTCAGACAGCACATTTACATAACAGAAAGTGTATAGGACAGCACTTAAAAGACTATGGGCAAAACAAGGCACTCTTCTCCTAAATCTTGTCCCTTTAAAATCTTTTTTCCCCACTAGATGCCAAGAACATTTCTTTATCACTGCATCATTCTGTATCTTGACACTGTTTATGTTCCAAGAACATTTCTTCTTTGTTCCTTCCATAAAATAATGCCAATTTTTCAACTCACTTCTATAAAACTAGTAAGCAACCTTTTTGGACTAAACAGGTATTTTAAAAAGGTAACGCCAGGTACTTCACCAACAGCACAAGCAGTGGAGTTTTTAATCTTGTAATGGAATAACTAACTGTAATGGAAGTGAAGGACATTATGAGCAACACTGTCTATCAGTGAAAGAGAACATCTACAAAGATAGCAGTCAACCACATGCTTTCTTGACAAACGTTATGCTACTGGCACATATTTCTTAGGAATACATTCTGTCTCAACAAATTATGGTACTAAAACTCCCAAGTGCTTAAGGATGAGTTTAGAATGATTTCTGGACAATACTAATAGCAGCTTTACATGACTGTGTTCTTCGACAACACGAAGTACTACAGATATTATATGGCAGTTAAAACTTCCATTACATTTTGATTCACTCCAACATATCTTTTCCAGTGCACACAAGCTGTAAACATCAAAAGGGGAAGAGTTTGCTCATGGTAAGCTTATCACAAGCAGAGCTTGCCTGTTACAGTCTGACAGAGGAGATACTAGAAAAAGATTTTTGCTATATAGTATGAGAGAGAAATTAAGCAGCAGAACATATAACAAACCATATTGTATCTTAGACATTTTATTCAAGATGTTTGTAAGCTTACAATGTATCATTTAGCCATTCAAGATGAATAGTGAGATTCTATAAGGCAACATCCCAAAGTTTTGTCTCTGTTCACTGCCTTTTTAATGTTTCTTTAGGATATTCATGCTTTTTTACTCTTCATATTCTTTCATCAATGAATATCCTTTAATGCTCACACTGGAGTTGGCTAATGCATGAAAGCCAGGTTTTGCAGTTTCTCAACCTCATCTGCCTTGCAGGGCTATTGCAAGGATAAAAAACACATTACAAAAACCACAACACACTTTGTGAGATGGAAAGTGCTGTAAACATGCCAATTAGTACTTTCTGAGTACGGAGAAAAAAACAAAAAGAACACAAAAACCACTATGTTTTAAACCATTTTAGAAATCCAACATAGCAAAATATTTCATGGTATGGTTAATTTCAGCAAATACCTTCTGCATAGCCAATGGTCTTGACTTTGGGTACCTGCTTTCATAACGTCACTTATTAAAGCCATAGCTCTACGTCCAAATAACCTCATTAGGAACATAGATGGGTGTGTGCGCAGCGTATGCAACTGGGAGCTCTGCTTTTATTCTCTTCCCTGACAGCAGGGTTGGAGAATGTTTGTGAAGCTGTCTGGCATTTATTGCTGGAATGAAAGCTCTGGTTGGTGATCTGTATCTCCAAATCTGGAAACTTTCACCAATCTGTTTTTATGTCCTAGCTAATTCTATACAACAAAGCTCAAAAGCTGTCCCAAGACTGACTCGTAACAGCCACTCCATGTTTGCATTCCTTCTTGTGTTGTTCTGTCTATTATCCAGACAGACGTCTGAGGGCCAAAAATATATCTTGCCACACAAACTGCCCCCCTCGTGAGTGGTTACACTTCATAATAAAGTAGGCATACTCTAGCACTCTAGCCTTTCCCAATCTGGTGCCCTCCAGAGGTATTGGACCACAGCTCCAATAGTTCTCATCCAGTATGGCTATTGGTCAAGTTGACTGGGAATTATGGGAGTTGCAGTCCAACACATCTGGAGGGCACCATGTTGGAGAAGGCTGCTCTAGACTTTCCGGTAATGGAGCATAAGCACTCGGGCACAAAATTACATACAATATATGGGATTTATCCAATGGTGGCTTTGCTTTAATGGAAAGCACTTCCACTCACATAGGATGGTACATGTTTGACTCCCCCCCCCAACTACCGCTGCTCCCTGTGCGGCACCCAATCCTATTCTGGAGACACCCTCAAGAGCAGCTTTTCAGGTGGGATGAGGTGCTTTTGCAGGAAAGGGGATCTGCAAAAATCAGGTTCCTGGCATTGCATGAATTCAAGCATTTCCCACTAAGACAAAGCTACCATTGGGCACAACTCTGTATGTTTGTGTATTATAATCATGTTACAGCCAACATCCAAAAGAGAAATATAACATTGAAGTGTAGAATACCTCTATTTCTGACAATGTGAAAGCATTTTTAAGGGTGAAACTGGGGGCAAACTTTTTACCACGCTGAATTAAAATGTGGTGTGGACGCTGGGAGCTACACAAAATTACCTCAGTGCTTGGATCTAGCCTGAGGGCCAACAGTTGACCATCTGGGCTTTAAAGGTGATGAATTATCTCCAGATTTCCTAAACACAATCCAGTACCACAGAGCCAAACTGGAATCTTTTGCACAAGGCCCTGCCATATAACTGCCGACCTAGCTAGGGATATCCTTTATAGAAGTTATTAATGAAATAGATGAAAACCAATGAACTGGGGGTTTGGGCACAGAAGCCTTTTCTTATGTTCCTGGCTTGAAACTACTGAACAACATCACTGCTGCCAAGTTCATCTAAATTTTGTGAAGTGTTATAAAAGACCAAAGTGCCTGCTTGGATTTAGAGATGGTAATTCTGCATATTCTTCAAACAAACAGATACGTCAACAGACTATTAGTTCAGAGAAAGATATTGTGAGTTTGGCCAAGATCTATTGGGTAATATTGATTAACTTATTACAGCAGAGTCCCAGAAGACCGCGAAGCACAGCAGCTCATGCCGTTAGGTCAAGCTAACAAATGCAAACGCTTTGTTAGTGTAACGAAGTTTCAGGTAGGCGCTCAGGGAGAACAGGGCTACTGGCAAGAATACATGAAAATGAGCTTCCGCACAAAACAATTCAATTATGTTCCCTCTTGTCCATCAGATGAAAATGTTGACTTTGCGCCATCACTTTTAAAAAAAACTGAATAAAATACAAATGCTAGGACGGTAACAAAAAGCCCCCCAAACGCTGCAGGATGTTCTGCTACAACATCAACAGTCATGAAACACATGCATGGACACACACGTTTCTTCAGAATTGATGTAGCGCAAGCACTCTGAGGTTCAGCTCTTACATCTCACTTAAGATTAACAGGCACTGTAACCAAACTGCACCACATTTAACGCACCACTGTTTCTGTTAAAATACTGCAGGCATAATCTAAAGAGTCAGAAGACGTGCCCACAAAGGTTTGCATATGGGGGTAGGGTTCCCTTGGCTACAGCTTCTTATGGTGTAAGGCAGTTCCCTTGAGGTTTGTGGGTAGCTTATTTAACAGGTAAGTGGGTGGCTTGCAGACCAAGGAGCTGCTGTGTGGAGAGCTCACTGTGGAATCATTTGGACAAGAGCCTGTGCACATACTTCATAAACCATTGTCAATGTCCCTTCCAACTCAATGATTACAAAAGGGTGATGCTAAAAAGGTACACCGGAATTGCTCATTCTTACCCTTTCATTCTTACATTTGGAGTCACTAGTCCTGACGACTTGGGTTAAGTAAAGTATATTTGGTACATATAAACATGAAAACAAGGCCTCATTCCTTTTACATATTTATTTATTTCACATTTGTTCCCCCACAAGAGACCCCCCCCCCTTTTCAGGTGAATTGGATATTATTATTTTTCATTTGCATGCCACTTTCTTTGATTTGCAAAATACTTTAAAGTCTTTGCCTTATTCATCTTGGAAGGAACTCAGCATGGGGGCATTCTGGTTTCTGTTTTATAGGTGGGGTAGACAACGAAGAGAAAAGAAACACCTAAGTCCATAGCTGAGCATGGAATTAACCCAAGTTCCATCACTCCAAATCCAATGTATTTGTTTGGCCGCAATGGCATCCTGCCCTCTCACTTGCAGAAGGGGAAAGGGAGTTTCAGCTGACTTCACCCTCTATCTGCAGCCCCCACATGCCATCTCCCCAAAACCATTCGCAAGGGTCCCTCAATTCTCACAGGAGAAGATTTTCAGAGGTCATAGTGGGCTTCAGAGCAAAGGGAGAGTCAGGAAAGACCTGTTCCACTTATGGAAAGGAAACTAGGATCCAAGCCATTATCATTCCATTACAAAGAGTACTGGAGAACTGATCTTCAATTATCACTTTCTCCTTTCCTGCACTATCCCTTCCCACTTCTTGTGAAGCCCTCTGTAACTTAGGTATATCTTTAAAAGGAATGAACTCCAATATTCTGCATGAAAACAAATAGAAAGCTATTTTCAGAACTACTCAAACAAAAGAATATTAAGCTCTTGTTATGAAGTTTTTTGTAAGCATTAACATTCAGGTTTTATTATATATATAGTATGAAAGAATATGATACAACATGTAGTACACACTAAAAAATTAAGCCAAGAAACAGTTTCACTTACCAACAAGTCTTATTACATTAAGTGTAGTGTTGGTTAAAATGGGCGCATTCACCTTGCTGAGGCAATAATCTGACCGCTTTCTGCTCCTCAGGGTTTCTCGAGAAATACTAGGTTAAAAATATATTTGTTTTAAGTACATACATATATGCCACACCACACAGATGAGGGGGGAAACTAATGTTCCTTTTATATTTTGTTTATGCCCAGTATATAATGTTTATACACACACACACACACACACACACACACACGAGTCCAGTTTCTGGTACAAAGAACTGGAGCATGAAACTCTAAATTTAAGTTATGAGTTCTAAATTGAAATTATTCTGGCTCTTTCAGTGACCTTGGCAAAATGAGTTCATTTCATCCATTCAACTTTGCCAAACGTGAGGAAGAATATAGTACAGCCTCACCAAAAAGATCATATGATATTACCAAACACTTAAAATGAAGGTTCAAAAATGAAGATCAGAAATGAAGACTTTCACCTGCAACTGCCCCAAATTCTCAGATAATGCATATATATAGGTTCATGACTACACTCAGCTGCCAAACATTTTGCACAGAATGAAGCAGCAGTCACCTAAAATGAGCCAACCCACCACCACCACCCTAGCATTCTATTTGGAGAAGCATGTATCAAGCCAGGAGCGGCTGTTTGCTTTTGAAGAATTAGCTTGCCTCAAACCAGATGTAGACTTTACTGCAGGAGTGGGCAAATCATGGGCCACATGCAACTGTTGTCTGCCTTTCATGCAGCCCACAAAGTCTGCTCCACCCCAACCTTCACTGCCCAGGCAGGGAGAGAGCAGCCTCCCTGCATTCCCTTCATGGATGAAGGGAATGAAGCATTCCCTTCATGGATGAAGGGAATGAAGCATTCCCTTCAATGAATGAAGCATTCCCTCCATTGAAGCATTCCCTTCAATGGATGAAGGGAATGGCAGCCCCCACTCCACTCAGGCAGGGAATAAACAGCTCTTTGAAAGCATGAATCCCACTGGATCCAAACTTTCAAAAGTTCCCCCACTCCCACCCGCATTGTTCAGTGATCAGTGGGGAACAGCTGAATAGTACAGAAAAGGAGGCTGGGCTACAGATAATGTTTGCAGCACCACCCACTTTTCCCTGCTATTCAGCTGTTCCGCATAGATCAGCTGAGTAGTAGCGGAGACCACTGGGGAGGGACCCTGACTATGTAACCCCCAAGAACCTTAAACAATATGAATAAACTCCTCAGCTCTTATCCTTGATAATTATGATACTTAATTTCATTTTTACCAATTAACAAGAGAACAAAAGCTCTCAGCCCAAGCACCTGAAATGATCGATGACTTTATTTTAGAAGTAACTTGCAGCGTTTTATTTTCTGCACTTAAGAATTACTAGAGCTAGAAGGACCAAACCAAGCTCTCGTTGATTTTTACCATAAAAGCTGCAACACCAAAACCCTCCATTTATAAATATTTCTGTTCTCATGGCTCTCAACATGACCCTTCCAAAATTAGTCTCCATTTGATTCCAAGTCACCACTGATCTGTATACGAAGATGCTATGTTGCATTATGCAGATCCATCCATTTTAAAGGCCTGCTGTCTCTACCCTGAAGGACTGTCTGCTCTCATGTGAACCTGGCTACTCTGTGAGTTCATCTTCAGAAGGCTCTGCTCTGGGCGCTCCCTGCCTTTATTGGTGAAGCTGATCACAACCAGAGATGGAGCCTTTTCTGTGGTAGCACCCTGGTTGTGGAATAATCTCCCCGGAGACTTGCTCAGCATCTACTCTTGACTTTTAGGTGACACATTAAAATGCTTTAGTCCTCCTCTGCTTTAAATGATCGAGCTGCTTTTATCTGCTGTTATTGCTGCTTCTATGATTGGGATTATTATTAGGCATTTAATTTTCTGTTTCATCATGTTTTAGTAGTTTGATTTTATACTTTTTTGTTAGGCACCTTGGAAGATTTTTAAACTGTGTTCCAGGGTACCTTGAGGTTCCTCAGATAGTTATCAGGAGTTCCCCACTGAGAAGATCAGTAATGGTAGACAAGCTCCCTTTAAAAATGCTTGCCCACTCCAACCAATATTCCCCTACGAAGAACAGCTGCAGAAGCTCAGGTTCACACATATAGATAATAACACCTAACAGGCCTGGCCAGATATCTCTTTAAACAGAGAGTGTCCTAGAACATGACCCCAGAATCATCCACACTGTGCAAGACTTCCATAACAGATGTGCGTACACAAGGCTGGTTATTTTGTCACCCTGAGGAAGAAAATCCCACATGCCTCTGCCCCTCCATGGCACTAAAAACAATAATAAATTAAAGAATTGCCCTTTCATGACGCCCAAAATTAGCTGCCTGAGGCAGCCGCCTCACTCTGCCTGATGGTAGGGAGGCCCTGTAACCAATTGCTGTGGAAAGGGTTCCCTGAAAGATAGGAAGTTAGAGAAAGGCTGCTCTATACCTTTCGAAGTCTCAATAAGGACGAGTTGACAGAGAGTAGATATTTTTTCCTACGTATGTCATGATAAATAAATCCTCACGAAATGCAAAACATGCAATCAAGGTACCTTTTTACTGGGGCATCTCCAGTCTGCTCATCAACATAGTCCCTTTTCAGTTCTTCAGGAACATCACTGTCACTATCGTACTCTTGATAGGCACTCTTTTCCTGCTCATCCGATTCATACTATCAAAACAAAATGTAAGACCTTTCAGTTTCTTCATAACAGCTCAGAATGCACATAAAATGTCTCAGTAGTCCTTAGACTTTAACTCTGTTCACAGAGCAATGTTGTCTCAAGTAAGATTATGTTTTTGCCATTCCTCTCCTGATGGATGACAGACACTCTGCTCACAAAACAAGAGAATATATATAAAACACAAAGTACAGTACAAAGTATAGGGAAGGATGAAACAGTGCACTCACGCTAGTGCTATTCATGTTGCCCATTGCACTAGTTACATTGCACAAGCATTGTAAACAAGCATTGGTTTATGCTAGTGCAATGTCATTAGCCCTAGCACTGGGACACCGTTGGATACTACCCATCGATTTCTTAACTGGAACAAATATTTGGACTAGTTACCAACTGATGAGAGACCGGGGTGGGCAGTCTCTCACATGACTGTCCATGGTAAAATGTGTTTTATCACAATGTTACCCACCCTGAGTTGCAGGGATGGAACAGACTAGAAATTCTGAACAAAATATGCACAAATTATACAGCTGGGTCCAGATTTACACTGGATCAACTGTGCTGACAGAAGTGGACTTCCCAGTCCCTCTTTCCCACAACAGCCCTTCCAGCCCCCTGAAAATGCTACACAGAGTCAAGAGACCCTACTGAATGGGGTGAAGGTGTGATGTGGGAGGCAGAGGGGGAAGAGGCAGGGGGACCTTCCACAAGCAGATCCCTTCCCTGTTGTGGACAGACCCTTACTCTCACAGATGGAAGACCCAGGGTCCAATCCATAATCTATCTATCTATCTATCTATCTATATATATATATATAGCAGCTTTCAGTTTAGTAAGAGAAACAATGCAACTGAAACTTTGATCTAAATATAAGATGTCAGTTAAATGGTAATAAATTGCAAATCACCATGATTTAAGGTATTAGCTAAGTGCCTCCAAATAAATTACTGCCACATGTAAAATTAATGAAACCCATTTATAATGTCTGCAAATCTAACTACTGTCCAATCAGGTTTAAGGAAAACATGTATATAACTCATTTTTTCAGTATTCTAATTTCCTCTTCACGGAATGTTCTGTATCGCAAGTGCCACAGACAAGCCAAAAGATTGCCCAACACAAATTCATTTTCATGTCACTCTGAGGACTCAGTAATGCAAAATGCTGTAAATTGGGATGCATCCTTGCAAGGAGTAACAAAAATGAAGCAAAACAGCGAACCTTGCAAAACCACACCTGTCAGACTTCATAATAAATAGAATACAACTCAGCATCACCATAGACAATCCAAAACAAGGTTACAGAGAAACAGTACTACCACTTACAGAAAACCCCAATTCAAAGCAGATGTGATCATTGTGCCCCCAAGTGGTTGTTTCTGATGGTAGTCCTACTTTTAACTACAACTGACACGAGTCTTTTGCTTTTATGAAGACTTAAGGAGCTCACATTTTAGCAGTGGAATTCATGGTTAATTCATCGTGATTAACCATGAATTTGATTATTAATTTCACCATCAGGAATTGTAAGGGCAAAAAACAAAAACAAACCAACACTAAGGCATTTGCTTGACAGATGCACAGACCTTCAGCTAACAGCAGCAGCTTTAAAGTGGTAGCTCTGTTAGTCTGTTGCAGCAAAACCAACAAAGGGTTGGATCCAGATTTATGCTGGATCAACTGTACTGACGAAAGTGGACTTTCCCACCCCCTCCTTCCCATGGCGGGCCCTCCAACCCCCTGAAAGTACTGCACAGAAATTCAGGAGATCCTGCTGAACTAAGTGAGCTATGGTGCGGGGGGGGGGGGTCACCAAAATTGGACAGAGGGACCTTCTACAAGCAGAGCCCTGCTTCTCATGGAAGGCAGGTCCTGGATCCAACCCACCAAGTCTTGTACCACCTTAAAGACTAACAGTTTTATTGTAGCATGAGCTTTTTTGGATTGAAGATGGGCTGCATAGTCACCTGGGGGTAGGTAAATTAGACAGACAGATAGATAGACAGATAGATATTAAATATTAAAAACAAAGAAGAAAAAGAAATGTGTCTTTCTTTTAGGAAGTGAGTTCAGGAGATGGCAGCAGGTATGTGCAGCGCACAATAAAGGATCCAGTGAAATGAATGTAAGTGGGTGTGATCCCCTCCTGATTAGTGGCCACTAATAACAAACAGGCAAAATCAATAGTGTTAAACATGCACCAGAACCAGGAATAATTACTGGTTCGAATATCTACTAGATGGTCTCAAATTTTCTGGTCTTGGACAAGGTACATGAGAAAACAGTGGCGGCCCAACTCCAGGAATTCAGAGTGACACTGATTATCAGTCTGCTTTCCAACCGCCTTGGTCATTGTGATGGATGGACAAGGGAAAGGCAATCCAGTTCATTCTCCCAGATCTCAGTGATTTCAATACCACTGACCATGGTATTCTTCTGGAAGATCTTACTAATATTGGCCTGGGATCATGGTTTTATACTGGTCCCAGTCTGTCTTCTGAGGTAGGCGTTAAAACATGGTGCTGAGAGACTATTCCAGTGATGGCGAACCTATGGCATGGGTGCCACAGCTGGCATGCAGGGACCTCTCTGCGGGCACTCGAGCCATTGGTCACCAGATCGCAAAAAGACCATCCCCTTCTGCAAAACACTAATGATCTTGTTCTTTCTCACAGTGTGGAACAGAATGATTTTATTCTAGAATTCCTGTTACAGAATTCTTTTCTACATTGTTATCACATTAAAAGATTTTGAAGAATGATGCACAGAGCATGGCTTGGATGTAAAGCCCTAACAGTTGACCTGAGTGCTGCATGTGTTGCTCTCAAACTAACGGATTATGAGCCAAGGTTTGACAAATTATCAGCATGCATGCAATAGCAAAAATCACATTAATTGTGCAAAAGCATGCCCAATGCAAACTTTTACCTAATGCAGTGTTTGCAGTCCAAGACATAAAGTGTTTAAAATGTGTTAAGCACGTTTAGTTTTCTTGTTTATCTTGCTCATCCTAGTACAGGTTGACTTTTACTTTTACTAATCCGACACCTGTAGAACCCGGGGTAAAGCTTGCCCCATACAATTTAAGTCTGGCATATAATCATATTACAAGTTGAGAATCCCTTATCCAAAAATACATGTGCCTAATTATTTAAAAAGTTTGTATGAATTCCCTTCAGGCTATGTGTACAATGTAGTACTATAATAGTTTTTTGAGTTGATTTTTTTTCCAACAAAAAACTGTTTGTATCATTGAAAGCTCTGTTATTGTGTTTTTCTTTTAAGACAAAAGATGTTAATTAGTTCGGACAACTGTATGAGTTGTTTTTCTAAAACTAAAACCTCGGTATTCAGGTTTAATTGCAGTGTTGGCACTTTGAAATAAATAAGTTGGTTTTGTGTTGCAGTTTGGTCACTCGGGCTCAAAAAGGTTCGCCATCACAGGACTATTCCAACAATTGGCCATTGGCCTGAGAGCTGCCACAAGAGAGTGAGTGCAGTGTAGCGGTTAGACTGGGACTCGAGAGATCCAGGTTCTAGTTTCCACTCAGCTATGAAATGCATTGGGTGACTTGGGCCAATCACTGATTCTCAGCCTTACCTACCTCACAGAATTGTTGTGAGGATAAAATGGAGAGGAGGAGGAGGATCATGTAAGATGCCTTGGGCTCCTTGGAGGAAAGGCAGGATGTAAATGTAACAAATAATTAAATAATAAATAAGGTTCATTCTGTCTTGGATGCTATTTAACAGCAACACGAAACCGCTAGGTGAGCTGGGTGTCCTGGGATTTGAGGGATACCACTGACACCCAGTTCTTTTTCTCTTTTCTATTAAGTTCCAGGGTGGCAGCTGGGTTCTGAACCAGCATTGAGATTGGTGATGGATTAGATGAGGGCAAATAAATTGACACAATCTGGACAAGACCATATGCTGATGGCTGGGGAAATCAGTCGATATAGGACTTGCAACGAATGACACCCAGCTCTATCTCTCCTTTTCATCTAATCCAGATGAGGCAGTGGATGTTCCAAACCAGTGCTTGAATATGGCAATGAACTGGATGAGGGCAAATAAACCGAATCTCAATCCAGATAAGACAGAGGTGCTGTTAGTAGGTGGTTCATCTTCCCAGTCGAGTGGTGTCTGATCTGTTCTGGAGGGGATTCCATTCCCCCTAAAGTATCAGGTTCATAGTTTGGAGATGCTCTTAGATCCATCATCATAACTGGAGGCACAAGCGGCTTCAGTGAAACAGAGCACTTTTTATCAGCTTAGGTTGATATAACAACTGCAATCTTATCTGGACAGGGATAGCCTTGTTACATTTATTTATTTATTTATTTATTTACATTTATCAATGTACATTTACATTTACATTGATCCATACTCTAGTAATCTCCCAACTTTCGAATGCCTGACTGCCGTCTCCCAAAGCAGTTACTTTATTCCCAACTCAAGGATGGAAAGTGGAATATCGGTGGTCAATATAAGAGGTTTAAAGATGTTCATAAGGCTAATCTAAAAAAATGCAATATAAACATCGAAAACTGGGAAGCTCTGGCCCATGAACGATCTAACTGGAGGTTGGCCTTTCACAAAGGTTCCATGGACTTTGAAGAAGCCCGAGTGCAAGGTGAAAGGGAGAAATGTGCTAAGCGAAAAGCACGTCAAACGAATCCTTTACAGGACCATCTTCCATCTGGTAACCTGTGTCCTCACTGTGGGAAGCTGTGTGGATCTAGAATTGGCCTCCACAGTCACTTACGGACCCATTGCTAGAGTCTACACAATCCTCTTTAGAATTTCCTCCTTTTATCCTGGAAGACAATCTTACTCGGTCACAAGTGATCGCCTGATGATGATGAATCTCCCAACTAGATTACTGCAATGCGTTATATGTGGGGCGGCCTTTGAAAATGTCTGGAAACCTCAGCTAGTTCAAAATCAGGCATTAAAAAAATCACAGACTGATGTGGAAATTGGACAGAACAGACTTATGACTGAATATATGTGAAACTGACATGGAATGGATATAGACTGATCTATCCATTCTGCGTTCCCAGTTTGTTCCTTAGGACTGATTCAAAGTGCTGGTCCTGACCTGAATGCCCCAAATGGTCTGGGGCCAGGATGGACAGGTTGCTTACCTGTAACTGTAGTTCTTCGAGTGGTCATCTGTGCAGTCACACATATGGGCTCTGCGCCTGCGCTGAGCTTCCTTCGGAAATTCTTTAGCTGAGGTGAATTGGGCGGGAGCCCCTCCCCCATCGTGCCTGCTCCTCAGCACGGCTCCCGCCCATTCCCTCAGTTCCCTGAGACCGCCTATTGCGGCCCCATGAACCGAGAGATATATGTTGGTGTAATCTCTGACTGTTGTGGAATTACACTAAATAACATATTCATTCATAATACAATGAACTGGAGCGACGCACCCAGTCTCCACTGGCAGGTCCATCGAAATCGATAATGACGCCGTGCGGGGACGGATGGGTGGGTTGTGTGACTGCACAGATGACCACTCGAAGAACTACAGTTACAGGTAAGCAACCTGTCCTTCTTCTTCGTGGTCTCTGTGCATCACACATATGGGCAGAGTAACAAGCTGACTTACCGGTGGCGGGACGGCGGCCCACGTCACTGCAACACCGATGAGAGGACTGCCCGGCCAAAGGCGTTTGCTTCCCGAGCTCGAAGGTCAAGTCTATAATGTCTTATGAATGTCGTTGGCGTGGACCAGGTGGCTGCTCTACATAGGTCTGGTAGAGGGATGCCTTTTCCAAACGCCACTGACGTAGACTGCGCTCGGGTTGAGTGTGCTCTCACTGAACCAGGTAACTCTTTGCGCGCCATCTGGTATGCGAGAGTAATTGTCTCTACAATCCATTTTGAGAATCTTTGCCTGGACACAGGCTGACCTTTTGATTTGCCTCCATAACAGACGAATAGCTGCAATGTTTGCCTGAATGAGGCAGTTCGATCTTTGTAAAAAGCCAGGGCACGTCGCACGTCTAGTGCGTGCATCTTCCTCTCCAAGTCAGTAGTTGGGTTCGGGAAGTATGCTGGAAGGACTATGTCTTGGTTAGCATGGAATTCAGACACCACTTTTGGGACAAAAGAAGAATCAGGCCTGACAATTACTTTGTCTTTGTGGAAGACCATATAGGGAGAGTCTTCTCTTAGTGCACAGAGTTCACTTGACCTCCTTGCTGACGTGATGGCGACCAGGAAAGCTGTTTTCCATGTCAGCAAGCGGTGGTCTATGGTGGCAAGCGGTTCAAATGGCTTTTGCTGGAGAGCACGTAACACTAATGGTAAGTCCCAGCCGGGTATTAGGTTTTTAATTGGAGGGATGATGTTCCGCAGGCCTCTCAGGAACTGTTTTGTTAACGGGTGAGTGAAGACTGTTCCTGTGGTGGTATAAGGTCTATTGGCTGAAATTGCTGCCAAATACACTCTTATCGACGATAATTTTAAGCCTCTCAGCATCAGCGTGTGCAAGTACTCCAAAATTGTTTGAATTGGGCAAGTTTTTGGGTCTTGTCCAAATTGGGACACGAAGTTCGTAAAGCCTACCCATTTTCTAGCGTAAGACACCCTTGTAGACGGCTTGCGGGCAGCTTGCAAGATACTACGGATGGCTATTGGCAGGTTTTGTACCATCAGCGTCGAATCCTCCATGCCATGAGGGAGAGGCTCTTTAGGTCTGGGTGCTGAATCTTGCCTTGCGCTTGTGTTAGTAGCGTTGGGATGATTGGAAGCGACCGGTATTCCCCTCTGGAGAGATGCAGAAGTTGAGGGAACCACGGCTGTCTGGGCCACCACGGCGCTATCAGGATACAGTCCGTCCTGTCGGTCCAGACCCTCGAGACGACCCGTGTCAACAGAGGAAGAGGCGGGAAGATGTAGAATAGATGCCCCGACCACTGCATCATAAAGGCGTCTGTAATGGAGTCTGGATCTGACGCTGCTCTGCTGCAGAAAAGGCGGCATGCAGTGTTCTCCGAGGTGGCGAAAAGGTCTACTTGTGGGTGACCCCAGATTGAAAAGATCCAATGGCGTATCTCTGGATCCAGCTGCCACTCGTGGGATTGCAATGAGACTCTGCTGAGAGTGTCTGCTAAGGTGTTGTCCTTGCCTGCAATGTGGATCGCCACTAGGGAAATGGATCTTTGAATTGTCCAATTGAAAATTCTGAGGGTCAGCCTTGACAATCTCAACGACCGTGTTCCTCCTTGCTTGTTGAGGTAGGCAACAACGGTCGTGTTGTCCGTCACCACTTGGATATGTTGATTGTCCAGGTGTGACTCCAGTGCTTTCATGGCCTTCCACACTGCTAACAGCTCCAGCATGTTGATATGCATTTTGCATTGTATATGGTCCCAAGTGCCTTGAGCTGTGTGCCCTGCACAATGTGCTCCCCAGCCCAGGAGGGAGGCATCCGTTGTCAGAATTCTTGTTGGCTTCAACGGATGGAACGGTACGCCCTGAACAAGATTTCTTTCGTCTGACCACCACAGGAGTGTCACCTTGATGCTCCTTGGGATAGATAGGCGAACTGAAGGACACTGCTTTTGAGGGTTGTATGCACGGATAAACCAGTTTTGGATCGTTCTCATGCGCAGACGGGCATGGCATACAACTTGCACTGTTGATGCCATGTGTCCAAGAAGACGTTGAATCGTCTTTGCCGAGCTGGTCGTGGCACGATACACCGTTTTTGCTATGGCGAGTACTTTCTTTACCCTGTCTAGGGGTAAGTACGCCCGTTCGTGAGTAGCATCCAGCAGTGCCCCTATAAATTGAATTTTTCTGGTAGGAGACAGTATAGACTTTTTGGTGTTGAGGCACAAGCCTAGCTCCTCGAGGAGGTTCAGAGTTGTGCGAAGAGCTGACCTGAGGCGAAGTTTCGACGAGTCCACGACCAGCCAATCGTCGAGATACGGAAAAATCCGAATCCCTCTGGCACGTAGGTTCGCACAGACTGCCGCCATGCACTTTGTGAACACCCTTGGAGCGGTGGAGAGACCGAAGGGAAGAACCACAAATTGATATGCCTCGTCTCCTATCTTGAACCGTAGGTACTTCCGACTGTCTTGGTGAATGGCGATGTGAAAGTATGCATCTTGTAGGTCTATCGATGCAAACCAGTCCGTCTTGCGAAGCAGAGGCACTATAGACTGGATGGTGACCATTCTGAACTTCTTTGCTGTTATGAAGAAGTTGACAAGTCGGAGGTCCAAGATCGGGCGAAGTCCTCCTCCCTTTTTCGACACTGTGAAGTACCGAGAATAGAGCCCCTCCTGGAGGTGATGTGGGTGGACAGGCTGGATGGCGCCTTTCTGCAACAGAGTGTCCACCTCCTCCAACAATGGTGGAGTGGGCTGCGTGGTACTGATGCCGAGAAAAGGGGGGAGGACATCGAATTCGATCTGGTACCCTTGCTGGATGATTCTGAGAACCCAGCGGTCCTTCGTGACAGAGCGCCAGGACTGGAGGTACGCGGCTAGTCTGTCTGTAAAAGAGATTGCTGGTTCTGGGTTTGTCATGTCCTTTAGGTTTGTCATAGCCAGTGTCTTTGTCGTGTCTGGTTGATCGTTTTCTTTCAGTACGGTGGGGGAGTCAAAGGCGACGTTTGCTTGTTGCTCCACCCCTCCTAGGGCCTTGGTACCTTGCCTGCTGGGATGGTCTTCTTATTCTAGCAGACTGTTTGTCTTGAGGGCGTGTGTCCTGCCCTCTTTGTTGGTATCTCGGCCTAAAAGGAGATGAAGAGGAAGGGAATCTGGTCCACTGCCGAGGTTTGAATTGTCTTTGCCGCGGCAGCGTTCCAAGGCCCATCTTCTGTGCTGAAACCTTGGCCTTCTGGGCGGCGTCTAGAGAATCATCCGTCTTTTCGTTAAAAAGACCTTCTCCATCAAATGAAAGATTTTCTATGCGGGCCTTGACGTCATTGTTTAGCGCTGTTGACCTAAGCCACGCGTGACGCCTCAACGAGACAGCACCAATAAGAGACCTGGCATGGCAGTCCGTTTGGTGCCTGGCATTGTTCATCTGCAGCGTTGAGATGCTCATCGCTTCCGCTTGCAGGGTTCTTGCCAGGTCTCTTCTTTCTGGCGGCAGATCGTCGCAGATGTTCCCCAACTTTTCTATCAAAAAGTGTTGGTAGCGAGCCATGATTGCCTGGTAGTTGCTGACCTTCAACCCCAGGGAACCAGATGCGTAGATACGCCTGCCACAGGTATCCAATTTTTTTCCCTCCTGGTCTGTGGGGGTAGTGTGTTGTTTAGACGACGACGACTGGGCTGATTCCACAATGATGGAATTTGGCGCAGGATGGGAGAAAAGGAACTTTATCCCTTCAGGCTGCACCTTGTATAGTGACTCCAGTCTCTTGCCCACTGGTGGAATTGCTGTTGGGGTCTTCCACGTGTTTTTTACTGTTTTCAGCAAATAGGGTAGATATGGGACCAGCGTGGGTGACGTTTGTGTAGCCAGGATGAAACTGTACACTGGGTCCTCCACTTCTGGCTCCTCAGTTTGCGTCTCTATCCCCAGCGCTGCCGTCATCCTCATAACGTGGTCTGAGAAAGTACCCAAGTCCTCTGTTGGAGAAGTGGACGTTTGGGGTTCTATCCGCAGATCAGGCGAAGAATCTGGCACACCTGATAATTCAGAGTCACTGTCGGAGTAAGGCACCTCTGAAGAGGACTCTGATGGTGGTGCTTTTGATTTTGTAGTAGCACTTAGGTGCTTTGTCTTCGCCACTGATTTTCCAGTCTTTTTCGTCGATACGGGGCTTGCGCGGTGCCGAGAACGACGGTCTCTAGCGAGCGGGCTTCGATGCCGTGTCGAGTGCTCGACCTCGAGCGGGCTTCGATGCCATGTCGAGCGCTCGACCTCGAGCGGGCTTCGATGCCGTGCCGAGCGCTCGACCTCGAGCGGACTTCGATGGCGTGTTGAGCGCTCGACATCGAGCGGACTTCGATGCCGTGTCGAGCGCTCGATCTCCACGGAACGGCGACGAGACCGAGACCGACGTTCGCTGTCGACGGGGCTCGCTCGGTGTCGATGGCGACGCTCGATGTCGAGAGGCCTTTGATGGCGACGCTCGATATCAAGAGGGCTTCGATGGCGATCGGTGTGCTCTGTGGTGAAGGATCGCTGCTGCGATCGAGAGTGGTGGCCAACATCAATAGAGCTGCTCTGATCTCGATGACGGCGGCTGGAGTTGTAAGAGCGAGATCGAGATCGATAGCGTCGATCCTGGCCCGCATCGATGGTAGCGCTCTCTCTTTCCCTTCGATCCCGAGGAGAAGTGCGGCGCCGTCGATGGCGTACATCGTCTCTCCGATAAGTACGTGCGTACCGACGTGGAGAATAGCACGAAGACGATGTCGATGTCGAGCGTGATTCGCCGCTTCGGTGTCGAGAAGGAGTCATCGAGATGGAGCAGCTTCTCCGTGGCAGTTGTGCACGCTCAGGCCTCGGGGAGGCAGTTGGCACAGGCGTTGGGGAGTCCAATATTTCCCCTTCAGAAATCGAAACGACATGCACCGAAGAATCCTTAGGTCTTTTTGGAGACGAGGGTGCAGAGGTCTGTTGCCTGGCCGGTGAAAGCAGCTTCGATCGATGGGACGAGCTCGAAGCTGGTCTTTCGACCCGAGGAGGTGATTTCGATGCCGCGCGACTCATGGCCGACTGGGCGGGAGTTGCGGGCTCAGAAAGAGGTCGGCCATGTTTTGGGCTCCTTGCCTTGGAGGCCTCTTCCTCTTTTCTCTCCTCCCTGGAGCGTTTCTTGGCCTTTTTGGCCTTTATCTTAGGGGCGGCTTCCCTGTGAGCCTCAGGCTGAGGTGTAGCCGTTTTAGATGTGGTCGCACGAGGCATAGACGGGCCTGCTGCCGATAAAGTCTGTTGCCACAGCGAGGTCTTTAACTTTAAGGCCCTCTGCTTCCTTGTTGGCTTCGTAAAGGCCTGGCAGTGCTTGCATTTTTCCACAATATGCTCCTGGCCTAAGCACAGCAAGCACAGAGAATGCCCATCGGCTGGAGGCAATTTGGCTTTACAGCCGGAGCACTTTCTAAAGGGGGCCTTAAGAGCCATTATCAACAGATAAGTAAAACTATTACTAACAGATAAGGAAAGCTTTGAAGGGGAATAAGGTTAAGATAGAGCAACGGGGGATTAACTTTTTTTTGTTTTGTTTTGTTTTTTTGATAGAGACAAAGAGTGAAGGGGGGGAGGATTAAAGTCGTGAGGAAAAAGTAGAGGAATAACACTAATTTTTTTGTACTCAGCCAGGAGAAGAAGGAGAACCTCGAAGAAAGACTATAGCAATAGGCGGTCGAAGAGGAACTGAGGGAATGGGCGGGAGCCGTGCTGAGGAGCAGGCACGATGGGAGAGGGGCTCCCGCCCAATTCACCTCAGCTAAAGAATTTCCGAAGGAAGCTCAGCGCAGGCGCAGAGCCCATATGTGTGATGCACAGAGACCACGAAGAAGAAATCTTAATGACTGCCTTCTCCAAGATGAACCTATCCATTCACTCAGGCCATCTTAAGACATCCTGCTCCATGTCCCATAAATTATGGAACTCCCTCCCAAGGAAGGCTCCCTTAGCTACCTCACTACTGGGTTTTAGCTGGCAAGTCGAGACCCTTCTTTTTCTGAGGGCACCCAGGAATATTGTGCTTCATGTGTCAACTCAGCAGTTTTATTACAGCTGTGCTGTGGTTTTATTGATTTATAAGGTTGCTTGTATACAGACGTTAAGCTGCCGAGGATGGAAAGGCAGGATATCAGTATTTTTAAATAAATGGATTTTCCATAATGTGTGTTTATATACAAAAGATACAGACAGATCAAACTGTAATGTCCATTCCCTACTGAATCACAAGAAGCTAAACTGGCTGATATTAACACAAGAGCCGATATAGAAAAGGCTGAATCATTTGGATCTAATTGCCTTATGATAACTTTGCATTGTCCTGCTTCTTTTCTAAGTGATGCACAGCTTTCAGGAACATTAACTTGTCAGAAAAAAAATACTGATCCATTTCACAACAAAGAGATTGGCTTTGCCCAGAAAGGTTGGCATCGATTCTTAAAAATAAACAAACAAAAATCTGAGTTTCATGTTTTGAGAAGTGGCATAGGATTATACAGCAAACACTATTTTTTTGCCACCTCTCCTTTTAAAATTAGTGGGTTAAAAATACAGTCCCCTACCATAGATTAAGAGCTTATACGTTTCCTTACCCCATTAGAAGCTAGCACATCTTCAGTCTCATCATCCTTGTTGTTGGCTTGGATTTCAAAGGGGTTCCCTCCATTACAATACTGCTCAAACAAAGTTACGGTTCCCTCTATTTCTGAAGCAGGCTGTTTGCTTGGTGACACAGAAGGGGAACGTGACTGTGCCATGAACTTAAATTCCTATTAATACAAATGGAAGATAATTTATAGTCTCTGTCATGCAGTCTAAATATTGATCCATATAATTAAGGAGTACCTTCTGGACAAGTGCTGTGATATTAGTCTTTCAGCTAACATGACTTTCAACCTTACATTTTTCTTTTTAACTTAATGGTTAATTTGATGCTTGTATAATTTTAACAGACTTGTCCAATTATCTCAGATAACACATCCTGCAGTTTGGAAATGAAAGTCTTTCAAAACACAGATTAAGTTAATTAGTGTATTGTGTATTGTGATGAATTACGTGACCAGAGAATTAAACGTGAACAACTAGGGGAATAACGCCTCTGGCTTTTACAGCTACTTAAAAATACATCAATATAAACATATATGTTTTGAAAGGGTGTCAACTGCACATGAAGTTCAGTTTCCAGAGACTGCCAAAAGTGCTGTTTACCAATTTATGTATCATAACTTCCATTTTATTGCTACCTTAAATATTAAGAATAGCATAGGATTCACATATGCAAAGACAAAGGCCCAGTTGGACATGATGCTAAAACTGTAGTTTAGCTTCATGAGAACGAGCCATAGCATGCCTTAGGCTCCCACGCTCTCCCACCTCCTTCCAGTGTGGCCGCATTTGCCTAAATGAAGCCTAAAAATAAAAATGTAAGGTAGCACACATCCAGTGTTGTTCTGACACTTGGTAGCTCAAGTGCTTTCTCTTTCCCTGCGGCCACATGAAAATTGCAGTGGGGGTGTCACAGGCATAAAGGACTCTTGCTGTTGAATTTGTTCAGTAGAGAGAGTGTCAGGGCTAAGTTTCAACAAGCCTAGGGGGAGGGCTGGGGGGGTTATATTGCCCCCCACCAGGCCATCCATGGGCTGGATGATGTCCGTGGGCATGGCCATACCCACAAGCATCATCACCCCCACCCTGCCCATTTTACCTTTCTTAATGCTGAGAGAGGCACAGAGTTCCATGCCTGTCTCAGCACAGAGAAATGGACTTGCCCGGTGATGGGTGGAGCAGTTCCTGCCAGTGCTGCCCAAGTTGGGTGCCTCCTTCGTGTGCTTCATTTAGGCAAATGCTTGGAACTTTCTGGACACAACATTCCCAACTTCCTAAACTTTGGTTAAGGAAGACAGGATCAAGCATCTGACCCGCACACTTTTTCCTTGCATACCAGCTTTGACACTGTGATAATGGTCTCTTTAAACAAGAATTCCTTGTTACATCTAAAACCGGGAACTGCGGTTTAATGCTGGTTTACTAAAAAGATCTTAAACCAGGATCAAAAAATGGTTAAAGATCTTGGTTAGTAAAATGACATTTATAGTGCAATCCTGAGCAGGATTACTCAGAGGTAAGTCCCACTGAGTTCAATTGGGCTTACTTACTAGTAAGTGTGTTTAGGACTGCAGCCTAAACCACACTTCCTGCTTTGGACATAATGAGGAGTTGTGGTTTAAAGCAGGGGTGGGCAACTTGTGGTTCTCAGATGTTTTGGCCTGCAAATCCCATCAGCCCTCACCCTTTGCTATGCTGGCTAGCATTGGTGGGAGTTTTATCAAGCCATCACACTGGCTCTTTCCTTATTTGCCTTTAGACAGACGGTAAAGGCTGTTTTGTTCCGTCAAGCTTTTAATGCTGTATAATATTTGGTTGCACTTCAATTTTAATGCTGTTCACAAGGTTTATTGAATGCAGGTGGGGCCTGCTCCTTGCATTTGCTTCTTTTTTGCAAAGTTTTAACGAGATTTTTATTAGACATTGCCCCAGGTGCCTCGGAGGTGGAGGGCGTGATTTATAAATTTAATAAATAAATAAATAAAGTAATTAAATGATAGATTGGCATGTGTTTATTATACAAAACCCATTTCTATTTTTTCTTTCACTGCATATCAATTAATTATTTTAAATCAGGACAAAAACTGGTCAAGCAGAAATTAGTGTGTGGTACAAAAATCCAAAATTGCAAAACCTACAGGATTTTGACATGGCTCTTGATATGGTCACTGTAGTATATTTTAATTTACTTGTACAATACAACTGCACCACACACACTATGGAATTCAAGCTGGCAGCAAGCATCACACCAGTCTTGACCAAAGTAGCCTTAACTATATATACCAAGAATTCATCCCATTCCTGCTTTAAGTGTGGTTGGGACTTACATGAAGTTGTAATATGCTGAAGCTTGATTTAACAGGACAAAGCTCCCATGTCTCATTCTCTAAGAACATTCGCAGCTCTTCAAGACGGGTTCTAAAGCAAACAACTGAGTATCAACAAAAGCACACAGTATAACAAGCTAGCTATAGCCAATAAATGAAAAAGCATCACAATATGGAAAATATCTAGTTGCATTCCCCTTTAAGAACTTCCCCATATATTTTCATGATACTCCATCCAGGAGCTGATCACATTTCCCCTCTACTATGTGGTTCTCTAAAATGGATCTTCTGTGGCAACACACAAGACTTGAGAGTCTGGTAAGAAGGCAAGCATTTAGGGGTAGGAAGTGGTGAGGGAAACTGTACCCATCTATGTTGCCATGAAGCTCAATGGCAGTATGTGGGTAGAACCAAAAGCAGTGGGAGATGGAAGACCTGAATAATATTTATTTATTTATTATTCCTCTTGCAAGGAACCAAGGCGGCTTCCTTAACCCCCTCCTCCTCCCCATTTTATTCTCACAACAACACTGTGAGGCAAATTAGGCTGAGAGTCAATGACTACCCAAAGTCACTGAGTGAGTCCTCATGGCCAAGTGGGGACTAGAACTCAGGTCTCCCGAGACCCAGTCCAGCACTCTATCCACTATGCAACACTGGCTCTCTGGGTCTTCACTGGGTGCGTGATGTGCACTGCACAGTGGAGTGACAGGCAGAGCAGTTTTATTCAGATTCCAGCATCCATGTTTTAAAGCAGGGGTGCAGAACGTCAGGTCCAGTGGCCGAATTCGGCCCTCCGGAGTTCTTCAGGGGCCACACCCCTTTCACCTGACCACTGATTGTTTGGTGGTTTCCTAGCGTTTGTGCAGTTTTTTCCCCATTTTAAAAGCTTGAAATGCTTCTCCTAAGGCATTTAGTTACTGGCAGTAAGAGCTTTAAGCCAAAATATGCTGGTATTCTTGGTATTTTGGTTGCACCCTTTTTGCCTTTGGCCCACCCACCACTGGAATGTAGCCCCCAAGAGCTTCTCCTAGTTGGAATTTCATGTTTGGGTTGAAAGAGGTTCAACAACCCTGTTTTAAATAAA
Source organism: Shinisaurus crocodilurus (assembly GCA_021292165.1). Taxonomy (NCBI): domain Eukaryota; kingdom Metazoa; phylum Chordata; class Lepidosauria; order Squamata; family Shinisauridae; genus Shinisaurus; species Shinisaurus crocodilurus. The sequence continues at coordinate 37,379,956 of CM037880.1, read as the reverse complement.
TGAAATCTCTTTTGTAAGGATTATGGGTTAGATGCAAAAGTGCTTTGAGTAAGCAGAAATGCTCACACAAGGTGCCCCCATAAATGATGCCAATTCCCCTCTTCCACTGCACCCACCCCCATGACCTGTTCTGAAGGTTCACCTGATCTACAAGTTTTCGGGGGAACATAGGGGGCTGCACTGGAGGGGGAAGCCTTGTTGTGCAAGCTGGACCCCACTCATGCTCCTCTTGAGCCAACCCTAGGAATGTACTGTGCAAAGAACTTGAAGTCCCTTATGTCACCTTGAAATCTTAAGGAAACCCGTTTGGACTTTTGGAATCTCAACAGACACTGCCTGCATATAATGAAAGCCTGTAATAGTAGCAGTAAAATTTATATCCCACATTTCCATGTAAAAGCCCAAGCTAACAATAAAATACATAGAAATCATTAAATACAGACACAAAAAGAGCAGATAAAATGATCAAACAACAAAATCCAGATAAAATGCAGAGCAGTGGGAAAAGAAGATAAAGCAACTGAACTTCATCCACAATAATAAAGGCCAAAGACGTACTTTAAAAAATCAAAACTAAATTACTGAGAATGCCAAAATCCAAATTTTAACAGACTCCAGAGTATTTATGTCAATGCACATATTATCTTCTAAACTCATGCCCGAACTCTCACCTTTCATTATTTAACATTATTACATTTTACCCCCATTTTTCCTCTAAGAAGCTCAGAACACTGTACACCCCTCACACACCATTTCATCCTCACAAATCCCTGTGCGGTATGTTAGGGTGAGAGATAGTAAGCTTCCTAGATGAACTGAGATTTGAGCCTAGGATTTCCTAGTCCTAGTTCAGTGATGGCGAACCTTTTTGAGCCCGAGTGACCAAACTGCAACACAAAACCAACTTATTTATTTCACAGTGCCAACACTGCAATTAAACCTGAATACCGAGGTTTTAGTTTTAGAAAAACAATTCATACAGTTGTCCGAACTAATTAACATCTTTTGTCTTAAAAGAAAAACACAATAACAGAACTTTCAATGATACAAATCAACTCAAAAAATTATTATAGTACTACATTGTACACATAGCCTGAAGGGAATTTATACAAACTTTTTAAATAATTAGGCACATGTATTTTTGGATAAGGGATTCTCAACTTGTAATATGATTATATGCCAGACTGAAATTGTATGGGGCAAGCTTTACAGGTCCTTTCCCTGCTTCTACAGGTGTCGGATTAGTAAAAGTAAAAGTCAACCTGTACTAGGATGAGCAAGATAAACAAGAAAACTAAACGTGCTTAACACATTTTAAACACTTTATGTCTTGGACTGCAAACACTGCATTAGGTAAAAGTTTGCATTGGGCATGCTTTTGCACAATTAATGTGGTTTTTGCTATTGCATGCGTGCTGATAATTTGTCAAACCTTGGCTCATACTCCGTTAGTTTGAGAGCAACACATGCAGCACTCAGGTCAACTGTTCTGTTAGGGCTTTACATCCAAGCCATGCTCTCTGCATCATTCTTCAAAATCTTTTAAATGTGATAACAATGTAGTAAAGAATTCTGTAACAGGAATTCTAGAATAAAATCATTCTGTTCCACACTGTGAGAAAGAATAAAATCATTACTGTTTTCAAGAAGGGGACAGTCTTTTCGCGATCTGGTGACCAATGGCTCGAGTGCCCACAGAGAGGTCCCTGCGTGCCAGCTGTGGCACCCGTGCCATAGGTTCGCCATCACTGTCCTAGTTCAACACTCTAACCACTATACCTCACAGGCTTTCTTCCTCTGGATATCAAGTACGGTACTCTCTACTTCCATGAAATCAGAAGTTATCTGATTTTGACACTGCAAAGGCAAATCCATCAGTTCTTTCTGAAAACCTGGGGTCACTCTTACCAGAACAAGCTCTTTACAGGTGAGCTTGCAAAATTGCTCCCCCCGCCCAGCCACCACTAAGTAAACTCATTCTCCAAAATAGCCATAGCTCCCAATAAAATGCTTCATGAATTCAGTCTGCATCACAGGTTATATAAACCAATGTTCTTGATGACATCTCTATATTATAGCTTGTTTTTATCAGTACATCTATGGCCCACTTGTCTACATATGTCAAGGAGGACAACTGCTCTTTGAACAGCTCCCAGCTAGATAGCTTTTATGCACTAATGCATCTTCAAAAGCATCTAATGTTTCTTAATTAAGTACACAATGGGAAGCAAGAGCTGGTATGCACACGAAGTGTAAAGCTTAAAACTTCTGAAAGCTTTAGGTGATTCACAGCATGATATTTGTATAATATTTTTACAGCCTGATGCAAATCATTACATCTTCAAAAGGGTTCTACCAACAACATGAACAAGTTAAATCTCTATAACGCCCACTCAACGTCAGTATGCAACAGTCACTGTCACAAACTATTTACTCAGACTACTCAGAAGAACAGGTCTAAATATGCTTATTTCTCTAGCAACTTTCAACAAGTATGTCTACCACCACCTTGTCCCAATCAGCCCAAATGATTACCCAACTGGCAAAAGGAATGAAACAGCTAAAAATATTCCCTGCAATATTTCTAACTTTCTCTTCTCATCATTTATGCAACAACAATAGCAAAGATTTGCAAATTACCTTTTGGTAGCAATTATTAAGGGCAGACCTGTCCGCTGACCTATCCCCTTCCAGAAATGAGTGTTTCTGCTTGTTTTGGGGCTTGCCTATGGAAGCACTAAATTGTCATTCCACAAGCAGTAGGGGCCGCTTGCGGAACGGAACTGGTGGGGCTGGCCACGTGCAGACCAGAATAGGCAGCCAGTTCCACTAGTGGATGGGCAGCATTAGATTCTGCCCAGGGTCTCTACATTAAATAGTCTTCTGGCTATATTTTCAGTCCTGTACATTTTTGAAAATATAGGTGAATATTTTCCTAAATAAGCACCTTGAGACTCAGGTAGGCATATGTTTATTTACAGTAGACCATAGCTCAGTGGTAGAGCCATGCTTTGAATGCAGCATCTCCAATTAAATGGTAAGATAGCCGGTGAAGGCAAAGACCTCTGCCTGAGACTGTGGAGAACTGCTGTCAGTCAGAGTAGTCAATACCGGACTAGATGGACAAGTAGCCTGCCCTGGTATAAGGCAAGTTCCTGTGTTCTTACACTCTGTGTGGCAATCCTGGGTTTGTTGTTGTGTAATATGTGAAAGTGTCATTAGGATCCAGGTACTAGGCAAGAATTTACTGGAACATCAACAGAAATCATGCACCAATTAAAAAAAAAAAAATTCCAGCTGAAAATGCTACACCCTTCATCAAGCAAAGTTTTCAGAAGGAACTTTGATCAATACTGACATTAAAAAGGTTTCAGACAAAGAATTCATTTTCTCATTTTAAAAAGTTTGCACTTACGACAAAGAAAAATGACTCCTATAACTGATACCAAATACAGTAAAAACTTACCTGTGGTAGTTCTTGAAATAATTAACACTTTGTTTTCGAATGGATTCTTGCAAAACTTCTGACTTGCTACCACAAAATTCTTCTCCAACTTGCATCAGTCTACAACAAATGATATCTTGATTATATACTCACTTTGGCACGTAATAGCAGCTGAGAACACTTCCAAAATCTGTTCAATTGTCATGGTTTCACAATTCCTACAACCCTGGTAACTGAAATTCTGTAAAGGACCTTTTCAACATTTTCTCAGCCGACTAAAAATTAAGATGCCCAAGGATCCTTAAAAAAAAAAGCCATGGAAGTTTAAAAAAACAACAAAGTTTTTAAAAAATTGAATTGGTCTAGGGTTGTATTATAGATATGGCCTAAAGCTAGTTGGGGAAAAGATGAATCTCAGGCATTTCAAGGTATTTACTTCTTCTAACATGTAGCAGTCCCATTCACAAACCACTTAAAATCAGAATACTTGGACTTATAACTGATTTGGGCTCATCAAAATGAAGCCACAGACTTCACTTTAACCACAATATAGCTGTTTGAACTCTAAGAACGGCTTTGACACTGGAAAAAAACGAATCCATTTAACCATCAATACAATTCATGTCTAAATACACAGAGTAGGTAATAATAACCATTACCATCACTTATATTGCTTACCACCGCTAGCACCACACAACACTGTTAGCTTTTTCTGTATAATTCTTTCTTATGTTAACTTCCCATTTGCCACTTCACCAAAATAGATGGCCCTGAAAATACCTGCTGATAATATCCAGCACAAAGATGAAGTCATCATATTTGAAGTTAGACATGTCTGTGCCCAGCAAATAGGTCTTCACTTTCAGTTGGACATCCTACAGAAAAGCAAACATATTGAAGGTCTCTAGACTTACTGTTTCATGTTTCTACTATCATTGATTGTATTGGTGCTGGGCATAAACAGAAACCTCTTGAAGAGCCTGGATGTTCAACCTTAGGTTGAAAAACAGCAAATGACCAACATACTTGTGGTATGGATTAAAGCTGTTTGACAAGGTTTTAATTTTAATCTTAGGAAGAACTTGTTCGTCCCCTCCATATATACCATAACCGACAGCCTGGTCAACATGTTCTAATAACCCACAGTTAACCGTGGGTTGTCGAGAAGACGAGCAGGAGTGAGTGTGCATGCTGGTTCCTGTGCGCCCGCTCACTACAATAAACCATCCAGGGATATTTCATCCCTAGATTATTTATCGGAGCCAAAGTGGGGGAACTCACACACATGCTCACTCCTGCTCATCTTCTTGACAACCCACAGTGGGTTGTTACAATGTGTAACAACTCAGTGGTTTCACAGCCACATTGCTACCAGTATGCTTTATTTAACAAAACAAACAATTCAGAGTTTTGAGGTTCCAATTCCAAATCTTTAATGAAGCCACAATCTGGATTGAAATCACACTGGAAATCCCATTAAAGCCTATAAGAATTTAGAGTCCTTTTGAAACTACTAAACATACATTATCATCCAGCTTTCTATCCCAGGCCTTATTGTTAGGAACAACAGAAAATTATATGCACAATATGCACATATGTACAAATGTTGAAGCTGTTTTGAAAAAGACAGTGCCCCAGTGATTTCAGTGGGAAAGTAAGGCACTGGCTCAATTCATGTCCACTGAAATCACTGGGGCTGGATTGCACCCATTCCTGGTATTTGCAATGTCTACCCTATCTTGGGGGCAGGGATCATTGTGCAACATTTCCTAAGGAAGAGATATGAGTTGACATATGTATCCTGCCCTGTCTCATCATATTGGGATGCATATTCCACCACGAACCACTAAAACAGGAGTGGACAACTCGCAACCCTGCAGATGTTTTGGCCTAAAACAGCATCCCTCACCATTGGCTATGCTGACTAGGGCTGATGGAAGCTGTAGGTCAAAACACCTGGAGGCGCACAAGTTGCCCAACCCCTGCTCTAAAGAAAACTTAGGATGGCATATAGCATGCTAAATCATCAGTAAAACATTAATTTTAATCACACACATACCCCAAAAGGGCAAAACCAAACCGTGAAATACTATAAAACAGCACACATAGAAACAAAGGTCTTCAAATAATGCTTATTTCCCAGGTCTACATCTCTTGTCCATTTAACACAAAATGGCCACACCTTTTCATTGTGTTATGCTCTTTAAACTCTGTTTGAAGAACATGAAGCTATGCCACAGAAGTGAAGCCATCTTAGCTTGATGCTACAAACCACCACAGAGAACACTTTCATACATTTACTGGATTTTTTAGAACAGAATGTATTTCAAGATGAGCATTTATTTGGGGGGGGGGGGGTAGGAGAGCATGTTGCTTATTCAAAACAAACCTGCCATATTCGTGAAAGTCCATGTTCCAATTTCTTTTTCACATAGCTGCGGTCAAAATTAGTCTCTTCAGCACCCATAACATTGCTTCCATCTGGAAGATAATTTAAGTATTTTTCATGCAAGCTGCCTGAGGAAAAAAGTTAACACTTGCTTTTATGTGAGCCAAATTTCACAGACTCTAGGATCCCTTCACTTGTTCTAAGCGTGCAACAGCTCAAAATGTAAAGGCGTTTACATATCAATGCAAATAAGAGGAAGCTCCATGTCAAATATCATACACGATCCCATAAGATGAAATGAGTGGAGCAATCCTGGACTGCTCTGGGGCCACTGCTACTCCAGTGGAATAGCTGCTGTATCCATCCCAGGGCAGGAGGGGGAAACATGGCAGAAATAAAAATAAAAACTACCCACTTGATTGCATTTAAATAATCAGGCGCTGGTACAACTCTGTGTACACCAGCTTTCAACACCAGCATAGTAGGTAGGGTAGCGATCTTATGATGCAGGCCCAAACCACCTGGGTCATGATGTATTATACACTGGCCATGATACACTAGCTCATGATGCACTATACATTCAAAGTGCAATCCTATGCATATTTAAACAGGAAAAAAAGTCCTACAACTCCCAGCATTCCCCAGCCAGCCATGTTGGCTGGGGAATGCTGGGAGTTGTAGGACTTTTTTCTGTCTAAACATGCATAGGATTGTGCCCTTAAACGATGATCAGGGTTCAAACAGCCACCTCCACATTTCTATGCAAATCATAGTTATCTGCATAGTTATCACTAGTTCCCAAGGACAACCAACCTATCACCTTTATCAATGTGAAGAATAACACATTGGAAAAGGAATGTCTTCACTAAAGGAGAGAGACGCTGAGAGGAACATTGCAAAGCACGTACGTGCGCACACACAACTGGGACCTCCCCCTTTAGGAGGTACTGATGAGTATGGACACCAAGAGAGATCCTGTCCTCCAACTGTTTTGTGCTTTTATGGTTGTTACATATTGATTATTGAAAGGTTTTTGAGACTTTTACCGAAATAAAAAGAATGCCTCTTCCCAGTTATACAGTTTGAGATCTATGGATCATTTAGCCTCCATTTGCCATGGTTCTCTCCACCCACTCCTCCCCTTAGGTCACTGACATGTGTTAATGTGGAGAAAAAGCCTGACATTGCATACACCTTGCCCCACATACCACCTGCATAATCTCCGCCAGAGGCAGAGGAGCCCCGGTGAACTGTTCATATTCTTCCAAGGAGGCCAGGTGGGGCCTCTATGCACACATTCGAATGTTAATGGTTATCTCCAAGCACTCACAATGGCTTCCCAAGCACCCCCAAGCACCCTTAATGGTTCATGGTCAAGAATGCACCCAAAGCCACCTCACCCCTCCTACCTGGCTGGACTGGTTCGTCCTGCCTGAGAAAGGAGGGGTCCTGCTATTGGAAAGGGGGGGGCAAGGGAGAGGGATAACGGGGCAGCCATGGCTACTGCTCTTTGTTGGATCGAGGTGGGACGGAGCACGAAGTGGGCCATCGGCTAAGGCCACCCTAGAATGATCAACCCCCAAGTTGAAGCGCCTGGGTATGCTAGTGTAGGTTCTCGGTTGCTAGTTTAGTCTAGTGTAGGTTCTCAGTTGTCCTTTTTTTAGTTCTGACTGTGTGTAAGGAAAGTGTTCCATTCTGTCAATTTCATTTCCCTTATCTCCCCACCTAATTTGTAACTGAGAAACGTACTTTTTCTTTACCCTAAGCTGAGTCTGTAGGTCAGCGATGGCGAACCTATGGCACGCATGCCACAGGTGGCACGTAGGGACCTCCCTGTGGGCACGCAAGCCATAGACTGGAACACAGAACAGGAGGAGCGGAGCGGCAAGTAACCATGTCGCCACACCAGACCGCTGGGTCCCATCGCGTCATTTTTGCCACCAGGAAGTTTCCAGGGCTGGGTAAGGCAGGGCAGAGCGGAGCACAGCAGCAGCCTCGCTTCACACCGCTCCTTCCCTCCCTCAGGAAGTCGTGGCAAGGCAGGGAAGGTCTCTCTCTCTCTCCCCCCCCCCTTCAGGACTGGCCTGGCTTGGGGGGAGGGGACACTGGAGCCAGCCGAGGTGGCAAAAAGAGGCTGAGGTGGGGAAGACTCCCAAGCACTCGCACTCAGGTCTGCTTCCTTCCTGGCACAGGGGATTTATGGGGGGGGGAATCTCCAAAGCAGCAGCATTAGCAGCCCCCCACCCCATGGACGAAGGGGAAGTCCTGGGCGTGGGGGTGGGAAGAAAAAAGCAATTGTGGGATTGCTTTCCATTCATTGAACGGAGAGAGGCTGGCGAGGAGAGAGGCTGGCGAGGAAAGAGGCACTGGGAATGCTGGCGGCTTTTCAAAGTTCCCTCCATGTGCTTATCAACTTTGGATGTGATAAAATAAAAAGTGTGTTAGGGGGGGATGCTACTCTGTCTCTAGCCTGATCGTCCCAAATTCCAGCCTTCCAGGTATTTGTTTGACTGTGTGGGTGTGGGAGAGAAAACACAGTGAGGATAATCTGCAGCAGCTCTTGGGCTCACTAAGTGCTGGAGCGTCCTGGAAACAGCTGCAGAGAAAAGCTGGGATCCCACAAACACGTTTGGCAGCCGGTGATCAAAGGGAGGGAAACGTGTGTCTTTAAAAACAACACATCAAAAAAACAAAACAACCCCAAACCACCCTTAGTCCTTCTTTACCCTTTCCCTCTTCAGGCTGGAAATATCATGCCTAGGGAAGAGAAACCCAAGGCACAAAACTTTGCAGATGCTACATATATGACTTTGGAGTTGAGCTGCAGAGACTTGTGAAAACCTAGTTCCTGCTCAGGGATTCTCTGGGTTTGCTGCTGCTGGAGCCATTTCCCTCCCATCTGTCTCTGCACTCTGCAGCGAGACAGAGATAGGCGCCAGTCGTTTTATTGCTCTGCTGCCTGCTGTGGCTTTCCAGTGCAGGAGTGAGGGCATTGTTGGAGACCCCTTAATGGTTGGGTCGCTGGGAAGGAGCCCTTAGCTTTCCCCATATGCACTCCTTGTTGGGAGTGAAGCTCTTTCTGCAGTATTGCTGATAACCTCTCCTCCCCCTTCTCGCGTGCGCGTGTGTGTGTGCGCGCTTGTGTGCGCGTGTGTGAGAGAGAGAACCATAGCATTCGTGCCTCCTGCATAAATTATAATGGGGGGGGGGTTTACAAGGAGTTTGCCTCCACATTAGCTACCAGAAAACCTTTCTAAACTGCTTTCCTTGTTCCTGTAGCATTTTTGTGGGAAGTGCTGGGATGACAGGAAGAGGAAAAACCGCAGATCAGATGGTTGTTTTTATTTTTTATTTATTATATTTATACCCCACCTTTTTTCCTGCAAGGAACCCAAGGCAGCTTACATAATCCTCCTCCTCCTCCTCCTCCTCCTCCTCCTCCTCCTCCTCTCCATTTTATCCTTACAACAACCCCGTGAGGTAGGTTAGGCTGAGAGTCAGTGACTGGCCCAAAGTCACCCAGTGAGCTTTCATGGCCGAGCGGGGACTAGAACCCGGATCTCCCGAGTCCCAGTCCAACACTCTCAAGAATAAGAGCAGAACAAGACAATCCGGGTGTAGTGTCATAGTTCTTGTACACACCTAAGGAAGTTGCCAGAGAGCCAAATGTTCTGTTCAGGAACTTTTCAATTAATTTCTGTGTTTCCTATGATTGGGTCAGGTGGAGGAGTAAGCAAAGTTACTCCATGCCTTCTTTTATCTCCCCTCTGTGTGCACACTGGTCTTTAACACTATGTTCTGATATTCTTGAGTGTGTGTACACCCACCTGCATGCACACACTTGTAGGGAGATCCCCTCTTTTGCAAGCTTTGATGCCCTGTCCTGGATTTAGGATCTCCACAGACTGTAGTATATAGGAAATTTTATCTATGGGCTTTATGAACATTATTTATACATGAATTATAAACCACTCATCATTTTTAGCATAAATAAGAACTATAAACTTTCTACAGCCTGAAAAATTGGACAAATGTAAATAAATGGTCTACATGGTGTTTTTTTTATCAATCAAATCATTTTTATCATCAGGATTATCCTCTCTTTTATCATTATTAATATTATATTTATTGTTTATTATATTCATTATTTATTTTATCATATTTATTCAGGTTTAATTGCAGTGTTGGCACTTTGAAATAAATAAGTTGGTTTTGTGTTGCAGTTTGGGCACTCAGGCTCAAAAAGGTTCGCCATCACTGGTGTAGGTTCTCTGTTGACTCAGTGCTAAATTCCAGTGTCTCAGACCAGGCTGAGTTTGGCAGGGTGAATTTGGGGACGGCGAGATCCAGGCTAGCATTTTGGAAGCCTCTGATCTCCCACCCCGAATCAAAGGACCGGTGGCAGTCCTTCACAGTTAAGTTCTGCGTCTTACATTATACAGCAAGGATGGGGAGCCTGTGGCCCTCCAGATTTTGTTGGACTACAACTCTCATCTGACCAGTGGCTATGCTGGCTAGGGCTGATGGTAGCTGGAGTCCAACACCATCTGGAAGGACACAGCTTTTTACACCGTCTTTTGACTGGTACACACCTGCTGCTGAATGTGGCCCAGCACATATTCATTGCCCCAGGCAAAACTCAGAGATGAGCGAGGTCGGATGTTACATGAAAATGTAAAATATGTATCCACAAGTCAGTCATACGTCATTCTCTCAGCTTCACCTACTAACCTACGCCTGAAGCAACTCCCCTTAGATGCCCAGTTTTGACAAGGTGTGCAGCAAATCCTTTGCACGTTTACTCAGAAGTAATTCCCATTATGTACAGTGGGGCTTCAATTCCTAGTAAGTTTGCTTAGGACTGCAGGAACCCCTGCTGCCCGGGTTCATACAGCACAACAAGCCATGACATGGCTGGTTTGGATGACACCACAACCCACCGTGTGTTAATTAACCCGAAGGGCACCGTGGCACATGCCGTCTGCCATTATGAATATGCAAGCCCTGGCCCAGGGTTGTCATGGCTTGTTGTGCTGTATGAACCCGGGCAGCAGGGGTTTATTGAGGGTTAAACAACCTTCATATAACAACCCTCATGGTCTGTTGTGTTGTGATATGTATCACATTCACAAGCCGAAGCACATTGTTGACAACATGGAAGGAACAGAATGGCAGTAAACAAGGATGTTGTGTCTTCCTACTTTCCGTGTGAAAGCTAGGCCTGGGAAACGGTATGAGCTGGTCACATGGTTTGTACGTTTTGGTGACGCACTTGTTTTTCAGTCTGTAGCCATCGTTGAGCGAGGAACAGGACTGTTCACTCTGTTCTCTCTTTTCTTCTGGACTTTTGCTTGCTGGACTAATGCAACAATGTAACGTCTATGCAACAGTGGGGTAAAGCTCAACTTGCTCCACTGGAATGGAATGCTTGCTATGCATTATGCTCTGCTCATGAACTGTAATTAGGAAATGTATACTCTGTAGAATATTACTTTGTTAAGTAAATAAACAGGTAGAAAGACCTGTGGAGTTACAGAGTTTTTTCCTTGCTAACTGCAAATGGGGGAGCCGACAGCTGGAGTCGGATTACAGGAGCTGGCTGTCTGACTGCAACCGACACGCTGCACGCTGCGCACAGAGAGGGGAGAGAGATCTGGATTTCTGTGTGTGGATTTATGGGCCTTCACACACGAACAGGATTTTAATCTCCTATCTTGCACACACGGGGGCTCTGCTATCATTCCCGCACCTTCATGTTGTTGTTGTTGTTTAACCCTCAAAGAATCCCCACCGCCTGGGCTCAACATGACAAGCCACAACACGACAAGCCACAGCAACCCCCAGAAGGGGCTTGCATATTCATAACAGTGGACATCACGCACCACAGTTCCTTGCAAGTAAAAAACCCACAGTGGCTGTCGTGTCGTGCGAACTGGCTCTTAGAGCATTCATATAGGCTAGAGATGTTTGCTACTGTAATACCTCATTAGACAATTGTTAAATCGCTCGATTCAGTAAAATGGCAAACTAAACAAAGATTAACTGCCTCTAACAAAAAATAAATGGTTTCTCAGAAGCTCTGATGAAAATGACAATTATACAATAAAACATTATGAGCATTTTGTACAGGTTCCCTATTCCGAGTTGTTCTGCTTCCCACATGGACAATGGAAGGGCTCTGACCCTATAGCTCACATAGACCGGATGTGCTGGACTGCCATTCTTATATTTTGAATGTGGAACGTATTATTCTATTCAGATGTTACTTTCAAATAGCAAAAGCCATTTCCTACCAGAAGACGAAGGAGGCTCACCACGATCATATTTTTCATGCCATTCCATGGTTCGATAGTAACTGAGCATAACCTCCCATAGGGCTTTGCAGAGGTCAGCAAGGCAAGGAATGTAACTGTCCGATGTAATGTGCTGAAGAACACACACAAAAAAGATCAGTGAAATGCCCTTTTGCTATCTTAATGTAAAGCTTGTGCCAAATGCAAAAGATAGAAAAATTAACAGGGGGGGTGGGGGAATAAAAAGCAGATACACAAATATAACACATCTGCACAATCTACAGAGGGAGCAGTACAAGAAGAGGGAAACCAACCTCTCCCCTATCTCTTAAAAAAAAAAAAAGCACTTCCCTTTCCAAGTTTAAAAACTGTACATGGATTGCAAATAAAAAAACTTATTTTCTTTCAACAAAGAGAAATGGACAAGTGCACATTTATTCTAAATTATCAGTTAATGATGTATTCATTAAGTGGCAGAAGATTCTAAAGACATCGAAGAACAATTAGTATTTGCCAGGAGATTGTACATAGCAATTAACGGTGCTTTAAATACAGTATCGACCTAAAAAAGTTCTGGCACTGAGAAATCTGAAGTATTTCTCCTGTCAATGAAGTTGCATAAATTAAGGACATACAACAATTAAGTGTTTCAGTTAAAGAAATATACGGTAGGTTTTTAACTGTCCTGAATATGCTAGGCATATACAATGTGCTGGCCCTGATCAACCCGTCTTACACAGCAGGTGCAGTGATCTTTTTAAACCAGACGTTTCTCATTTGCTCCAGCAACAGCAGATCTCCCCTGGCTAGGCAAAATAGGCTGCTGTCTGATCAAGTGAGAAACCATTGCTTAAAAACAGATAAATAAATAGCTGCAACTGCTGAAGAGGATAGGTTGATGCGAGGAAGCAACAACAGTAGCACCTGCTCTTTTCTCTTCTCCCCTCTGCAGGCGTGCAAGGAGAGGCAATAGTGAGCAGACCCTGAAGCGCCTCCTGAGGCTGCCACCAGTTCCGAATGCTGGCAGAAGGAAGCCGCCCTCCGGTCCTCAGAATTCCAAATGTGCAGCACTGGACTCCCACCCTCAGGATCTCTCGTTAAAAGCAAAGCTGGGAATGGTGCCATTGAGGGGCCAAAGCTGATTACAGATTCAAATATTTTATTCACTTCATACACAGTGGACTAACAGTATAATTTCATTATTTTAACATTACAGTAATACCTTGGATTGCAAGTACACTGGTAAAAGCTTGAACTGATTTTAGTGGGGTTAGGACTGAGATGTGACTGGCAGCACAAAGTCTCCATGCTAGATTCTGGAAGTGTCTCATCTTCCCTGTATTCACTTACTACAATTGTATGGATGGCCGCAGTTTAACATCTAACAGAATCAACTATAGTAGTGTTCTCCAACCTTGGGTCCCCAGATGTTTTTGGCCTACAACTCCCAGCATGCCCCAGCCAGCTATGCTGGCTGGGGGATGCTGGGAGTTGTAGGCCAAAAACATCTGGAACCCAAGGTTGGAGAACACTGAACTATAGCTTCATTCTATCCATCCATCCATATTTCTCACTACTATGAAGCATCTTTTTCTCGAATATGGCTCGAGTGGGGTTTAAAGATCTCTTTTAAAAGGGCAAGCAGATACAAGAACACATACAAACGCAAAATGTTCCAAGCCACTGTATGACCACATACCGTGCAGAGGTCCTTGTACTGAAGCTTCTGAAATTTGGTGTCTGTGTTTCCTGCACACAGCTCTACGTACCCGAGAACAACTTGGAATACTGTGTTGTGAATGGCTTGAGTAAAGTGCATATGCAGTTGGTCCATTGCTGTCTGAAGAAAGGTTGTGGGTAAGGAGAATCAATAATGCATCATATAAATAGCCAATTCCTCGGTTCCTGTTCTTTGGTCATACTGCAGTTCCAAGCCTTCCTGTCATCTGGAGCGTCCAAGCACAACACCGCTTTAGTTTGCCCAGGAGGTGAATGGCTACTACTGAGGTCACCAGTACAAGGGATAAAGATCAGATTTTGCCCCCACCCCAAAGGATCATCCAACACAACCCATTTACTCTCTCCAAAACAACTTAGGCTGCACTCCTATATACACCTACCTGAGAGCAAGTCCCACTGAATTCAATGGGGCTTACTTTTGAGTAGATATGGGGTTGCACTGCCAATGGCTTAGTGGTTCCTATGGTATAAAGTAAAAGGGATTGCAATCAGGGATATCAGTGTCTGGTTGGGAATACAGTAATACCTTGGATTGCAAGTAACTTGGTTTGAGAGCATTTTGCAAGACAAGCAAATTTTTAAATATTTAATTTTTTTTTTACTTGATATACAAGCGACATCTTGCAATACAAGTACTGTAGTACGGCTTAAATTAAAAATCTCTGTACAAATTTTTTTGGGGGGATTTCGTTTTGATATAAGAGTGTTTTGGATTACAAGCACGTTTCCGGAACAAATTATGCTCTCAATGCAAGGCATGACTGTACCAGTGTCAGAAAACAGTGCCTAAATAGTGCTCCCAGGTGCACCGCTGTAGTGTTCCCACTGTAGACGTTAATGGTTACAGAAGAACATATTGGGAGTCACTGCTGGGAGGGCAAAACTTGTCCGCTGGCCCTGGTCTGAACAGCCAAGCTACAGGGAGCCCTCAAGGCATAGAGTTGATGAAAACGTATCAACAAGAAGCCAAGGAGGATAAATCATACCGGTTACAGCATCAGTCAAAACAAAATTCAAACAGATGAATGAATGCTGGATCCGGAAGTGGGAGAGTATACCTAATTCTGGAAAATACCCTAAAACCTGCAATCCTATACCCACTTTCCTGGGAGTAAGCCCCATTTAACACAATGTGACTTACTTTTGAGTAAACATGTACAGGATTGCACTGTAGGTACGAGATACTAGATTTAATAATGTAGCCAGAAATCAGATTGGCCTTAGATAACGAAAAGATTTGTATATGAAGAATTGTTTCAAATGTGAAGCTGAGGAATGGTAAATCCTCTTGCAGTCTAGTCAAGCCCACAATTATTATTTTTTTGTGCAGGGTTCAAGAAATGAGATATCATTTAAAGAAAAGATAACCCAGGCAACTGACGGGAGGGAGAGATGTGCAGTAGGTGCTTGGCAAGTCTGCCGTTAAGCAAAGCCAGCCTGGTCTGGTTGCCAACACAAGAAGTCCCTGAACATTTAATGGCTATGTTTTGTTTACCACTCAAAAGAACTAGTGAGCATGTGCCATGAACATTTATACTTCCAACTCTCTCTTTCCAGGAAGCATTAAATGCAGTGTTAGCTACACTCAACGGCAGATATGTGTCTGTGCAAGACATCCATCTCAGGCGGAGAAACTGCTGAACAGACCATGAAGGAGAACCCTAAGGGAACGATCAGTTACAGAGATTTGATTTTCCTTCAGCTGTAATTTTATTTTTTCTCCTGGGCTGTGAATCCATTGCATCACTAGTGCCTACAGACAATGGCTACCTATCTGTAACTGATCAGATAGTGCTGAGTTTGTAAATAAAAATATTTGCACACTTTGGTCATTCTTAGGTTATAACCACTCTTAGCATTCGAGGCAGGAAACCCAAATAGCAAGACAAGCTTTGTATTAGGACATCATTTCAAACTAAGAAAGCTAACCTGCGTTTTCCCAAGTAGTCTGTAAGCCTGCTGCACCTTGGTGTAATGGCTGATGTCAAAGTTCTTGCAGATTTTGGAAAGCGCTACATCTAACTGTTCCTATAAAATTAAATACGAATATTCAGTAAAAAGAAATAGTTATACCATACAAAGAATTCTTGATGAGATATTCATTTTGTTGCAATAAAGCAAAATTCCATCTAATCATTTGAACGGCTTCAGCATTCACACTCAAGATACTCACTTTTCTGTCGAAATCAATATACTGAATCCTCACCTCAATTTGCTCCAAAGTGTCCTGCAGTTTTGAATTCAATTCACTGCAAAACAATAAAGGTCCAACATTAGAGTGTCTAAAACTAAGCCAAGACATTATATGATTGCTTCAGAAAATGATGACTCTTGTGGCATATAACTTTAATTTGGCAGATCTTTCCAAGGCCACTCTTCCAAAATGTAGTGTGTACAATGTTTTGTGCTGGTAACACAGAGTCCTTGTTTGCATGACATGACCGCATGGCTTAATTTACCCACAGGGGCTGCTGTGTCATGCCAGGCACCCGCGGATGCCATTTTTAATGGCGCCCACATGTGCGCAGCTTGCTATGCCGTGCAAACCCAGGTGGCAGGGGTTGTTTGAGGGTTAGACAACCCTAAAGCAAGCCATCGATAAACAACCCCCTGCTACCTGGGTTCGCATGACATGACAAACCATGGCAAGTCGGGTACCATGCAAAAATGGAACCCGCGTGTGCCCAGCATGATGCAACAGCCCCCCCCCCTGGTTAAATTAAACTGTGACGGGCTGTTGTATTGTGCTAAGGATGGTAGTAGACTCAAAGATCTGATAAGGTTATCTTGCTAGGAATTAGCAAGTTTTAAGTCCCATTTTATTCTGGAGCATTTTAAATCTTATATGTATTTTTATCCTATTTTATGTTAGTACTTTTATCAGTACTTTTATAGCTAGACTTTATGGCTAATTCTAGCAAGATCAAGGCCTATTATTAAAGTGAATGTTTTAAGGCATATTTTAATTGCATTGTTTAAATGCCATCTATATTCTCTTTATCGTTTTATATTTGCATTTCTCCTAGTGGATGTTGTCTTGCCTGCCCTTGCAATGGCCTATGGCTAAAGCAATCAACATATGATGATGATGATGATGATGATGATGATGATGATGATGATGATGGTGGTGATTACTGGAGAGGTACTTTCTTCTGGAACAGCA
Organism: Shinisaurus crocodilurus; assembly: GCA_021292165.1. NCBI lineage: Eukaryota > Metazoa > Chordata > Lepidosauria > Squamata > Shinisauridae > Shinisaurus > Shinisaurus crocodilurus. The sequence goes on along the minus strand of CM037880.1, from coordinate 37,362,926 downwards.
TCTACAAAAGATGCCAATTATCCTCTTACTTCAAAGTAAAAAAACACAGTAATTTCTGCAGTCCATTAAATATGCGGAGGAGTCATTGCACAAGCAGGCAGCCTACCCACCATGTGCCCATGTGATCCCCCAGGATCCTCTTTGAAGCCTAGGAATCTATGGTTTCATGACACTGATATCTTCTCCAAGTCCTAAACAGAGATCCACCATAAGCTAAAGGATTGTTCAGATCACAGTTTTTGCCACAAGACAGTTTTGCAGTGCGGCGCAAAATCAGAAGTGGGAAATATGATTTTAAACTAACTCTGGTTATTTTTTGCATAAGCTCCACAAGTTAACAAAGAACAATTATTATCTAAGGAAGACATCAAAACAACCCTGGAAGGTTTAAATGTGTTTTAATTTTGTAACACAACTAAGCCAATACGCACGGAACAGCCTTCCCGAACCTGGTGCCCTCCAGATATGTTGGACTACAACTCCCAGAATCCCCCAGCCAGCTGGCTGGGGGATTCTGTAGGTTGTAGTCCAACACATCTGGAGGGCACCAGGTCATGGAAGGCTGGCATAGAATATATGCTTTACTGTAATGAACATTGTATCATGTATATGCATGGTTTCAATTGTATTTTATTCTTTATTGTATTTTAATCTTTCAAATATTTGTACTGTATTTTATATTTTTAACTGCTCTATATGGCATTTCAGTTTTTAAGTGTTTGTAATCTGCCCAGAGAACACTAGTTACTGGGCGGATTAGAAATGAAATGAATAAATAAATAAATACTGAAAGTAATGGCAGTACAGACGGTTTATTTAAAAGTATACATGCTCAGTTTTAATACTTGCAATCTGTACATTCCTCGCTTGGCTAATTTGTTATAGGCATGAATAAAAAAATGAATGCATGAACAAAAAATCTCCTCTTAAGGAAAGCCAAGGGAGCTGGGAGTCTAGAGAGCATTGAGACTGTGCAGACATAACTAACTAGGTTACAGTGAGGAATCGGGGAGGGGGGAGATGTTAAATATTTATTAAGAAAAATATTGTCCCTGAAGAATAGCTTTAAAGTAGCACAATCACCAAGCGTTACATATTTTAATACAGTGGCCGCATTCGTACATCATGGTAAGCCACCCTGCAAATAAGCTACACAGGGGAGATATTGGCTCCCCCGCCCCTTTCGCAGCTCCCTTTTGGAGCATTTACTTAAATTGAGAAAAAATCTCTTTTTATTGCCAAGCCTCTAAATTTGCACCAATTTCCTCTCCCTTTACTTCCCTGGGTTTAAATTTGTGCAAATATTTCTGACAGTTTAGAAGAAAAAAACCCGCAGTAACCTCAGCAGTGACTGCTGTGAAAGGGAGCTATGAAAAATGGGCGGGGAGCCAATATCTCCCATTTCTGGACTTGTTGGAGACTCGGGGAACTGTTGAATGGAAGCAGGACAGTGACAAATGTCGGTTCAACACTTAAAAGTGAGAGGATTACCTTGCTAAGTGGGAGATATTGTCCCCTCACCTTTTTGGTGCACTTACTTCTCTTGCTTTTTCCCTCTTTTTCCTCTCCCTTAGTATTACTTTTCCCCTGGTCCTTGGCAAGTGTGTGCAGATTTGTCTATATGCAGTCTCGCCATGTCAATTTTCTTGTAGGTTACCTACTGCACTTTGTTCCCTTTTGACAGCTGAAACTTACTAAATCATTGACAAGGCAAGACTACACATATCTGCACTTGCGAAAGACCAAAGACATTTGTGCAATTTTCTGGAAACAAAAAAATAATTTAAAACAGGGGTGGCGAACAAGTGAGGGTCCTACCAAAGTGTCGTTTGGGCATCAGTGGAGGGCAATCACTGATGAGGGAGGCTGGAGGTGGCACTGGTGAGATCACAAGAGCGGCAGGGGGGTTCGCTGCTCTTGCCAAGCGGCTCTGTAGCTGATCCCAACTGCCCATGATAAAATTGCTCTCCCAGGTTTGGACAACATGACAACCCATTGTAGGTATGATAACCCCTAGAACAAGCCATGGATTGCCAGGGTGGCTTGTTCCCGAAAATTAAGCCACCCTGCAGAAACCAGTTTGGGTTTGGACGACACAACAACCCATTGTGGGTAGCTGTCAGAATTCTCAAGAAAGCATGACATTATATCTAGGTAAATGAAAATATATCTTAATGAATAATCAGACTTTGTATACATCCCTGTAACTTTAGTTTTTCAAAAAGTGAGTAGGGTTCAGGCAGCATCATCATCTGTAAACATACCCCATACAAACTGCAACAGCACTTGGAATGTATAGCTATATGTTAAAAAGGACTGGCATCCTCATCCTCATCCTCACATTTCTATCCTGCCTTTTTTCCTCTTACAAGGAACCCAAGGCGGCTTAAATACTCCTCCTCTCCATTTTATCCTCACAACAAACCTGTGAGGCAGATTAGGCTGAGAGTCAGTGAATGGCCCAAAGGCACCCAGTGAACTTCATGACCAAGTGGGGACTAGAACCCGGGTCTCCCGAGTCCCAGTCCAACGCTCTAGCCACTACGCCAAACTGGCTCTCAGTGCGAGCCTGAATCATGCAGAATCCTCCTTACTCACACGCACCTATATACTTACCTATATATAGCAGTTCTTACCTATATACTAGCAAAATGCTCTCACTGGACAGAGTGCCTGTATATTGCCACAAGTCTTGCAGGGTGCAATGTGCCTCTGTACACCCTGCACACAACACACGATACCCAATTCCTGCTGTGCAAGATCCCCATCAGAAGCACCCAGGCTACCCATCGTCACATAGAAAGGGCAGGTTTTGTGCTTACTGCTGACAGCATTCCCAAACATAGTGCTTTACTTCTCCCAGTAACAGTTTTTAAAACCTAAAAGTTTCCCAAAGGGGGAAGAAAAATACTAGTATCTTAAATGGATTGTACAGAAAACTAGGTATGCAGTTGTATGGTTCCTAATATCTGATTTATTTATTTCATTTATTTATTACATTTTTGAATCGCCCGGCCACCCTGGCCGATGTCTCCAATAATAAAACAGACATACACAATTTCTGGGTTGTATCAAATGCTGGCCATCCGCCACCAGAATAGAAACCTCCGATGGAGTGGGTTTCCCCACACGTCCAGACCCCTACACACACCATAAATCTACTCCAGATTGGGAGGGTACAGGGCGGGGAGAACAAAGGGAAGCCCCAAAGCGCAAGTAGAAATCCACTGTGCAATGTTAGATTTAAGCTTCTGTTTGGTAGTGTTAAAGATTAAGTAGGCAGAGAGTTGGGCTTTTAACATACGCTTTGCTTCACTTAAATGAATGGATAACTTATTTTAATGGGATTTTAAAAATCTTGTTTCTCCTCCAGTCTGACTAATGTTTGAATTTGTTATGCCTGACTCATTCATTGTTGTTGTTTACATGTCACTGTTGTGCTTTTCAAATTGTTTTTAATATTGGATGCTAGCCACCTTGGGGATTACAATTTTAAAACCACAAAGGTACAATACAAATGTTTTAATAAAAAATACGACACACCCAAAGTCTTTGGGTGGGGTAGCCTGTAAAATTAGTCAAATAAATAGGATGCTGTTGTAAACTGCCCAGAGAGCTTCGGCTATTGGGCGGTATAAAAATGTATTAAATAAATAAATAAAATGCTGTGCTAGACAAACTCATCAGTTTAGTTCCATTCTCAGGCTTCCTGGGCTTCTCTTGCAAGATGTTCAAGTTAATCTAGGTCTTCTCATACTAAGCATATAAGCTGCAAACTAAGTTGCTCATCCCAAAACACATGAACTAGGACATCCTATTGGATTTAAATGGGAGTTTCTTCCAAATAAGTATTAGGAACTCAGAAAGCTGCTTTATAACAAATCAGATCACAGGTCCATCTAGTCTACTATTGTCAACACTGATTGGTAGTGGCTCTCCAGAGTTTCAGATAAGAGTCTTTTCCAGCCCTGCCTGCAGAAGGCAGGGAGTGAACCTGGGACTTCTTTAGCTATCATCCCTCCTCTAAAAGTATATGGTTATAAGAAGAATATAGTTAGAAAACACAGGAACCGGCCTTATACCAGGTCAGACTATTTGTCTATCTAGGCCTCTACTGTCCGTGCTGACTGGCCATGGCTTTCTGGGATATCAGGCAGAAGCCTTCCCCATCACCTGTTACTTGATCCTCCCCCCCCCTTTTTAATGGAAGATTCCAGGAATGGATTCTGGGACCTTCTGCACACAAAGCATTTGTTCTAGCACTGAGCCATGGTTCCTCCCTTAAGCCTATTCATGTCCTAAATAGCATGTTCAAGGCTGCAGCATATTCACCCATGTTGTTGGAGGGCAACATTGGTAAACCATTAAGGGAGAGGAATGTGCTCCATAACTTCTGTAATGCTGAAAGAGGGTTGCACTTTTACTTCCTACAGCAAGGGCGGGCAGAAGGTAGGTCTCCAGAAGTTTGGAACTTCAACTCCCAGAAGCCCCTACCAACATGAATAATTGTCAGGAATGCTAGGACTTGAAGTCCAAAACATCTAAAGATCTACTTGCTGCCCACCCATCCTACAGGATAGAAACCATGCCTGGAATGGCACATGAGTGTTCCATGCTGTCTACCAACATGCCAACTAAAAAGAAACTGCACCTCAGAATAGCTTGTGTTGTTGCAGTGTTCTGCAGGGCACACGTCGAGTATGTGCTGGGAGCACCCACAACAGAAGCCACATCACCTCTGCTGCTTCTGGCATAATCCAAGCACCAGGTACAGGTATCCATTTTAAAATTGGTACGTGGTATACAGGTAACCATTTGATCAGCTAAGAGTCCTTTTGGATGCCAAATGCATAGGTTACAAAATTGTTAGAAATCCTCTTAAAACATGTTTTAAATTCATTTCGCATAGTGGGAAAAATATAGGCAGGAGGAACAGAAGAGAAGAGCATTTATTTGACATCTCCCACCTTCTTTCTTGCTACTCTTTCCAAACTGAGCTTCACACAGAGAGGCTGGGGAATAATGCATTCCATTTAGAGCTGATTATTTTCAGGACAAATTGTTTCTCTGGTAAATCGCATATTAGAGAGGGAGAAAAAAATGTACCACAAATCTGCTTTGTTCCTATCAGAGTAAACCAACAGAACAAAATCAAATATAACAATCCCCGGGCATAATGATTTGATCTTTCAGAGGTGTAATTAATTGTGCCAATGCATTAATTTGTGGCACTCATTTTGTTCTAACAATTAATTAAGACATCTTAAGAGGGCCCTGTTTATGCTAGCCTCTGTCAGCCCAACATGAATCAAAAGGGAGCAGCACCATATCAGAGGGGGGAAAGCAGCAAAGTCAAAAGGTCCAAGTTTAATATACTAAAAAAAAATTCAATTGTGAATATATCTAATAAGTATTTACTTAAGAATCACAATGCATTTTAAAAGACATTTTGGAGATAATATATTGGATAATATATTGATACAAGAACATTGTTTAAAATGAGTATGTGTTTATTCTTATATATCCTGTCTTCCTTCTTTTTCCCCAAAAGAAAGATGAAAAGATGGCCAGCATAGGGATGGACAATTTCTGGAACATGTCAGGTTCACATGTGTTCAAAACTCTGTAATGTTCCATTTCTGCGTAAATCTGCCATTGCAACATATATTTTTTTCACAAAATGCACAGGGCTGCATTTCAGTGGTGGGCGGGGCCAAAGACAAAAATGAGGCAGGGCCAAAATACAAAAAAAAAACCCTAGCATATTTTAGCTCAGAGCTCTTACTATCAGTAGCTAGGAGAGGCATTTCAACCTTTTAGAATGGGGAAAATGTACAGAAGCTGGGAAGCCACAGAACGATCAGCAGTTGGGGGAGGGGGGCATAGCCAGGGGAAGGGGTTGTGGCCAACTGGGGAACCTCAGAGGGACAGACTGGGGCCTCAGGTGGGCCAGATTTGGCCCAAGGACCTGAGGTTCTGTACCCATGCTTTACACTAAGTATTTGTACAGCGCTCTGAACAAAACGTGTACCGCACAGCACAATCCTATGCATGTCTATTCAGAAGTAAGTCCTACCATCTCCAGGTAAGCACGCTTAGGATTACAGCTTTGAGCTACTATCCAAACCAGGGCTCACCAACCTTGGGTCCCCAGATATTGCTGGACTACAGCTCCCAGCATCCCTTGCCATTAGCCATGCTGCCTGGGTATGCTGGGAGCTGTAGGCCAGCAACATCTGGGGACCCAAGGTTGGAGAGCCCTGATCCAAACAAAGATATTACACAACTCTTTTCAGCCTTGGGTACAAAACAATCCGTTTATGTTATAATGGAAGCACCATCTTACATAACAATTTAGCCACTTAAAACTCATGTGGCATTTTCATTATTATTATTATTATTAGTAGTAGTAGTAGTAGTAGTACGGTATTTTCATTTCTATACTGCCCCACAGCTGAAGCTCTCTGGGCGGTTCACAATAATCCAATTATTAGCAGCTGCTACATGCATTCAGGACATTTTATAAAAGTTTAATTGCACGCTACAAGCCTTTTATAACAACCCACCACCACCACCACCACCACTTGTCTTTTTCCCCCAAGTAGAAAATTAATTTCCAGCCCTGGTGCCCAGAAAATTCATATTAGCTAGCAATTCCCCAAAGTGTTGCATGTTCCTGCCTTGCTCTTGCTTAACTGAAGGAGAGAATCAGCCTTGGAAAATGCTTATTGTGCTACCTTATGCAACTGTAGTGTTTGAAAGTGCTAGCTGCTTTCTGGCATTCCAGGCACAGTTGTATAGCCCCCGGGTAATCCTCCTCCTGTGGGAAATAAAGCATATAGTAAGAAAACAAAAGCATTTTTTAAAAAACTGTCAGCATTGCATAGCATGAGATCAGATAGGGCTGGTTCATCTGCTCAAGACGGCTGCCTTTGGCATTTCCTATCTTCCGCCACACAATAAAGAGTTTGCTGGTTAGCTGCTGCTAATCCATCAATGCTGTCAAGTGTCGCATGAAGGATCAGAACCGACTGGCCAGAAAGAGCGACAATACTGGCCCTCAGACACAGGTGTGCCAGGTCCACAATCTGAGAGGCTGCTGCACATTGAAAGCTATATTGGGTTGGACCCAGATTTACATTGAATCAGCAGTGCTGGCAGAAGTGGACTTCCCCGCCCCCTCCTTCCCATGGCAGCTCCTTCCACACACCCAAAAATGCTACAAAGAGAGTCGGGAGACTGTGCTGAATGGGGTGAGCTCTGTGTGTGTGTGTGTGTATGTGTGTGTGTGTGTATTCCTAAAAATCAGGCAGAAGGCCTGGCAAGATTCCACCTGTACCAGGACACCTTCATCAGCTCCTTAAAGATATTTTGCCTCTTTAAGAGCCCCTCCTGTATCAGGATGCCAATTCTCTGCCTTTTACCTTCTCTTCCCAGTAACGTGGGATTAGGCCTTAGGCGTGGTACAAAAGACACTCCAACAACTTGACTGTTAACAATAACTGTTTACTTTAGTAAATTTTGGTATAGTAGATTCACAATAACTTAAGGTAATTACACAAATAGAGCTGTATACTTTCAAAAAGCAGGTATAATAGAAATAAAAGAAATAATAACACAGTTCTATCTAACCTAGCTACTCTTTCACCTGTAACCTTAATAGAGATTCCTTCCCAGCCTAGCCCTGGCTGTTCTGCATTCTTCAGTGATATTCAGACTGCTGCTTCTCTGTCTGTTTCTGCTTCTTGGTGCCTGCAGCTCCTCTCCTCCAAACAGCTTCTCTCTGTCTCGATGCCTGCAGCTCCTCTCCTCCACACAGCTTCTCTCTCCCCACTCTGCACACAGAGTGGGGAGCTTCCACACAGCTTCTCTCTCCCCCCACTCTGCCTGCAGCACAACCACACCTCTTTATATATTCTCCCACCAGGACTAGAAGGCTACAAACCTGTGACCTCAAACTGTGGAAACGAAACTTAACTCTATTAGGGGGGAAAGGAGACCTCTCTCAATGAGGGAGAAAAGGAAACTTTAACTCCATGAGGGGGAAAATGGAAATCACGAATGCCCCCCTCCCATCAGGAGATGTTTGGGCCTACAGGCTTCAACCTAACTCAAGCCTGTATAGGTCTCAATCCTTCACAAGGCCCCTCCCTCTTTCAGAGGTCCCCTCCTTCTCACAGAAGGCAGATCCTGGATGCAACCCATAGACAGCAAGGTTCTGCCAATAGAAGCTTGCTTTCACCACAGTTCTATGCCAACAGGGGTAGGCAACCTTTTTGGGCCTGTGGGCATATTTGGCAATAGGGCACCACCACAAAATGAGTGCGCTGCTGATGAAAGAATTGGCTGGCAGCTACCTGCCATCTTCATTTGCTAGGAATGTCTCTGAGCCCTGTGTGTTGCACAGAGGCATTCATGGGAAAAGAAGATGGGAGCAGCTAGAGGCCCTGGACTTTGCTTTGAAGCAATCCCAGCTGCCAGTAAGAAATTGTCTTTTTTTCCCCTTTTCTTTTCTTTTTAAAGGAAAGTGGGAGGGGTAGGACACCTCGGCAGGCACCACAAAAGATGCCTGAGGGTGCACTAGTGCCTGTGGGCACCACACTGCCTACCCTTGTAGAACAGGGCCACACATTCCACGTAAACATGCCTGTTCTCTGCAATTATTAAAGGTACAGAGGCCATCACAGGGTCTGACCTAGAAACCCTAAGGGGGAAGCAGGTCCCTGAGAGACACTGGTCAACTGCAGTTCACAGCTTGGTTAATTCAGATCAACCATCAGAAAGGGTGAGAAGAGAGGTAAATGTCAGGATGAGTCTCTCTAGGCTCCCCCCCCCCTGTGTAGCTCAAAAACTTGAAAGAATTGACAACTGGGGGTGGGGAGGGGAAGCGAGAGACCACCACCTGCTGTTCATTTCACCTCCTTCTGACCATGGCTGTAGTTGCTTCAACTTAAGAATAGACACAACTGATCCCACAGCTGAAGGTGGTGCGGGAGAGACATAAAGCAGCCAAGGACTTGCCAACCTCTTCAACGGGAGTTATAGTAGCCTTCAGCTTCTATTACAGGGGTGGGCAACTTGTGGCCCTCTAGAATCTAGATGCTTTGGCCTACAACTTCCATCTGCCCTAGCCAGCATAGCCAATGGTGGGGGATGATGGGAGCTGAAGGCCAAGACATCTGGAGGGCCACAAGTTGCCCACCTCTGCTTGACTACACTGAGAATGCTTAAGAAGACAAAGAAATATTCTTTCAACCACAATTGAAATAGAATATGACAAGATTCTTACCTCCAACATTTCACTTAAGCGTACATCTGTTTGTTGCTAGGAATTAAAGGAGAAAGAGGTCATTGTACATAGCACTAAAATTAGAAAGCTATGTTGATAGTTAAAATATACATTCTGCTCATACCAGGGTTTTTATTGTTCTCAGAGATTTTAGCAGCTCCATCAGCAACTGACGTTTTCGCTGGTTTGCAAGAAGGCCCAAGCTGGCTTGAGTAAAACCTTCCTTTGCTGTATTCAGATGTCTGCAGAAGTCAACAATTTTTATTAAAATGAAAGGTTTACTATCATGGAATACAATTGGCTTTGTATAAGATCTCGGTAATGCTGCACTAATTCTGTATCCTAAATCAAAGATCAGTACAGTAATACCTTGGATTGCAAGTAACTTAGTTTGAGAGCGTTTTGCAAGACAAGCAACTTTTTAAATATTTAATTTTTTTTTACTTGATATACAAGCGACGTCTTATTTATTTTATTTATTTATTATATTTATACCCCGCCTTTTTTCCTGCAAGGAACCCAAGGCGGCTTACATTATCTTCATCCTCCTCTCCATTTTATCCTCACAACAACTCTGTGAGGTAGGTTAGGCTGAGAGTCAGTGACTGGCCCAAAGTCACCCAGTGAGTTTCATGGCTGAGCGGGGACTTGCAATACAAGTACTGTAGCACGGCTTAAATTAAAAATCTCTGTACAAATTTTTTGGGGGGATTTCATTTTGATATAAGAGTGTTTTGGATTACAAGCACATTTCCGGAACAAATTATGCTCTCAATCCAAGGCATGACTGTACTAATATAACATCCAGGATAAAAGAATGATACCCCCCCACACATTTTTTTTCTACACACACACACACACCACCACAGTCACAAAAGCGAAGGAATCTTTTCAGAGCCATACCCGATTCAAACAAAATGCTGCAAAATATAGACTCAGTTCAGATATGATTCAAGACGCTTAATTACGGTTTGGCATTTTGGCCACATTCTCAAGTCACGCTAAACCACAATTTAGTGTGACCTGAGCAAGCAGGAACAAGTCAGAACAAGTCTTGGGTTTCTATGACACCCCCGCCCTCTTTTTCTCCCATGCAGTCAAGAAGAACTTGGAATCTTTTGCTTAACCACGGCTTGTCACGTCGTCTGGACAAACATTTACTATGGTTTCTTTCAAACAAGCTAACTTAGTTTCTGAAGCTGGTTTGTTTAAACTAACGATAGTTCAGATTAACCACAGTTCCATGTCTGGACAACACAGCAAGCTGTGTTTAAGCAAAAACAGAAGCTTCTGAACTCTCTGCTGTGCGGGGGGAGTGCGCTAGCCCAAGCCTCCCTGCAGCTCATTTCTGCTTTACTTTGTGTTAAACTATGATTTAGTGTGACATTCAAACATGGCCAATGTCTTAACTGTCACACTATAATTATAGCAATCACTCCATCTCCAGAGGCTGCTGCGCCATGGGGATAGAAGCATACATGAAATTGTGAAGCCGAGTGCTAACAGGACAGAAAACAAAAGTAAACAAGCAGCTCTAAAGCCATGGTTTACTTATCATACATTTGGAAACTCAAACAATGGTTTGGGTTCTAAACTACAGTTAGTGCAAACCATGCTTCAATGCGAGGTGTGAACTGAGTCACAAGCACCCCAATCTGGAGCACTGGGTGTGTGCCAATGTGCATAACAGAGCTTTTTGCTTGCAAGACCTGTCTCATAGAAGCAGAGAGAACATATGGAGAAATTCTCCTTCTACTACAGTGACAGGGCAGCCTCTGTGGGCAGGGACGTGTACATGCACGTGCACATCAGAGTGCACAGCTCTAATAAATTGCTGGGCCATGGTGAGGATTTTAAATCCTCACAAGAACCAGTCTGATGTAGTGTAGAGGGTATTGGACTTAGGCTAGAGACCTGCATTCAAATCCCTGCTCAGCAAAATAGTTGACTGGGAATTCTTGGGGCAGTCTCTCTCTCTCTCTCACCTGTTTTCATAAATGCATAAGAAGAGCCATGCTGAATCAGACCAAGGGTCCATCTAGTCCAGCATTCTGTTCACACAGTGGCCAAACAGCTGTCTGTGGGAAATGCACAAGTAGGACATGCACGCAATAGCACCCTCCTGCTTATGTTCCCCAGCAACTAGTGTTGCTATTGCCTCTGATACTGGAGGCAGCATACCACCATCATGACTGGCAGCCTTTGATAGCCTTATTCTCCATAAATTTGTCCAATCCCCGTTTACAGCCATCCAAATTGGCGGCCATCGCTACATCTCATGGTAGCGAATTCCATAGTTTAGCTATGCGCTGTGTGAAGAAGTGCTTTCTTTTATCCGTCCTGATTCTCCCACCATTCAGCTTTATGGGATTACTGCTTCTAATATTTTGAGGGAGAAAAATGTTTCCCTATCTATTTTCTCCATACCATGCATAATTTCACAGGGTCATTGGGAGGATAAAAAAGGGGAAGGATCTTCCCCACCCCATATACCAAAGGAACGGGAAAGTGTGGCCCTCCAGATGCTGTTGGACTGCAGCTCCAATCACTGGCTAGGGCTGATGGGAACTGCAGTCCAACAACATATGGAGGCCACATGTCCCCAATCCCTGAGGTATGCTTTCCTGAGCTTCTTGGGAGAAAGGCAGCATACAAATGTGACCAATAAATAATGAAATTTATTATTTAGCAATAAAGAATCATTAGAAGTTGTACTGTACCGTCTTCCATTTGTGCAAATGACAGCAGCTAACTGAAGGCTAGTCTGTAATGATGTAACTCGTTCAAGTTCCTACAGAAATGTAATAGCATCCATTTACTTCTCCAAGGAAACAAAACTATTCTGTTAAAAAGAGATGCCCTCTTAAGAGTATAGTTAATTTACATCAGCCCGTGTCTTTAGAAAAACACACGGCCACCAAAAAACTTAAACATCTCAGTAATAAGTGTATTGAGTAATACCGTGCACCAGCGAAGGGATTATGATGACTTAGTACAAGACCATGTATATAAGTCCATCAAGTTCACCAAGTCTACTCAAAGTATCATGCTAGAAACACACAAAGCATATGGGACCAAATTGAGATTCTTATGAAGATTGCAGCCTCCATCGAGCAAAATACTGGTGTGTGTTTTTAAATAAATTACATTACGAAATATACAGCCTGGAATCCACTTTTTGTCATATTGGAAGTTTCCAAGTGACAGATGCTTGCAGTACTTGTTTTTTCAAAAAGCATAAATAATATTCTAAGCCTCACTGATGAAATATGGCTTAAAGGAGTAGTTAAACATTCAAAAGGATTATCATCAAGTTTTGCTTGCATTTCACGAGTAAAAGAGAAAAAGCGGAAGGAGACACAAACCCCAAACAGTCCACAAGCAATCATTGTGATTTCGTACTGTTGTTTGGTGGCTTCCCAGAAGGCTAAAGCTTCTGAATGCTCAGCTGCTGGAGCTTGGAGTCAGAATTCAATGAGCCACACAGCTAGTCCTGAACGTGAAATAAGACACTGGACATGTGTTTCTCAAACAGTAATCTCCACCTCCCGAAGCCATACAGAAAACTCTTTTTGAAACTGAGGGGGCTTACAAAAGCAACTAAAGATATGGTAGGGGATATCAAAGATCCCACTGAATGCACACAAGCAATTGTGCGGTCTTACATAAATCTTTGGATCCTCAACAGGGGCTGACAGACACAATCTTCCAAAGCATCTTTACTGAGTGGCTTAACAGGCAATCATATTGGATGGCCAAAGAGGCCCCCATGCATTAAACCAGCCTCCATATATACCCACCCAGACCCTAAGATCAGCCTCTCTGGTCTTTCTTTGGGTCCCCCTGACAAATGAGGTAAGATGAGTGGTTACTAAGGAGAGGGCCTTTTCAGTGGTGGTGCTTGGATGTGCAATGCCTTCCCCAGACAGGCTCACCTGGTGCCTACATTGTGGTCTTTTCAGCCCCAGGTGAAGACCCTTTCATTCTCCCAGGCTTTTTAATCATTCAGTTTTTAAAACTGTTTTAGTGCAGTTTTAGATATTTAGATACTGCTGCTGGCTTTTACCCTGGTTTTCACTTCGGTTTTATTCCTTTTAAAACTTTTTATATTATGTTATGTCATTGCAGTTTATGGGTTTAAGTTTTGCTTTGTGAACCATCCAGAGAGCTTTGGCTATTGGACAGTATAGAAATGTAATAAATAAAAGTAAAATGAATAAATAAATTCCCCAACACAGCAGCTTCCAGGTGTGTTACGACTACAACTGCCATCATCCAGCCAACTTGGCCAGGATGGGAGTGGTAGTGCAACCCATCTGATGGGCACCCAGCTGGGGAAGGGTGCATTAAAAATGCTGAACCCAAAAAAGATTCACTAAGTACAAATTTCTGTGGCAAGAGAGAAAGCAACTTCTGAATTTTCACGTTAAGAAATTGGGACTAGAGGTCTGACAGCATAAGAGCCATGCCGGATGAGACCAAGGGTCCTTCTAGTCCAGCATTCTGTTCACACAGTGGCCAACCAGCTGTCCACGGGATCCCACAAGCAGGACATGAATGCAACAGCACCCTCACACCCATGTTCCCCAGCAAGTGGTGTACATCGGCATACTGCCTCTGATACTGGAGGTAGTATATAGCCAATCAGGACTAGTAGCCGCTGATAGCCTTCTCCTCCATGAATTTGTCCAATCCCCTTTTAAAGCCCTCCAAATTGGTGGTCATCACTACATCTTGAGGAAATGAATTCCATAAACTATGCACTGTGTGAAGTACTTCCTTTGATTTGCCCTGGATCTCCCACCAATCAGCTTCATGGGATGACCCTGGATTCTACTATTATGAGTGAGGGAGAAAAATGTCTCCCTATCCACTTTTTCCACACCATGCAGAATTCTGTAGTCCAATATGATGTCTCCCCTCACTCACATCAGGCAGTTCCATATACATATATTCTCAGTATATTGTCATCTCTGATTTATTAGCCCCAGTTCGTACAGTATGTAACTGGGGAAGAGCAGCAAGCTCACCAGAGGTTTCTCACTAGCTCTCTGACTTCAGCTTTAATACACCAAGCTCCAGGAAAGATGTTATGCCTTATTTATAAACCGATTTTATTAGGAGCTTACTAGCTGTAATTGACAGTGGCAGCAGATAATAACATCTAAAGTTTAAGCAACCACCTTTGAGCCTATTGTTTTCACTCCACAGGAAGCTTACAAAACTTTCCAGTTAAGGATCTATAATCCATGGTTGCAATATGTTTACACACGTTTAACTCAAATCAGGTAAATGCACGCATTTGGCTTTCAGAAAGAGCTTTTATTGACATGACAGGTTTTTAAAACACTCTCTTTGGAACCATTAGGCTGCTGCGCGCCGATGTAAACCGAGGCACAGCCCTAATTTTTTTTTATTTAAAAGAACACTAAGCGGCTGCCGCTGCCAACATTAAATACTGCTTAGTGAGTTTTATGTGGTAACAGCCCTATTGTAAAATAAGGACATTTTAAAATTAACAGAGCAAAGCACCAGACATTTAGTCCCACCTCACAATTTCAGAAACTGCAGAAATGAAGATATTAGTGAAAGAGAAATGCTGACTACACGCATGCTGTTTTTTTGTTTGTTTGTTTGTTTGTTTTAACAGCAAATGTGGCCTTTTTCTCAATAGGTCCTTAGATGTGGCTGTGCTTGGCAACCATTAGTTCCAAGAGATGGCAAAGAAAATGATTCTACTAACAAAATGCCCATCAGTATGTCAGGCTGGGGTATAGGCAAAAGGCGGGCATATGTTGGGGGAACAGATGCAAAGGAAGAAGGGCTCCTGTTGCTCTGTTACTGTCAGGGCTGTTGTGATCTGTATCACATTCACAAGCTGCAGCACATTGTTTACAACATAGAAGGAACAGAATGGCTGGTAAACAGGTTATGTTTTGTCTCCTATTTCCCGTGTTGGTTCTCATGGGAGCTAAGCCTGGGAAACAGTACGAGCCTGTCACATGGTTTATGCTTTCTGGTGACGTACTGACTTGTTTTTCTGTCTGGAGCCATTTTAGAGAGAAGCAGAACTGTTCTCTTCTCTTCACTCTTTTCTTCTGACTTTTGCTTGCTGGACTTATGCAACCATGTAACGTCTTTGCTGGGTGGAGTAAAGCCAACCTTGCTCCACTGGAATAAATGCTTGCTATGCATTGTACTCTGCACATGGACTGTAACTAGGAATGTATACTCTCTAGAATATTACTTGCTAAAGTAAATAAACAGGTAGAATAGACCTGTGGAGTTACAGAGTTATTACTTTGCTACATGGAATCTGCAAACGGGGGAGCTGGCAGCTGGAGTTGGATTACAGGAGCTGGCTGGCTCCTGTAATCCAACCGAAACGCTGCACGCTGCGCAGAGAGAGAGGGAGAGAAAGATCTGAACTTCTGTGTGTGGATTTATGGGCGTCTACACACGGGAACAGGATTTTTTAATCTCCCATCTCGCACACACGGGGCTCTGTTGTCATTCCCGCCCCTTCAAGGGCTAGCTCCCCTAGACCCTCCAGTTCCAACTCCCTAACTCCCAAACAACACCGGTCAGATTCTGTGGGAATGAATTCTGAAATGGAAGGGGAAGGGGGAGTTAGAAGAGGAGTTAGGAGCGGAGCCACTCACGGTTGATAACACTGACCCAGCTGCACCGTCAAGGTTGCAGCCGGAGGAGGGGGCAGCAGAAGTAGTATCCCTGGGAAAGGAGCCCCCGAGGGAAGGGGAGGAAGAGCTCCTGACGGGAGGGGGGGAGTCGGCCTTCGTGACAGATCCTCGTGAGCGATGTCACCTAAGGAGGCAGGAACAACTGACCTCTCTTCGTCGCTCTGCCCGATTGGCTAACAAGACTTTTGACCCGCCCTAAGGGCGGAGAAGGTTCTCTGGTTTGAGCTTGGGAACGTGCGAAACTCCTCAGTGCGGAATCAACTGTTGGTCATTCCTGACCTCCCATTGACGGGATAAAGGGCCTTGAATTACTTTCTTTACTTTTGTGTAACACTTTTCTGCAACCACCTGAGTTGCCCAGCTTTTTATTCAATAAAGCTTTACAAAGAAACCCGTGAGCTGTACCTGACGTTCTGGCTGGCGGGAGGGGAGTCGGAGCACGACAGTGACTATAGCAAAGAAATGACAAAGGGTCTTGTCACACCTTAAAGACTAACAAATTTATTTTGGCATCTCCTTTTGAGAACACAGTCCACTTCATCAGATGCATGAAGTGTTAAAAAAGGGGCTTTTTTAAAATCACATGTTGGCTCACCATTGTAATGATATCTGTGTTATCACCCAACAATGTTCTGTAAATAAATGGCACCATAAGGTAATTATACTTTCTGTACTTTCTACATTTCAATTCTCGCTGACAACACAGTTGACATCTTCACGTGCGCACACACACACGCACAACACCAGCAGCATGTGTATATAAATCTGACAATTTGAGATTAACACTTCATGCACCTGATGTAGCAGACAGTGTCCAAGAAAGCTTATGCCAGAATAAATTTGTTAGTCTTTAAGGTGCCACAAGGCTCTTCATTGTTTTTGCTGCAATAAAATAACATGACTACCCTTCTTGAAATTATATAAAAGAGGAGTGCAGTTTCTCACTGCTGTATGGCAAGCTGAAGTTCAGGTGCAGTTTCTCACTGCTGTATGGCAAGCTGAATGGCAAGCTGAAGTTGTGAAAACTCCCTCTTCTACACAACTGTTAAAATAGAAACCGTGCTTTAACAGGATTGCCTGGTCACCCTACTATATAATGTCTTGTCACCCTCCCCAACCTGGTACCCTTCATGTGTGTTGGACTGCAATTCCCATCATCCCAGTTCAACTGCCCATGCTGGTTTGGGATGATGAGAGTCGTAGTCCAACACATCTGGAGAGCTCCAGGTTGGGGAAGGCTGACATAATGCATGGGCCCAAGATGGTAGGCATGGCAGGTAGGGGAGCGGAGATTGAAGAGGAAGTATCTGTGTGCTCTGTACACAGGAAACCTAATGCCCCTGGCTCCCAGTGCCATGGCTGGCCCTACCATGAGGCAGAGTGAGGCAGTCACCTCAGGCAGCAGATGCTGGGTGTGCCATGCTGTCTGCCCTGTGCCCTGTAAGCTAGCCTGATACCCTCAGATGTAGTGGAGGATGGTGTTCCATCACCAGTGTCGAAGTCAGCTGCCAGTCCAGTCAGCTGCTGCAGGTGGAATGGCGGGAGGCACCATCTTGTTCTTTGTCTCAGGCAGCAAATTGTCTTGGGCCAGCCCTGCACAGTGCCAAGGGCAGGGATCAAGGGAAAGATGGAAAGGCTAGTACCAGGAACAAATGCCCTTCAGCAATTCATGGGCCATATAAACTATGGCAATGACAGGAAACTATGGCAATGACAGAAAGATGCAATCCTATGTATGTTTAGACAGAAAAAAGTCTTGCTGAGAGTTGTAGGACTCTTTGCTGTCTAAGCATGCATAGGATTGTGCTCTAAATTGTCTTTTGGAAAGACAGAAAAGATGCCAACAACCTCCCTATACCAGTATTTCTTCCTCTGGTAGCATTCAAAGCTGTGAGCAGCTCTTGTACATGCCTTATGGGACCTTAAAAGCAGCTGGAACCAAGAACAAGTACTTCACGTCCTTTTTTTATGCAGATACTCTCAGACCAATCCACATGTACTCTCATCAGATATTCCCATCATCCCCAGATAGCATGGCAACTGGCAGGCACAAGGCTGGGGAAGGCTGTCTTTGCGATAGATACTTGGTGCCCCAAGTTATTTTCTCCTCTGCTTTTTTTTTCTTTTGAAGCTAACCATGACCAATATGTGGAATGTGTTAATCTTAAATATTGTTGATGATTATGAACCAAGGAAAGAGATCCAAGCGTGCTGTTGTTAGGACCCTAGATAGCTGTTTTTTTTAAAAGCCCAGGTTATTTTGAGTTTAAGACTACAATCCTATATTCACTTACCTGGCAGTAAGCCCCACTGAATACAATAGGACTTACTTCTGAGTAGACATACACAGAATAAACTGTAAGACTACATCAAGGAAAGACAACCTGGCACCCTTGAGATATTTTGGACTACCACTCCCACAATCCCAGACCACTGCCCATGCCGGCTGGGGCTGTTGGGCATTGTAGTCGAAAATATTTGGATGCTACATGGCTGCCTATCCCTGGACTACATATTCCCATTCACTAAAGCAGGGGTGTTGATCCTGGCCACCTGGGGGCCAAATCCAGCCCTCCAGGATGAACCAGATGACCCCACCCCCTTTCCCTTGACTCCCAATCATTGGTGGTTTCCCAGCTTTTGCCTGGTTTATTTCCCATTCTAAATGGATGCAATGACTCTCCTAACAGTTAGTTACTGGAAGGAAGAGCTATAAACTAAAATATGCCTTGGGGTTTTGGTATTTTGATAGCGGTCTTCAAATATCTGACAGGCTGTCATGCAGAAGATGGAGCAGACTTGTTCTCTGTTGCTCCAGAGGGCAGTACTAGTACCAACAGTGGAAACTGCAGGGAAGTAGATGTCAGCTTAACATTGAACCAGAGGCTGGATGGCCATCTGTCAGGGATCCTGTAGTGTAGCAGCACCCAGCAGTGCAGAGTCTGCATTGAATAGGGGGTTGGACTAGATGATCTCTGAGGTCCCTTCCAACTCTATGATTTTGGCCCCACCCACGACTAGAATGCACCCCACCCCTGGAGCTTCTCCAAAATTGAATTCCACATCCCTGCACAAAAGCATCCCTTTCTGGCAGCCTTTCTGGTGGCTATGCCAAGGCTCTGGAACTCCCTTCTCATTAATGACCTTCCTATTTAGGAAGGCATTCAGTATGAACTTTTAACTTTCTCTTTTCACCAGCCTCTATTTTATGAGTATTTGAAATATTTTCATGGCTGTTGCATTTTTTCCTGTTAATTCCAGTGGCCTGGTTCGCATGATCACTGTGGCTTCTTTTCCCTGCCCCCACACGAGTCGATGGCTTCCAAACCACCCCAAAACTCATGGCTTGTTGTAAGGTTCTGGGGTGGTTTGGAAACCACCCCCTGCCACGCACCTTGCCAGGTTCGGATGACACAGCAAGCCGTGCGCTGCCAGGATAATTAGGCAAATTGCACAGCATATGACTGGCACACGCAGGGGTGGGAAGAAGAAGGTACCATGGCTTCTTTTCCCTAGTAGTTGTGCAAACCCAGCCACTGTGTTTTTGTTACATTGTAAATTGGAAGGATGTTTTTAGTGGTTAAATTATTGACTTTGTTGTAAGCAGCCAAGAATTCCTTGGAGATAAGGCAGAATATAAATGTTTTAAAAGAAATAAATAAATACTGTCCAATGAAAGCTATTAAACTGAATTATATTAGCAGTACGTGTAGCACTTAATAAATCACATAATGCTGCACAGTTAAATAACGAATACACACACACACTGTAATTCCCTGTCTTACCTTGACGTATGCAGGCTGTTTCTCGAGTATCAAGTCTGCAACTTTTTTAGATACCTGAAAGAAAATATTTAAGATAAGACACAACAATTACAGGAAGTGTACTATATGAAAAGAAAAGGTTTGCATCAAGTACTTTTAAGAAGAGCTTCAGAATGTCTCGATAAGTCATCTGAAACATTAGCGTATCTCCACATTAAAACATTTGGTGATAAAAGTGATAAACACTCTAGAAATGATGGCCACACTTGGCTAAAAAGCAAAGAAAAGGAAAATTATAGGTTCTTATTGGAAATCAGGAACAGAACTGAAATTAACCTACCACCCTGTTCCAAACTGAAGAGCACACTTGAATAAAAATTAAAAAACAGACAAGGACAATGAAGCTTAATATAGCCCATTTACCTTGTCATTAGTACATAATCATAAAATGATTCACCTATAGAGAAAATTTAAATAATTCTGTGTTTTTAAAAAAAAAAAAATAGACATGTCATCCTAAAAGCAATTTACGGAATGTAGCAATTACTATTAGCATGCTAAAATTAATTTGTGGTTTTTCTTTTAATAAACAATATGTTTTCCTCTTTCCACTACTTCTAAGTTCCAGTAAATGTAATGCTGTTGCATCTGGTACTTAGCCAGCAGCGAATAAAATAAGCATCTTTTCATTGTCGTGCAGTCATATCCTGTACTTGAAGGGACATAGAAGTAATTGCATTTAATTGCCTGCCTCAAACCATTAATTTCTGCAAATTTGCACATACAATTCTGATTATGGCATGCATCTTGCAGAGAACAGGACGTTACCCTCACCTCCAGGACACACACAGAGCAGCCTTGTTTTTAACAACTCACCAGGAAGCCACTGGCGACAAGGAGTTCTGTGCAGGTGAGTGAGCGGGCTGGAGGAGGAGGATAAATCATTCTGCCCCTCTTCCACAAGTCCAGTTGTTAGAAGCCCAAAAAATGCACTAGTCTGCTAAGAGGCTACTAGTCTTTGTGTCCATGCTGTCCGCAGAGAAGGTAGCTTCCCCTCCTCTACAGCCAGCATAGATTTCATAGATCATAGAGTTGGAAGGAGTCTACAAGGCTATCGAGTCCAACCCCCTGCTCAATGCAGGAAACTAGAGGAGGGGTCTCCCATCCAAGTAATAACCAGGCTTGACCCTGCTTAGCTTTCTACACTCAGACAAGCTGAGCCAGCGTAAGCCACAGGCCTGTCAAAATAGACCTGGTTGGTATGATACGGGAGCCCACCATGGCTTAAGTTACCCGCGGGGGCTGTTGTGCTGTTCCAGCACCCAGCTTGCCATGGCTTGTCATGGTTGTGCAAACTCAGGCAGCAGGGGCAGACAATACTCAAACAGCCCTAAAACAAGCCATGGGTTATTTGTCTGACCTTCAAACAAGCCCTGCCACCTGGGTAATAAATAAAATAAAGTAAATAATTTGGTTTCAACAGACAACATATGAAGCTGGCATATACCACTGGGCCACCCAGCCCCAGAAGCAGCTCCCTGGGGTCCCAGGAAAGAAGCCTTTCCCAGACCCTTTCAACTGGACGTGCCAGGGATTGAACTTGAGACTTTTCACTTGCAAGGCCTATAGCCCTCCTCCATGAAGCTTCAACTGCACAGTGCTAACAGAGGCTGCCCTTGAAGCAGGAAAGGCCACACAATGGCAGCTGAAGATGGAAGGAAGAGAGCAAGCGGCGGAGCAGCTAAAGATTGGACAGAAGCACAGCTTGGCTAAAGGAGGAGGAGAGAACGGGTGGCCACCACTTGAATTATAATTTGCCTGTCTGCACTAAAAAGGTACCACATTGTTTTCAAGCTATCCTTTTTGGTTCTGACAAAAATAATAATGAAGTTTACAGATCTCATCGAAGAGGGTGGGAGGCAGGAAGGAGAGAGAGCACTTCCTACTTACAGCGGCTTGCTGTTGCTTTAGTTTGTCTCTGTTCTCTTCCAGTTCTTGAAGGCTAAGAACAGGAGGCAGCTTCTGCACATCACACACAAACAAAAGCCAGTTTAAAAACACACATAAGACATAAAAGCCACCCAATTGCTGAATTACTTAAAGGGACAAGTACTACTAATGTCATGGGATGATACCCATCCATGTTTTGGATCAGGCCTACTCAAATAAATGGATGTAAGGCGAGAACTAAAGCATCTATTCCAAAATTGCTTTCTTGAGAAACACTGTCATTCTAATTCAAAGAATCTTCTTACCTCCAATTCATACTTAACAATATCAAAGGAATCATTGGAAAAATAGACTTCTTCAATGCTGTTAATTATTTCTTGCTGCGCCTGAGGATCAGTTGCTTGTTCCCGGAGCTCTCGGAGTTCCTCCTTAAACACATAATGCATTTGAATAAAGTGTTACACACACTGGAGAGTGATGCATCACCAAGGAAAATTGCTTTTCAAAGGCCATTCACAATGCCAGCCATGAAAGGGGTTAGGTACACCACAGAAGGAGCTATAATTCTCTTAAGGCACAATCCTATGCATGTTTAGACAGAAAAAAGGCCTACAACTCCCAGCATGCACCAGCCCACATGGCTGGCTGAGGCACGCTGGGAGTTGTAGACCTTTTTTCTGTCTAAACATGCTATAGGCTTGTGCCCATACTGTTTTGAAGAAATGTATTATTCACACTGTCTCTCACTGAACTGTCACCATCTTCCTCTCTCAGCTTCAACACAGAATGCCATTATGTGAATCTCCACCATCTCTCTAAGCAACAGAGCCAAGAACAGAAGCTGGGTCTCCCTTCAGGTCTTCCAGGGTTTGAGCACTGACAGTTGAGTAGTGGTGTACCTGGGGTTGGACCTTCAACCCAATGTCCAGGGCCCTTCAGCCCACCCTGCCAAATGACCACCCAGAGAAGGGCAGGTGATGCAGGCATCAGGACAGCAGAAGCAAACTCCATTTTATTCCTGTAATCAGAACATTGCTATGATTTAAGTGAGTTTAAAATGCAAAGGTACAAAACTGCACATGCTCAGAGTATATATTTTTAAAATCAGGGTTGGTAAATAGTTTTGTGGTTGTTGTTCTAACATATCAGGAATGTAGAAGCAGTTTTAATGCATAGAATGCCAGTTGGAGGAAGAGAAATGTTAGTTGTGTGCTTCACAACCGAAGTAATTAACACATGGCCATCTAAAAGGACGCCCCCCCCCATAAAACCGTTAAGTCCAGGGTCTAAAATTATCTAGCTGCATCCCAGCTAGATTATGAGGTTCCATAAAGCCCCCAGGATGCAACCTTCCCCACTTCTCTAGTGCACACAACAAATTTCTAACATTGCCTTCATAAATGGTTGCCAGACCTTACTCACGCTGAAACCTGAAGTACCACAATTTAATTCCCAAACAGACTGTGCCAAAGCAATCTTTTTTTTCCTGCCAGCAAAATAGTGAAAACGGGTCCTAAATCTGCTAATCCATTTTGTCTGTCCCCCTA
Source organism: Shinisaurus crocodilurus (assembly GCA_021292165.1). Classification (NCBI taxonomy): domain Eukaryota; kingdom Metazoa; phylum Chordata; class Lepidosauria; order Squamata; family Shinisauridae; genus Shinisaurus; species Shinisaurus crocodilurus. The sequence continues at coordinate 37,339,675 of CM037880.1, read as the reverse complement.
CTAAGGCAAGATAAGGCAACAGACCTCACCCATTTCTGCAGCAGAATATGCAGAGTGGAGCCACCCAACTGCTCCTAATACAATCATTATGTGGAAAAAGAGCTACACACCATTATCTATCTCATTAGCAGAGAAGTCTCCAAACCTAGCAACAGTAAAGTTGCTAGTGGCTAATCTAACACATTTTATGAGAGACATTTCATTTGTCACCCTTAAATTTTACACAGCTGAATAGGAGACCTAACAAGTTACCTGAAAACAAGTATAACATCCCAGATTTAATTAACTGTACCGGAATATTATGTAAATAGACTTTAGACTGCAATAAAAATAAGTTTCTTCCCTAGTTTAATTTTCACAGCACATTTGCTGAAAGCATTAATTTGATTACTCTAAAAGCGATTGCATTAATTTCTCAACTTGATTTCTAGTTGCATGACTAATTTACAGCTTAATGAAGTAGAAACCAATCTGTGAAACTGAAAACAGCATTCACAGAGTGAAACCTCAGCGTCTGGATCAAAGAGGAAAGCTGTGAACCACTCATACACTATCCTATATATTATAAGATTCCATGGTTCCGCTACATTTTGGGGTCAGTGGGCACATTTGGAATGTTGACAGAGTGTTGTGAGCACTCTCACAAAATGGTGGCCATGAAGGTGCTTGCCCATTCATAAAATGGTCATGACGGGCATGGCCAGTAACCAACCACTCATTTCCCAAAAGGCAAAGTGGTGAGACTAAAAGATAAGTAATTTGCCCAAAAACCTAAGTACAAGGCAGAGGTGGGGTTTCAGCTCCAAAACACAAAACCACTCTTTTGAACCCACAGTTTTCAGCTCCAGTACTCATTTCACAGAAGACAAATTGTTTAGAACAGAGATGTGGGGCCCACAGGCATTCTTGGAAATACAGCTTTTGCTGGAGGCTGACACTTTGCGGTGCAGCATGCCAGCATCCCAGTTATTATTATTTTTTTTAGTTTAAAAAAAACCCTTTAAAAATGAAATGCAAATCAGGAGGGGCAGGGAGCCTGGCGGGCACCAAAAGAGGTGCCTGCAAGTATGTTGGTGCCCATGGGTACCACGCTGGAGAACCCAGGTGTACACAAAGTCTAAAATATAACAGGAAATTATACTTTATGGTATTTATATTCCACCCAGTAACAAAAGTTATCTGGGCAGCTTACTTCAAAGCAGATTAGACATGTTACTTCTCTCAAATGAACAGAGTAAAGAATAATAAAAGGGCCAGAACAAGGGATAGATATCCCCCTCTGAAAACATAATTGCAAATTGCCCTAGAGGACAACTAAATGAACTGTAACTATTCAAGCAGTATTTTACAAAGAAACAGGGGCTTACCGGTAATTTGATTATGTGGGAAAGACTTAAAAGAAGTGCTTTTGATTTAACTACAGTCATTGGGATAAAGAGGAGAACAAATTCACATGAAGGGTGATGTTGCTGACTGCTACAATGATCCATTTTTATGCAGCATTTAACTTTCAGAATTAAATATACTCCTCTGAAATGTGTTCTGAGTGCATATTTGTTTGCTTGTCCTCTTTAGTTTCATTAAAGTGCCATCTTGTGGAGTATCTACAAAATTACAGTTTTAAAAAGCAAAACTTTGGTTTCTCAACACAAAGTAAGGCTCAGGTTCGGATCCACATATTAACATCTTCTACATAGTTCAACATCAACAGCTCCAAATATATTAAGGAAATTTCTGGTGGAGTGAAAATCCATGGAGAACAAATCCTACAAATGTAACAATATCAGGGAAAGGAAACCTCTGACAATAGGATGCAGAAATTGTAACCTTGAAACCAATGTTCATAACACCGAAAAGCTCCTTTGCATACAACAAAATCATACCTGTTTTAACATACTTAGGGGATGCCCGTAACCCTCCGAACTTGGAGAATTATGGGCATCCTATGCAGAGAGGGAAGAGGCGGAGGTGAAGGTCACCTCCACACTTCTCCCACTCTGCAAGGCAGTTAGACGCCCGATTTTGGCTGTCTAACTGCGGCACTTCAGAGGGGAAGGGAAGGAGGCTGAGATGCCACAGTTACGTTGTATCTTGGTGGTGCAGGTCTCCTCCCCTCCCTGCCCCCCAGAAAGCCCACTAAACCCCTTCTGTGAGGTTACTTTTGCGACCTTGGAGAAAGAGCCGGCATGGTTCTTTCCACGCTGGCTGTGAGGGGTGAAGGGGATCTGAGTGCAGATCCGCAGCTCTGAGGTCAGAGCAATTTTCTCACCTTGGAGCTGGGAATCTGAACAATCCAATAATTATTATTATTATTACTACTACTACTACTACTACTACTACAGTAATATCTTGGATTGCAAGCATAATTCGTTCTGGAAACATGCCTGTAATCCAAAGCACTTGTATATCAAAGCGAAATTCCCCATAAGAAATTTGTACACATATTTTTAATTTAAGCTGCAATAAAGAATAATAGTGTAAAGTCTTCATTTTTCTTGACCGTACTACAGTACTTGTATTGCAAGATGTCGCTTGTTTATCAAGTTAAAATTTATTTTAAAAATTTGCTTGTCTTGCAAAACACTTGCAGACCAAGTTACTTGCAATCCAAGGTTTTACTGTGCTATTATTAATTTTAGTTCTATACCGTCCAACAGCCGAAATTCTCTGGGCGGTTCACAACAATAGTGTGCAGGATGCATCCAGTTGATTTAAAACTCACCAAAGGCTGTCATAAGACGCTGTCCAGGGGCCATAGGATTGCTCTGTTAACTATTTGTACTGTAAATCAGATAGATAGATAGATAGATAGATAGATATGATTTTTTTTTAAAAAAATAACTTCAATTTTGAGTGTTTAATTTGAAAAAAATAACCTGATTTAAAAGGAAACCTGGATACAATACAAACGTGTTAAATATATAAACATGTTAAATGTAAACATAGGTATCATAGAGTTGGAAGGAGCCTACAAGGCTATCGAGTCCAACCCCCTGCTCAAACATGGTAAACATTAAATCTCTTCAATGTGAATCATGAACAAACATACCGATTTAAAGGGCTGACCTTGAGCATTATAAATTAAACAAGTCATTGTCTTTCAGTTATTATTGTGGGCTTCCCAGTGGACCGAGGAACTAGCAAGCCATCACAGGTTCAAAAATCCAGGAGATGCTTTCCTACATCACACCAGAATCATCCAATGAATCCACCTGAGTGATCATATTCTACTATTTTATGCCCTCAAATTACCTGAGCTCTGCAGTAGGTTCAGGTCTCAAATAACAAAACTTATTACCCTACCAACCACAACAGCATAGAATTCCCTTCCAATCTCATGGGTATACAATGCTTTACCCAGTAACTACGAGCTATTGCTCCTGGAAAGTTATGGATAATTACAGCTGGATCTTATGAATTTACTTGGGAGTAAATCCCACTTCATTCAATAGGGCTTTCTTACAAACAAGCATGCTGTTTTAAATCTGTTACTGTACTGTATCTTTGTTGCATTGCTGCTATTTATTTTGGTTTTTATTTTTATTTTATATTGTAGTTTTAAACTTTTATATTGCATCTTATCATGCTGTATTTTATGGTTTTAATTGTTGTGAGCCGCCTAGGGAGCTTCAGCTATTGGGCAGTATACAAATGTAATAAATAAATACATACATTTTTTATTTTTTTCATTAGTTTTTTAAATGTGAATTACACCAAAACAAAACAAAAGCCATCAAAAATGAACCCAAAAAAATGAACAAAAAATACAATTTTCTTACAGTATTTTAAATGGATCACTTACAGTAAATACGTATTAAATATATATCCATAAGTATCAACGTATGTAGTAATACAATTACCCATAAAAAATAGTTATGCATAAACTTCAGAAAAAGCAGACCAAATATCCATGTATTTATCAATCCGCAGGTGGCGTCTAAATACCACCCGCTCAAATGTTGAAAGCGTTATTAGGTCCTCAATCCATTGTGTTATAGGAGGTGAGCGTTTATCTTTCCAGTGTTGTAATGTCAGTTTTTTGGCTGTCAAGAGGGCACAGAAAATCCACATGCGTTGTCTTTGTGATAAATTCCATACAGCAGGTATATAATTTAAAAGAACATGTACATCGGTAAATATTAACGAGCATTTTAATACTAGATTTATCTGTACTACGACCTCTACCCAAATAGAAGCAACCACTGGGCATTGCCAAAACATATGGCTAAACGAAGCATTCACATTATTACACCTCCAACAGTTAGCTGACTTAGACAAATCCTCATTAAAAAGACGATGTGGTGTCCAATAAACACGAAACAAAAGTTTTTGCTGAATAAGACATAACCTAAGATCCATAGACCCTTACTCCTTGGCTTTGTAACTACTCACTTTTCCCTGTCTCAGCATATTAGCAACTAAACAAAAGAAAATTAATTACCGGTACCATTTATAGCGTTCTCTCTGATCTGGCAGAACTCTGTAAACATTTAATTAACAGTCCTCTGGGATTTTTACCAACATAAGTTCCCCATGGGTGCGCAGAGAGGGGTGCTGATAAAGTTAACAATTCCCTTCTTTGGTTTTAGGTATTAATAACAAGCAGAAAAAAATGTCAGAAGTTGGTGGTGATTTGTGTTGACAGTTTTCACTTTGAAAAGGCTCTTTCTGTGAAGGCAGGTCTAAAAAGTCAGCATTGTCCAACAGACAATGAACCTTGGAAACCTGTATGTCAGACACTGGCTCAGCCATGAACTCACCACAGTTTTTAAATGTAGGAGGAATATGCTTAAGCACTGCCAAGTGTAAGCATGCAGACTCCCCCCAAAAATTGTGAGCCTCCCACAAAAAATGGTGAGGGGAAGAGATACTGCAAGAAAAGGCAGGTAAAAATTGGTAATTTAAGGTGCAACCCTATGCATATTTAGACAGAAAAAGACCTACAACTCCCAGCATCCCACAGCCACCCATGCTGGCTGGGGAATGCTGGGAGTTGCAGGACCTTTTTTCTGTCTAAATGTGCAGAGGATTGCACTCTTAGTGTGACACAGGAGAGCAAGGCCACTATATAGCTAGGCTCACAAACAACAGTAACCCAGAATTAAAATTCTGAGTTATCAGGAACGAAGTAGCAGCACACTGGTGAACACTGCCTGATGACTCCCTCTGCAAGCAGGAGCAGCTAAAATTAAACCATGGACCTCCCCGTCTGTGGTTTGGTTAGCATTACAGGTGAATCAGGAACTCTGGCTTGTCTCTCCCCAGTTTGTTCTTGGGTTATTTCTCTCACCAAATTTCGGGTTATTGTTGTGTGCAAACTGGGCCTATGTGTGGCTACTGCAAGTGATGCCACAGACACCATCCAACTGGTCCCCACAACTCATTCCACAGATGGAAAAAAAATGCATAGTAGTCACGCCTGATAGAAGCAAGAATTGCTGAGGCTTTTTGCCATCAACTACAATTGCAGCCCAATTGCTGGGAAACAATGATTTATAGGCAAGAACTGTTGGAAGGGACATATCGGTGGATTAGCAATGTCTGCACATTCTGTCCAGGAGGAGGACATTGCTGGGAAGGGCCTGTAGAGTTACGATTTTCTAGATGAAAACACATCTTTAACCTCTGTAAAACATTTACAAAAAAAGAATTATTTGCCTAACATATCCACACTTCTTGACAAGCCTCCCAAAAAGAGATCCTAGAGATAATCACGTTATTTCCTTAACCCGGCTTTCTCCAGCCTGGTGCCCTCCAGATGTTTTGGACTACAACTTCCATCAGCCCCAGCCAGCATGGGCAGTGCTCAGGGATTATGGAAGCTGTAGTCCAAAATATCTGGAGGATAGCAGGTTGGGGAAGCCTGCTTCAACCTGTAAATTGTAGTTGTGTTTTCTTCTGGAGCAACTTTACAATTTCTTAGCTACAGAGATAAAGTCCAAATCAGTAAAATGAAAAGCATCTCTCTCTCCCGCACCTTCCCCCAAATATGTAGGATGGGGAAATATATCAGTCAATGGTTATCAACAGAATATTTTGCAATGAAAGTTATGAAATCCTGAGATTAGTATCCAAGACAGATCAAAAGAAACCATTGGCTTTAAATCTGATCCATTGGGGGTGGCTTCCCAGCATGTGTCACTCCCTTTAATCAAAGCCCACACAAATGGGTGACTAATGCAGACCAACTACCCAAACCACATTCCTAACTAGTATGAAGGAACAAGGAGGCAGCTTCAGATGACTTGCCTGGGTGATTTTTTCAGCCTGCTTCCTGCCAGACTTGGGCCATGCATGAGTTACTAGAACAAATATGCAATAAAGCCTATGAAGCGCTCTTGTGCAACTTGACGAGAAAAAGCATTTTGCTTGCCATTCTAGCAGAGTCAACATAAACCTCACAAATTAAGGACATCATGGCCCAGCATTTTAAACATAAGTGGGAAAATATATTTCCATGTACGTTCAAGAAACTGAAGCAAAGGGTTGGCTTCTGCGCTATGAGAATGGTGTCTTCCTGTTCTTCCCACCACTATAACTGCTGTTCTAATAACTGCTGTTCTAATGGCCCAGTGCAAGAATCATGGGAACACAAACGAGATGGGATCTGATCCATTACCATAGGCTTCCCAAGGTGCATACTGCAAGAACTACAACAAAACACATAACAAAACACATTCACCCTTCTTATCAGAGGTCTGCAGTCCAACCAAACACAGAATTTGGGGAGATGGTGCAATGCCTCCCTCACAGCTATTTCTTCTGCTGAATTTCAAATGCTAATAGCCTGCAGCCCCAAGCTATATAACCACAGCACTGAAATGGAGGCCTCAGGTCTTTAACATTTTAATGCCAAGATATGTATCTAGAACAGTTTTCCTCAACCCTCTAGCCCAGGGGTCCTCAAACTTTTTAAATGGGGGGGGCAGTTCATTGTCCCTCAGACTGTTGGGGGGGCGGACTGTTGGGGGGGCGGACTGTTGGGGGGCTGACCCCCCCGACCCCCCACCGCCGGACCCACCACCGCTGGACCCGCCACCGCCGCCGTACCTGCACCCGCTGCCGCCAAAGCCTCACCGCCGCCGAAGCCCCGCCGCCGGACCCCCCCGCCACCCCCGTACCTGCAGCCGCCGCCGCCAAAGCTGCCCCGCCGCCGCCAAAGCCCCCCGCCCCCCCAGGACCCCCCCGCTTACCTGGTCCTGTGCGCCACCTCCCTGGTTCTGCGTGCTGCCACTGCCGGAGCCACTTAAACAGCCGTTGCCCTGGCTTCCCCCCGCCAAAAACAGAGCGCGGGGGTCCAGCGCGACGGAGCAGGGTCCCGTCGCGTCACTTCCGCCTGCGCCGGAAGGGAAGCGATGGGACAAGACCAGCGCGGGTGGCTCTCCGGGGAGAGCGGAGATTAATTGGTAAGCCCGCGCAGGCGGCGGAGAGCCCGCGGGGACACGGGTGGGTGGCCACCGGGCCGGATGGAAGGGCACGCCGGGCCGGATCCGGCCCCCGGGCCGTAGTTTGAGGACCCCTGCTCTAGCCCACCAAGTGTTTTGGACTTCAACTCCCATCAGCCCCAGCCAACATGATCAATGGTCAGGGATTATGGGAGTTGTAGTCTAAAACATCTGAAGGGCATCAAGTAGGAAAAGGCTGAATTATATAACAAGGGTTTAACAGTATACTTGATTCACAGTCATTACAATGTGCCATATGATAAGCAAAGCTAGATAAATATTTCAAATTCCTAGAAAGAGCATCAAACATCTAAGCTCCTAAGGCAACCAGGTGCCTTGGGTGCTGCTCCTGCTGTTGGATCCGGGCCAAGAGTAGCCATGTAGGCATTAGCAGCAACACAACAAAATGTATAGTGGCACCTTAAAAAGTAACTGGTCTATTTGTAGTCTCTGATAAATTAGCCTGTGGCATGAATTGAAATACAGCTGAGGTCTCCAATGTGGTGCCAAAGGACACTTCTCTTGGCACCCACTGGGCTCCCTGTTCCTCCTGCTTTTTCTTTTATTTCTTAAGGTTTTTTCAGATTTAAACTGCAAGGCGGGTATGCTGCAAAGTGATGTGCTGCCCTGCAGCGCCATCTTTATTTGGGCTCAAAAGAGTGGTTTTGTGTTTTGGAGCTCGAACTCCAACTCTGCCTTGTACTTGGGTCCCTGGGCAAGTTACTTTTCTTTTTAGTCTCACCAGTTTTCCTTCTGGGCAATTATGTTTTGTGACTGGCCATGCCCACCATGGTATCCATTTTATGAATGGGCAAGCCCTGCCATGGCAGCCATTTTGTGATTGTGCCCACAACACTCTCAAAATTCCAAATGTGTCCACCAATTCAAAAAGGATGAAGACCCCTGAAATATGATGTCAAATAAGGCATCTGAGAGAAATACCAAAAAGCAGTTAATGGTGGCAGAGCATTTGTCATACCACCATTACATTCAAAACCACTGTGACCGATTTCAGCAAGCTTATTTTCTAAATGCTATTTGATCGCCAGCTCCTTTTAGAGGAGACTAAGACACAACAAGTGATGCTTTCAGACCAGGCCTTTGGAACAGATGTCCAGGGCCCCCAATTGCAGCAAGGCTGGCTTACCACATTTTGAAGTGAGGAAATACACATTACCATCTTAAGCAGGGATTGGGAACATGTGACCCTCCAGACATTGTTGGACTGCAACTCCCATCATCCCTCACTATTGGCTGTGCTGGCTAGGGCTGATGGAAGCTGGAGTTCAACAACATCTGGAGGGCCATATATTCCCCACCACTGTTCTAAAGGGTGCCCCTGACCCATATCATCATTAGGTCCAGAGTTAAAATTACCTAACTGCACCACTGAGACACAACATAGAGCAGGAACAGCAGTGTACACTATTGGCTCGCTTTGACACTTATTTAAGAAAGGTATCAATTACCTGCTTATCTAGCAACCCATCAGAGCAGGGAGCCGCTCTGTGAGAAGTACCGTTAGCCACATAACCAACACAGTAAAGTAAAATATTTCAAGTTCTTAGGCACCCATTTTTATTCAAAAGTCAAAGAATAATATTTTCCGATTGAAGAATTTGTTTGGCTCATTGAATACCATCTGTCCCTGATGTGATAAATATATTCGCGTTTCAAATGATTTAAACGCTTTCACATTTATCAAAGAATAAGATTGGTTTACATGCTGCCCCACCTAGAAGATTTAAGGTAACACAAACCTCGTTTCTCTGCTTTCTCAAAATATTTCCCTATTTTCTGTAAGGACCTGTCTTTTCTGGCAAATGCCATCCATGCACTTTTGCTGTTTATACACTACCGCAGAATAATACAGTTTAAAGAGGATTTAGTTTTCAGCCATGATATCATAATCCTCATGACATTAATGAGTTGTCATGAAAATGTATCCATTACATCTGTAGACCAAAAGATTTATACAAAAAACAGAAGTGAAAAATCATGTAATATTTGCACACACTTTGCATGACCAAATCATTATGTTTAATTAAAACTGATTAGCAAAGACCAAACTATTAGGATTCATCCAAACTCTGCATAATCCAACAAATGCTTATTGATTTCAGGGGACAGTGGAATTGGTATTATAATGTCCATTTTCGAATGATCAAGAGGCCACATACTCCTTAAATTATACTGTCAGGCTATTTGTTCATCTAGCACAGTACTGCTTATTAAGATTCGCAGCAGCTCTCCAAGATTTCAGACAAGGCATCTTCTGCAGCCTTACTCAATGCAAATTGAACCTGAGAACTTAAATATGCATAGCATGTACTCTGCCACTGAGCGATGTCCTTCCTTGCTCATATTCACTCAGGTATTCATGCCTGCATAGTCAGGCATGGGGATTCTCTCACTCAGAAGCATATACCAACGGAATCAAAGAACTTGTGCATCATTCCTTCTAACTGCAAGTTCAGCTGGTGAGTGCCAACAGGACTGTAGGCAAAATGGGGCCACTTTTGGAGGTATCACCATGCTTGGGAGAACCTCAAGGTTTGCAGAAATACAAAACACCCCCAGACTTATGAGGACTGTGCATGTTCGGTGGCCACAGAACACCGAGTGTCTGTTGGGAGCTCAAGAGGAAAAAAAAATCAGGAGTAGAAGGAGAAATGTACTTGAGTATCCCAGAAGAGGGCATGGTTGGCTGGAGCACTGAACAAGAGTACTCCACACAACAACATTTTGACCCATTTGTATGCTAAATAATGCATACATATGCCCACACACGTACAGACACCATTTAAACAGGCAGCAATGGAATAAAGCACAAAACAAACCTTGGTTCCTCTCACCCAAGACAAGCAAAAGTTAAATCAGGAATTTATTTATATTTATTACATATAATTAAAGGAGACATTAGCCCTATTCAGGCATTCAAGAAAGGGGTTAAGAGCAACACATGAGAGGGAGTGGTCTAGCCCCACCCCTCTCCTCTATCGTCCTCTACTCATAGAGGGCTACTGTCTGAAGGGAAGAGTCCTCACATGATAAAAAATAAATATCAAATGATTAAAAGACTAGAAGCACTAATGCAGCCTCAGCAGAATACAGAATCAAAATATCAAGATCTAAAATGCAGAGATCAAAGACGTCTAGACCAGGGCTCTCCTTGGATCCCCAGATGTTGCTGGACTACAGCTTCCAGAATCCCTTACCATTAGCCATGCTAGCTGGCTATGCTGGGAGCTATAGGCCACCAACATCTGGGGACCCAAGGTTGGAGAGCCCTGCTCTAGACAAATAAGCCTTCACCTGGTGCCTGACAGATCGACCTACTGAGTACCACAACAGAAAAGGCTCTATCTTTGGTCACCAGCCATCTCACCTCCAAATTTAAGAAATATAAATGAGGAAATGAAATACAAAGGCAGAATCAGGATGTCGCAGATAGCAGGGGGAAAATCCAAAAGGCTACCTGTGACTAAAAAATGCTTCATTTTAAGTGACTGGGGAAACATTCCCTAGCTTAAATGACCCACAGAGATGGGGCCAAATTAATAGGCAATAGATAATATGCAAGGGGGCAGAGGGAATACGGAGGACAGAGGAGGCCTACTTCACCTTAGCAACTGCACAAACATATTTTAATACTTCCTGTTAACCCAGAAACTATTAGAGACGTTGCATGGTTGCCCAGCAACAACACATGTCATTTCCACCCACCCTTTATCTCCTCCCTCCCACTCTAGTTTAACCATTGCTTAGCTAAGCTGGCATGAATCTGTCTGGAAAGGAGGAAGTTGCCACTACCATTGCCTTACTTTAAAATGGCAGGAGTCCTGACAGCAACACCACCAGGACCCACAAACCACACTAGGGCCTGTGAGCAGCCTTGCACAGGCCAAATTTTGTCCACAGGCCACCAGCTTCCAGTCACAAACTGTAATAGGCACATATTACATTTTGAATAAGCAATGATCACAAGTGGAAAACAGCATAAGTTGACAGAAGTGCTGAAAACAGATAGCGCCTAGTAGACTGTATGTCAATCATACCTTGCTTGGAATTCTGAAGTTCTCAAGGGGGCTCAAATCATGAATATTCTCCTGAGGACTTTTGAGACCCTTGGGGAGGAAAAAAAAAGCCAGCTTAGGTAATACATTCTGCACTCTCCACGGTTAAAACTGTCTATCCAACACTAAACATATGAGAGTGTTAACTACATCAGGCAAACACATTTGAGAACCAAAACTAGAAATACTTAGCTACGTCAATGAATAAGATTGCCTATATATGAATAATTGTGGGAGAAATTGCAACAGCTATTTAATGGCATCATGTAGTAAAAGCATGGTCAGAGATGGGCAACTTGTGGGCCTCTGGCCTACAACTCCCATCAGCCCTAGCCAGCACAGCCAATGGTGAGGGCTGATGGGAGTTGTAGGCCAAAAAATCTGGAGGGCCACAAATTCCCCACCCCTAGATTAGACAAATCAGTGAATGGATGGAAAATACAAACCAGATGGACCCATAGCAGGTTCCTAAGCAAATGATCCAGGAGGGGAGGTGAAATCCCTTTGAAAAAATGCCATCCTTATGGATCAAGACAACAATTCTGTCTGGCAGCACAAGTGAGGAGGCCCATAGCCAATATTGAGAGCCAGTGTGGCGTAGTGGTTAGAGTGTTGGACTGGGACTTGGGAGATCCAGGTTCTAGTCCCCGCTCGGCCATGAAACTCACTGGGTGACTTTGGGCCAGTCACGGACTCTCAGCCTCACCTACCTCACAGGGTTGTTGTGAGGATAAAGTGGAGAGGAGAAGGAGGAGGATTATGTAAGCCGCCTTGGGTTCCTTGCAGGAAAAAAGGTGGGGTATAAATATAATAAATAAATAGCGGTCTATGTCACACTTTGCAGCTTGATCGGCAAAGCCCTGTCCCCAAATTTGTACTGGGGAGGAGGAGGGAGGAGCATATTTTTCCTCTAACATTTGTTGTGCATCCACAGAAAAGCCTGCCTCACACTCTGGGAAACTGAGCTTTACAGAGATCTACAATTTATTCCCTGTTGCCAGCCATATCAAAAGGCACCCAAGGTTGTATCCTTCCCTAGAACAGAGATAAAGCTTTTTTGACTCCAGCCCTGCATGATATTCCATAAAAAGAATATCAGAGTATGAGATTTATGATTAATAGCATCAGGCTATAGGAGTATTTCATTTCAAATATATATATTTTCTTTAATGTACACATCAAAATAGCATATAAGAAGGCCATAAACATGATATCTTGCAACACCCTCTCATACAAATAAAGCCCGGGCCATTTTCACAGAAGTCAAACCAATCTTCTCTGCCCCCACCCGATGCTGCACTCCCAAACAAAACTTATAGCTCTGTTCTTTAGGTTCACCAGCCTGGTGAGTCCTAAAGTCAACTTTACCTACATAGACAACATTATATGAACGCTTCTACTATCAAGGGCTGAGAGAGTTTAAAGGCTGGTCAAAATAGCTCAACATGGGCAGTCAGAGTCCAACCTGATAATAGGACTTGTACTTGGGAGTACAGGTCATTCCCCAAGGGAGCAATCCTATGCATGTTTAGTCAGAAAAGAGTCCTACAATACCCAGCATGCCCCAGCCACCTATGCTGGGTGGGGCATGCTAGGAGTTGTAGGACTTTTTTCTATCCATACATGCATAGGATTGTGCCCGAACTTCCTGTACTTGGGAACATCCATCAAATGAAATTATGGACTGCCCAGAATGTGGTCCTTCTTCCCCTTCTAGGAAACCCATATACCTCTGACTGAGCTTCATTCATCCACTCTCCCAGTTCCCACTCCTCTTCATGCATTCTTGTAGTATGCTATCCCCTTTGCAATACATCACACCTCAATGCCAGCAGGTTTTAGGCAGTTATTGAAAACATTTTTTTTTTTTTAACTTTGGCTTTCCCCCAGCCATGAACTAACAATCTCTAATATTGTATTATTGAATGTTTATTGTATTGTATTATGGTGTTGTTGTAAACCGCTTTGTGATTTGTGCAAATGAGAAGCAGTATAGAAAATTGCTAATATGTTGTTGTTGTTATTATTCAGGCATCCTTCCTTTCCAAAAGGGACAGTGTAGCAGTTCCTATCCCTGTTCATCCTTGCTGAGAGAATGGGTAAAGCTGGAAAAGAGGGCTAGAGCCCAAGGCACAGATGGAGCCCAAGGGATCCAGAGCTCGCTCAGGAACTCTAAGAAAGCCTGCTCCTTGTCCATTACCAACAACTCAACAATCTCTCCTTTTATGACTTCGAAGTCCTGCTTTTCTTTTTTCCTCACACCTAAAGAAGCACGCCCTTGCCTACCAAAATTCACCACGATAAGCCACGAAGGCTTAACTTCTAAGCTCATTTACAAGGAGCAATTCTCATTAAAAACGATGGGATTCCGTTCTGAAGCAGCACTCAAAGAATTGTGCTGCATGTCTTTTAAGGGGGGATTTAAAAGATTTTATTTTAATGCGACAGATGATTACGGCTACCCGCCGCCTGCAAACTCCGTCTTCCTTCAAATCCTTCCGAGGCGGATTCCTTTTAGCGATGGGAAATCTGGCCTTGCTCTACAAACGCAAAACACGCCCCCCCCTCCCCGCAATGCCAATATCCTCCCAGCCGATGTACTGCCCGCTCCTCCCATTGCTGCACGCTCCAGGTTGCCCCTTTGTTCTTACTTCCCCTAGCAAATTTACGCCTCTCCGCCCCGCACTACCTGTCGGGTCATCAGCGACTTGATCTTCTGCATGGCAGCACAGCAACAGCCAGCCCGCCTCACAAGCTCCGGTCACCCATCGGACTCGGCTTTCTCTCACACAGGGAAGCCATTTTGTGCATCACGTGACAAGCTTTCTTTGCATGCCCCTGTGCTTCATGGGACTTGTAGTCGAGAGTGGGCACACGCCTTCTACGCTTTGGACCGGAAAGCGTGGCTTAGAAAACTACAACTCCCATAAGGCTCAGCAGAACATATTTCCTGTCTTCCCAAACAGCGGACTTTCCAGGAGGGAAGGAGCCACATAGAGATAGATAAATTTAGAGGAACAACCTACCATTTGGAGACGAAACTTCCTGGTCCCTTCCTGACTAGTTTCCCCCCCCATCCCCTCCTGGGCGGAAGTGATACTGATAGTTGACCCTAGAGAACAATGGCAAAACTAGAATTTTACGGTAGGTGTGAGTGGGCAGCAGCGAGAAGAAAAAGTGTGGGGGGTTTTAAAAGTTTTTAAACTTTGAAATATTGCCCTATAAATGCCAATATATTCCATTATCCCTTTATTGGAGGTTATGGCTGAGAATGGCTTATGACAGTCCTGCAATGTAGTGAACATCTATCACTGCACGTTGGAGGTGGACCTAAAGCTGGTTTTGGGTTTGGAGCAACAAAAATCCTATACAAAACTCCACTCAGGTTGCTGCAAAGGACAATCTACTTAAATTTCACCTTCGGACACCCTCCCAGCCCAAATCCAGCACTCAGTTTCATGCAAAAGCCTTGGGCTCGTTAGACTTGCATGCAGGCACATTGCACTTCTAAACATTTACAAACTTGGGGGGGGATCACGTGAAATAAGAACTGGTCCTGAATTAAAAAGAGCGGTTTGGGTGGATACGCAGCTGCCCAGTCACAGCTACGTTAAAGTCCTAAAACTGCAATCCTATACACACTTATCTGGGAGTTAGCCTTACTTCTGAATAGACACTCAAAGGATTGTCCTTTACCTTTCTCGATTATTTTCTATGGGCCGCTGTCATTTCCATCCCTGGGAGACTAACAGTGGCAACCAAAGTCAACCCACAAACTTGGAGGGGTCTGTCAGTCTGAATTCTATTGACCTTTTTCTTTTTGCCTAGTGCACCACCCAAAATTAATCTCCATCTTTGCCAATATAAAAACGACTATGTGTCTTTTTTTTCTTTTGCTCTCTACCTGTATATTTTGCCTAGGATTGGAGACAAATCCGAGGAATGCCTGGATTTTATTTTTCAAAAATGGGGAAATCAGACATCTCGTGTTTGCTTGTCCTAACAATCCTACGTCGACCTGAAACCAGTATGACACTGGGGTGTTTTTTCTTCTTCTTATGGACCAGAAGCTGTGGAGAAACGAGCCTTTGGGGGTACACACACACACCTCATGTGTGAACCGGCTGGGGTGGGGTGTGCATAGTTAGCATGTAGAGAAAAGAGTTTTTAGGGTTCCTGCATGCATGCATGCAGGAACAAACACACACACACACACACACACACACCTCCTCATGAGTAAACCAGGTGGGGGCTGGGAGGAAGCAAAAGGTGCATGGAACATGAGATGGGGCCTGGCGTCTAGAAGTCTGGAGGAGCCAGGCTGAGGGCATTCATATGCAGATAGTTCAAGCCATGACTCACAATTCCCTTTCCCCTGCCTGGCCAGTTCCCTCCCCCCTGCCTGGCCAGGTGAAGTTCAAATTGATTGGCTGAAGCAAGAAGGTTACAGAAAAGGGGAGGGGGATGAGCTATTTCCCCACGTGTAAGCCTTTGTTCTTGGTCAGTCCTTTCGGTAGCCTGCCCGGCATGGCAGCGCGCCAGCGAGGGGCCCGAGCCTTTAGGGGCCCCCCCTCAGGAATCGACCCCAGGCAGCCCCTGGTAAAATTGGCTGGTTTGAAGGCACTGGTGAAAGCAAGCCTTGTGGGAGTTTGCCCATCTTGGACCTTCAGGTAGGTGTGGTAATTCTCCATCGGGCGGCAAGGCTGTGCTGGATCTAACCCTTTGAAGAAGACACCCTCAGGTAACAGGTGTGTGCTTGAGAGATTTTAAGGAATCAGGTTTTCTTATTTTGCAGCTTTACTGTGTACCAAAGTGTCTCTCTATTTTGTGTGCTTCTCTCATTTCCCTAATCTTGTTGTAAGATGCTACCGGAATAAACCTTGTCATGGTTTCACCCCAAATGGGTTTTGTAGTGCTCTGTGAGTTCAGTATCTAAATCCAGGTTACAGAAATACGAAGGCGAGTCCCTAAACAGAGATCCAAGTAGGATTGCAGAGACAGCTGAGGCTGGCAGTCTGGTATCTTGAGATCTCAGAGGGTCTTGGTTCCTTTGCCAGTAGGCAAGGGTGGGGTGGTGGCGGGTCAGCCAGCCCCCCCTTCCAGGCCACATGGTGGCAAGTGCTGGGTTTCCTTTGAAGGAGGAAAGGGTGGAGGTCTGGCGGGCCAGCCAGCCCCCCCTCTTCCTCCACAGAAGCCTTCCCCAATATGGTGCTCTCCAGGTGGTTTGGACTTCAACTCCCATCAGCCCCAGCCAGCATGGCCAATGGTCAAGAGTGCTGGGAGTTGTAGTCCAAAACATCTGGAGGGCACCAGGCTTGGGGCAGGTTTACTTACTATATTTAAGTCTATGGGGAGCAGTCACACGGAATCGTAGAGAGAGGACTTCCTAGAGGGGCTATGCAAGTCAAAGCAGCGGCGCCTCCTGCTGGCTGAGATACAATTTCCTTCAAAAGTGGAGCCGAACGAATAAAACGTCTTTTCTTCTATTATTCCATGGTCGTATTAACAGCGTGTGGAACAATATTTGCAAATGTGTGAAGGCGCCAGGCTACTGCCTTTCTATTTAAGCTTCCCTTTGGCCCTCATGCCTCAGCTGCCTGCTGGGATGGTTAAAGCCCCGGGAAAGGGGGCTAGTTAGAGTGCAAGTCAACCTGTCTTTCCTACTAGTCTTCTGAAGGAAGAACAAAGCTTTAAAAGACTGTTTGTTTTGAAGTAGCCGTGTGTGTTTCTTTTGCCGTTGCCTTGCACCAGTTATATGCTGAAACGACGCAGCTATAATTTACCAAACAAATGTAACTCTAATATTGGCAACCTTAATCTACCAATCATCTGTTCAGAAGGATGGGAAAGGAGAAATACTGGGCACAGGTAACTTCCCCAGTCTCCATAGGGAATTCATAATTGAGATGAAATTTAATCTGGGTTTCGCAAACCAGGTCAAGCACTTTACTGACTGAGTCGTGAATTCTTGCAACCTTCTCCTATCGCCACTGCATTCTTGCTTTCACTGATTTAAGCGAGCCTCCTCCCTGTATTCGGGACAATGAAAGTGGCATAGGAAATGCCCCATGACCCAGGCAACGCGGAACTTCAGCAGACATTACTGATGCAATATGAGAACAAGCCACAGGCAAGCAAGCAAGCAACCACACTGTGAATGTAAATTTGGACGAGATGATGATGATTTATTTATTTCATTTATACATTGCCCAATAACCAAAGCGCTCTGGGCAGTTGACAACAATTCATACAATACAAAGTACAATAAAAACAACATAAAAATGTCAATACAAAATTTAAAACGGAGTTTAAAATTATTAGTATTAGTATTAGTATGATTAATTTTATTTCTATACCACCCAATAGCTGAAGCTCTCTGGGCGGTTTACAACAATCAATAAAAAATACAACATAAAATATACACAATAAAAGCATTATAAAAAATTTAAAACCAAATTTAAAAAAAACCTCTAATAACTAAAACAAGTTAATACAATGTGACTAGTAAAAAAGTTAAAAATAGCCACCCACCATGCACTATATAGAGTTATTAAAAGCCTCAGCATAGAGGGAAGTCTTGACCTGGTGCCAAAAAGATAGAGTTGGTGCCAGGCGGGCCTCAGGGGGGAGCTTGTTCCACAGTTGGGGGGCTACCACAGAAAAGGCCCTCCCCCTTGTTGCAGCCCTCCGAGCCTCCCTCAGAGGTGGCATTCGGAGGAAGGCCCCAGATGTTGAATTTGAACTAAAACAATTTGAACTAAAACAAATTCTATATAACTGGACCTGTTAAGCGAAAAAACAGCTGACATAAGCCCCACATATGCCATTAAGAGCCATTAGATGCCGCTGAATGCCTCAGCATAGAGGGGAATCTTAACCTGTTGCTAGATGGATGGCAGAGTTGGCACCAGGTGAGCCTCAGTGGGGGAGATCAATCCATAACCTGGGGGGCTGTCACTGAGAAGGCCCTCTTCCTTGTAATATTCCCCAAAGAGATATTGGTATTGTCATCAATTTTAAAAAATCCAGCAATAAACCATGCCTTGGTATGGATTCCAACCTCCAGTTTCTGCATCTCCCACACACAGAGCGGCAGGGCCACCACCAGCCCCACGGCATAGACCGTGGCCACCAGCAGCCGGATGCAGCACCGCCGGTTCCTGCAGGTGCACGGCATGGTGCCGCTTGGCGCAGCAGCGTGGAGGGGTGGAGAAAGGGTGGGATGGGGGTGAGGGGGTCCCTCAGAGCCGCCTCGGTTCTCTCGGGACACACATCGGCCAGGTCAAAGACCCACCAGGTCAGCCCCACAACTGCACCGCTGAGGAGAAAACATCACTGCCCCGCCCATCTATCTGCCTGCCCCCTCGGCTCCCTCTCTGGCAGCACCTCTTCCTTGTTGCCACCATCTGAGCCTCCTTTGGAGGTGGCACTCAGAGGAAGGCCTCAGATGTTGAGCATAATGTCCAGGAAGATTTAGGTCGGGAGAGGCACTCTGACAAGTATTGCAGTCCCTTCTGGAATATGCGACGAGAAGATGTCAATGCTGCAGGGAGGGTTTTTTAAGTTGACCTCCTAGTAAACAGTTCAGATAGACTGTTATAGTCTAGTTAAAGGGAAAAGGCAGAAACCAAGCTTCTTTGAGAATTCAAAGGGCAGGGTTGAGTGAAGCAATCCACTTCATTGAATCAGGGAAGGGAATGCTGGATGTTGCCTAGGAGCAAGTTAGAAATTCCATCCTCTCTCTAGGGCCGGTGCTACCATTAGGCCAACTAGGCAGCTGCCTAGGGCGCAGGGCTAAAGGGGGCGCCAGAAACGCCTTGAAAAAAAATACAGCACTCTCAAGTGGGAAGCGGGGGCGCTAAATATCTGATCTTGCCTTGCACCAAACTGCCTTGCACCGGTCCTGTCTGACAGGATGTTCTTACAGTTAGCCTAGTCCTACAGTTAACAGACTTAATTGACGCTTGCTGGTTTTAAGCAAAGGAGACATGTTCTATGGTTTTCCTTACCTCACAGTAGGAGTGACGCTTAAGAAACTGCACTTACAAAGTCTGTAACTATCAAGCTTACAGGGCCGGCGCTACCACTAGGCAGACCCAGGCGGCTGCCTAGGGCGCGTGGCGGAAGAGGGCGCAGAGTTTCTGCGCCCCTTCCTTGCCTCCGGCGCGCTCCTGCCCTGCCTGCCGCCTCCGCCGCGCCTCCCCGCCCGCTTGCCGGCCGCTGCCGCCGCTGCACCTCCCCCCCACGCGCGCGCCCGCGCACCCGCCCGCCAACCACCTACCTACCTTCCCATCGTAAAGCGCAGGGGTCCCATTGCGTCTGAGGAGGAGGCAGCGGCAGCAGCAGCAGCCAGCAGCGGGGGCGGGGGGAAGGTAGGTGGTGGTGGCGCCGGCGCCGCGGGGGGGGGTTGTAGAGCAGGGCTGCTTTGCTCCGGAGCCCCCCCCCACGGCACGAGGGGGGGCGCTAAATATAATTTGGCCTAGGGCGCCAAACAACCCTGCACCGTTCCTGCAAGCTTATAGTACCTAAGAAATCTTATGTTATTCTTATTTACTTTAAAAGCATCTACTTAGAAACAAGCCCTGTGTGTGCGTGTTTCTTGGGTGAACTCTGCTGCTATTGTGCTCTGCTCCCAGTCCCAAGTTGTATAAGGCTTTATAGGTTAAAACCAGCTCAGCCAGCTCTAATATCTCTTGATAGCAGATAGAACGTAGGGCCTAATGTTCTCAAAGTAACCCTGAATGTTGAACAGGTTGTTTGAGTTTAGATTAACCAGGCCCAGCTTCAGGTTAAGGTGGTTTGGAATTTGCCAAGAACCCAAGACCATCAAAGGGCCCACTACTTCTTCTTCAAAGCAGCCATTTTCACTTGACATGGAACACTCATAAAGGTCAGAGATACCTGAGGAAATTCTCCAGTTGCAGCCTCTCTCCCCTCCAGGTCAAGGGTGCATTGCCCAAAGACTTAAGAACATAAGAAGAGGCATGCTGGATCAGACCAAAGGTCCATCTAGTCCAGCATTCTGTTCACACAGTGGTCAACCAGCTGCCCACGGGATCAGGGCCAGTGCAACCATTAGGCCAACTAGGCAGCTGCCTAGGGCGCAGGGCTAAAGGGGGCGCCAGAAACGCCTTGAAAAAAAATACAGCACTCTCAAGTGGGAAGGGGGGGCGCTAAATATCTGATCTTGCCTAGGGCACCAAACTGCCTTGCAGCGGTCTTGCACGGGATCCCACGAGCAGGACATGAGTGCAACTGCTCCCTCCTGCCCATGTTCCCCAGCAACTGGTGTAGGACTTCAAAATCCTACAGTTGGCACTGGGATTAACCATAGAAATATGTGTTTTAAAGTGGCATCATTTTTACATTACTTTGTCATGCTTTCCCCTTTGGGCTAAGAACCAATTTAATACATATTTATTATTTCATATTTTGGGGAATAATAATATCCAGCCACTTCTAAAAGGGACACGCTGACTAACAAAACAGTTCGATTTCTAACTCTTACAGTCACATCCAAGTCAATGTTACCTCTCCATGTGGCTGTTTAACTGTCTGCTGCGTTAAGGTGAATGTAACCTGCATATGCTCTCTGGGCTCATTTATTTTTTATCAGTGCTGAGTGATTCATACTGTGTATGCCCCATTTATCATGCTCTGTATTTGCTGTGAACATACCGGAGCGGGGAATTATGATAGGATCATAAGCAATGAAGATGTCGGACACTAATCCAACAGGTGTTCCCACTCCCTGTGTCTTTGTATACACATATTCAAATCACCTAAAGCAAGACAGGGTAGGGACTGATAATAACTCTCTGCTGATTTCCCTAGCAAATAATGCTCACAGCTGTTGTTGGACCAAGACTCTGACTGCGCACCAAAAAGAAGGGGGCATTTGCATGAGACAGGATGCTTTCATGGAGCCCTTTAGCACCACATTTTATGACTTGCAGTGCAAAATCTATATTCTTCTTTTAGGTAAGATCCTGAGTGCCTTATTGTGCTTTTTCTGATATTTCATCCAGGTAATAAGGCTTTATTTCATACTTTGAATGTTTTAACTTCAGCAACTTTAAAACTGTCAGGAACTGTCAGTTTTCAACTGGTATGGAACATTTTATCCAAAAACATACCTGATTTCTCTCTCTCTCTCTCTCTCCACACACACACACACACACACTATTATATATATATATATATATATATATATATATATATATAATATACTGCAGTTCACTGTGTTGCTGTTATTCTCAACACTGAATACAGGATGGGTATCGTGTGTGGCTGTGACGGGATGGAACCCTGAGGGAAATTCTGGGGTATTTAATAAGGAGAGTTGAGGAGTTTTTGACTGGGAGAGGAACTTGAAAAGCCAATTTGCAAGGTTCTTGAGGGGGCTAGGATTTGACATAGAAAATCAGGAAGGGTGTCCTGAGGGGAGTCAAGTGGAGTTAATAAGGAGGAAATTGTGGGTGGAGTGGGTTATAGCTAGGGGCTGAAAGGAGACTAGGGATGAGGGTTCCTGAGAGAGGAATACCCCTGCCCTGAGAGCCACCTTGAGTGCCATTTTTGGGATGGACAGGCGAGGTATAAATCAAATAAATAAATCTATACCCACTTACCTGGGTCTACTTCTGAGTAAACATTTATAGGATTGCGCAGTGATTCACATATGCATGTAATGTGCAATGTGCAATGTTTCAGGCGGGTTAGAAAAGCAGTATGAAAATTTAGCGTAGCAATTATTGTCTCTGCCATATTGAAAATATGTTGTACAAATGATTTTTATTCGTCTTCAGGGTAGTAGCAACACAATATTATAAGTACATTCTTCTTAAAGTCATTCTGATTTTTTATATAAATAAAGGTATATTTAGCATTAAAAATGAAGTTGTTCCTAAGATTAGTCTTCAGCAAGATGCACATGATTTCCCAGTAGTAATATTTATTATTATAGTCATTAAGGATTAATCTCTTAAAATTTGCAGTCCTTGTAACTGAGATAAATTTGATTTCCCATATGCTTTTATACATTGTGATTAGATTGGCTTTTTATTTTCCTGCAAGGCGACATTCTCTTCCATTAAAATCTATAAGTGTGATTCTGTTGTTTTTGATGGTTTTTTGGCTCTGGGTACAAAAGATGGCACATCTAGCACATGTTATCTTCCTATTATAGGTATCTGTTGTGTGTTTTCACATCCAGTGTTCATTACACTAGATGTAGAACTCGGAGTGTGGCAAGGGGGAGGCAGGAAGCCTACAACCCATCACACCACAGGGGGTGTCACCACTGAAATTCTGACTTTTCTGAACTTTTCCCAAATAATACCTCCCTTATCTATCTATCCTGCCAACAGAATGAGATTTTTTTCTTACATTATGCTCCCAGGTTGGTTCCATATGTGATAGATACAATTATTGCCATGCAGACGACTCCAGCATCAATATGTACATCCTCAGAATAATCTTTGTAGGTGATTTCTGGGGGTGTTCAGTTGGCTTCAGTCAGTTTTGAATTAAATTGATCTGTAACATGAATGTTAAACCTACACTGGCTACAGCAAACATTTGCACATGGCATAAATCGCACAGGAGGCTCATAGACATATTGGATCCTTATATGCACAAACACCATAGGACTAGTTCAGTAACCCCAACTAGGACTTTTTGTTTTTTGCTTGTCTGTGCAGAGTGTCGACAACACACCATCAAAATCTTCCCACCTCCAGTCTGTCTCAAGGCCTCCAATGTAAGATGAAGACAGAAGTACTATAAAACAAGGACTCAGGTCTCAAGCAGCTTCCATTTGACTTCAAGCTTCAAATGACATACATGCATACTAGTGAATTAAACACTAGGTTGTCAATCTTGTCTGCTCTGGGATGGGAAAAGTTAACAAAGTGTCCCATAGTTAGGTGCCTGTGTCAGGAGGAGGCTGTACCACTTGAAGTGAGAGGATCACCCACTCCACTCAACCACAACTTGCAGCAGACCAGAGGTGAGGGGACATGACAGCCTGATCTTCTCATTCAGAGTGGCACAGCCTCTCCACCATCACCACCCACATCTCAGAGGCCTAGCTGGGGGGGGGGGGATGTTAATTTTCTACAAGCAGAGGAGAAGGAAGCAATAGTGAGTGGCATGCAGGGAAGGCTGACCTACCAACATTGGTATGCATACTTGCCCTTTCACCTATGAAGCTGAGTACAGGTCTTAAGAGGCATTGGCTGGGTTCAGTCAATACAATAACCCACACTCAAAGGTTGAGTATGGGCTGAGTGTGGGTTGTCATTGAACCGTGGGTTGTTGTTGAAATGTGAGTTATCATGTTGTCATGGCTTGTTGTTGAGTTATGAACTGTGGGTTGTTCACCATGGTTTGTTATCTCGGCGGGGTTCACACAACATGATAACCCACATTTCTACAACAGCCCATGGTTCAACAACAGCCCACACTCAACCTTTGAGTGTGGATTATCGTGTTGTCTGAACCTAGTCATTGCCTTTGGGAAACCCACACTGTGGGCTCTACTCACAGAAATCTTAAGAGCCAAGAATTGGAGTTCAAAGGGATCCTAAGGGGTCATTTTGACCAGCCTGCATCCCATAACAGTATGTTTGAACCCCTGGCACTGTTAACAGCACAGTGTTGACTTGCTATTTCTGTTCAATTATGTTTGTTTGTTCTGCTATATACCTGAATTCTTATTTGATGGTGTTCTACCCTACTCGGCTTGGAGCTATATGCTGAGAAACATGAAACAATGGAGAATGAAGCTTAGGTTTATTTTAGTACTGTGGTACTGTAACATGTTCTGAAAAGTCCTTTAAAAAGTAAAAAGGACATTTTCCCATGGAGACCTTAGTTTATTCATTACACTCAAAATATGATGTCACCGTTTTTATTTAAACAAAAAAAGCGGCAGGATGTTTCCAGTCAACAAGGGTGGTGTTGTGCTTACTAATACTTAAAGACAGATATAGAAGCATAGTGTACCCAGAGCTCCATTCAGAGGTCACTTTGGGAAAACTTAGCCTGTTTATAGCTGAGACAGAGGAACTGACCCCAAGAAGATAGCTGGAGCAAAGAAAGTGTGTGGTTTGCTTAGGAAGCTCATATAGTTATTACATTTCACAGCCTTATTGGTCTTTAAACTAGATTTTAAGATTACTTGATCTCTAGATCAAGCATTTCTAAACATGGTTCTTTCTTAAGTCAGAAAGGTGTATTTGAAGCAAAAGGGAGCACAGGGGTTTCCCTGGGGTCTTAAGAGTGTCTCATCTCAATCATCCTTACAACACCCCTATGAAGTAAGCCAGTCTTATTACCCTGATATTACAGTTGGAGTGAGGGCTGCTGAATTTGAAAAGTAGTGACTTGATTAATGCTATCTAGTGTGAGAATAAATGCCTGGGCTGAGATTTCAAATTTGGACTGTGAGCTCATCACTTGTGCTCTACATTTGCTATTTTACACCATCAGTAAAGAAGATGCACAAGAAAACACTCCTGTAGAACACCATCTAGACATCTTCTCTTGCCAGGTGGATGGACAAAACAGCAGCCTTTTCAGAAGAAACATGTGGCTGTGCTTGAGAACTCTGCCAACTCTTGTTCTTTGGCTAGGAGACACCCACTTTTAAGGCTGATCTCCCTCTTATTTTGAAATCTGATCTCTCTAGTTTTGATGTGGTCTTTCCTGCAATGCCATTGTCGTCTTCCAAGAGGCGAACTTGCTAGATCAAAAACAAGAACTTTCCAAGAAAGCTCAGCTCCTGAACAAGCTTTGCATTTGCAAGACCTCAGGACATTTGAGAAGTCCCATCATCTTATAAAACTTTAGATCTGACCTAACACCCAATTCACTCCTTTACTAATTAATCACTAACATTCAAAGAGAAGAACACCTGGATCCAGTACTGGTGCAAGGCAGTTTGGTGCCCTAAGCAAGATCAGATATTTAGCGGCCCCCCTTCCCACTTGAGAGCGCTGTATTTTTTTTTCTAGGCGTTTCTGGCGCCCTCTTTAGCCCTGCGCCCTAGGCAGCTGCCTAGTTGGCCTAATGGTAGCACCGGCCCTGCCTGGATCCAGTGTTCAGTCATAAAGACAGAATATGAAATGCTTTTAGCATACATTTAGGAGTAGGATCTCAACATAAATATTGAAGTATTTCCCCAGTTTTGCTTAGATTTACTTTAAACATGTTCCAAGTAGCATAGACAGGGAATGGGTACATCAGGGCTAGGGGAACAAGCCTACATTTCCGTCTTCTGCATTTTCAAATGTTAGCAGATATGGAGTAATATATTCCAGAGCCAACAGGTGATTTTACTGGGGCTGGCAACAGCTCCAGCAGATATCTTATGAAAAACTAAGGCTGCAAACCTGCATACAGGCTGCTTGGGGGCCAGGTTACGTGAAGGAATGTCTCCTCCCATGTTTACCTGCCCAGACATTAAGATCACTGTTGGAGGCCCTCCTCCAGGTGCCCCTGCCAAATGAGGCAAGATGGGTGGCTACAAGAGGGCCTTTTCAGCAGTGGTGGCCCTTTGTGGAATGCTCATGGAGGCTCACCTGGCGCCGACCTTGTGGTCTTTCCGACACCAGGTGAAGACATTTTATTCTCCATTTTAACAACTGTTTTTACTGCTTTTAGTACACTGTTTTGCTGGTGGTGGTTTTATGTTGTTGTGTGATGGCTTTATTCTTTGCTGCAGGTTTTATTTTGGTTTTATTCTGTTTTAAAAGTATAGAAAAGAAATAAAAGAAATAAAATTATGAAGCCAATGAAATGTAAGCAGCCTAACTGCGCAAGATTACAGCTTCATACGATGCAATCCTATGCATACTTCCTCAAAAGTAAGTTCCACTGAGTTCAATGGAGCTTACTCCCTAGTAAGCCTGTTTAGGATTACAGCCTATTACAATCTATTGCAGTGATGGCGAACCTTTTTGAGCCCGAGTGCCCAAACTGCAACACAAAACCAACTTATTTATTTCACAGTGCCAACACTGCAATTAAACCTGAATACCGAGGTTTTAGTTTTACAACTCATACAGTTGTCCGAACTAATTAACATCTTTTGTCTTAAAAGAAAAACACAATAACAGAGCTTTCAATGATACAAACAGTTTTTTGTTGGAAAAAAATCAACTCAAAAATTATTATAGTACTACATTGTACACATAGCCTGAAGGGAATTTATACAAACTTTTTAAATAATTAGGCACATGTATTTTTGGATAAGGGATTCTCAACTTGTAATATGATTATATGCCAGACTTAAATTGTATGGGGCAAGCTTTACTCCGGGTCCTTTCCCTGCTTCTACAGGTGTCAGATTAGTAAAAGTAAAAGTCAACCTGTAATAGGATGAGCAAGATAAACAAGAAAACTAAACGTGCTTAACACATTTTAAACACTTTATGTCTTGGACTGCAAACACTGCATTAGGTAAAAGTTTGCATTGGGCATGCTTTTGCACAATTAATGTGATTTTTGCTATTGCATGCATGCTGATAATTTGTCAAACCTTGGCTCATAATCCGTTAGTTTGAGAGCAACACATGCAGCACTCAGGTCAACTGTTAGGGCTTTACATCCAAGCCATGCTCTGTGCATCATTCTTCAAAATCTTTTAAATGTGATAACAATGTAGAAAAGAATTCTGTAACAGGAATTCTAGAATAAAAGCATTCTGTTCCACACTGTGAGAAAGAACAAAATCATTAGTGTTTTGCAGAAGGCGCAGGGCCGGCGCTACCGCTAGGCAAACTAGGGCGCGCGGCTGAAGAGGGCGCGGAAACGCTGCGCTCCTCTTCGCTGCCGCTGCGCCGCCCCCGCCAGGCTTCCGCCTCCGCTGCGCCGCCCCCGCCAACCCTCCGCCTCCCCACCATCCTGCCCGCTGCCGCCGCCGCACCTCCCCCGCCCGCCCGCCCGCTCGCCGCTGCGCCTCCCCCGCCCTCCTGCTCGCTGCCGCTGCGCCTCCCGCCGCCATCGCCACCCCCCCAACCCCCCCATCACCTACCTTCTCCGCGTCGCGTCGCTTCCGGAGCCCCACCCGCGTTGTTTTGGCGGGAGGCAACAGGGCTTAAACAGCCCTGTTGCCATGGTTTCCCTGGCAAAAAACAGCGCGGGGGGCCCGTCGCGTCGCGTCACTTCAGGAGGAGGAGGAGGAGGCAGCAGCAGCAGCCGCAGCCGCAGCCAGGGCGGGGGGGAAGGTAGGTTGGTGGTGGCGGTGCAGGGGTTTTTTTTTTGCTGCTTTGGAGAGGGGG
Source organism: Shinisaurus crocodilurus (assembly GCA_021292165.1). Classification (NCBI taxonomy): domain Eukaryota; kingdom Metazoa; phylum Chordata; class Lepidosauria; order Squamata; family Shinisauridae; genus Shinisaurus; species Shinisaurus crocodilurus. The sequence goes on along the minus strand of CM037880.1, from coordinate 37,311,871 downwards.
GGGCGCTAAATATTATTTCGCCTGGGGCGCCAAACTGCCCTGCACCGGTCCTGAGAAGGCGACAGTCTTTTCGCGATCTGGTGACCAATGGCTCGAGTGCCCACAGAGAGGTCCCTGCATGCCGGCTGTGGCACCTGTGCCATAGGTTCGCCATCACTGATCTATTGTAATAACTGAGCTGGAAATTCTGTAATCGCTAGAGAAGATTCCACTGAAATCAATGCAAGTAAAGTGGTCTCAGCTCTGTCTTCATTGATATCGTGCTGCAAATGGGTATAGTCATCAGAATCAGAGAGTTAAACCAAGAATGTGTCTGAATTGTAACAGGAGGAGGAGTGGAAGAATGAGTGACAGCAAGAGAGAGAAATGGAATGGTGGGTACAGTTAGAGTGACAGATGGAGAACGTCAGCAGAGGGGGACAGTTAATTGTGGGGAAGGCAGAGGAGTGAGTGGGATAAGAAAGAGCCTGGTGGTGAAGTAGCTCTTAAAAGGGATGTCAGTTAGGTTGGGTTAGGTTGGCAGACAGATAGAACTATTTTTTCTTATTCTTTATCAGTTGACTAATTGCTCTGGATGTTGCGCTCCATCTACAATAATAAAAAAGGACGTGTGCCTGTCCATCCATCTGTCAGCGCCATACCACCAAGACAGCAAAACCTAGACACTTAAAACTTGTTGTGCATACTAAGGGGACCCTTGGTGTGCACCTTGGAGATATTATATATATTTTTAAACACCTTCCTTTTTTTTACATGTGCCCATGTGGTTGCAGCCTGCAGTAACATCTTCAGCCACTAGGGGCAGCCTTCCCATGGTCTTGCCGTCCATATAGTTTTAAACCAGAAGAGATTAGTAGGCAAAGGGATAGAGTTATACTCCTGCCTGCTCCCTGCTGCTGCAGGGCAGCCACCCTTAGGGAATACAGAGGACAAACCCCTCCACCATGGAGCTATGGGGTGCACCACCATGGCAGGGGTGGTGTCTAGGGGTGCCAGCAGACATGGTTTCACTCAGAGAGGGCAGGCACAATGTGTCCAATTCTGACAGCTGTTGTAAGTTGCTTGAAGGATTTGGTGTATCAAACTAAGGACTATTCCCACCCATGAAAGCTGGTTCCATTTGCTAGTAAATATAGATTTTCTGGTTTTCTGGGAGGGGACGTGGTTCAGTGGCATAGCAAGTGCTTTGCATGCAGAACGTCCCAGGTTCAGTCCTCAGCATCTCCAGACAGGGCTGGAAAAACTCCTGCCTGAAACCCTGGAGAGCTGTTGCTGCCAGTGAGTGTCAACAACACTGGGCTAGATGGACCGACCAAGGGTCTGACTCAGTATCAGGCAGCTTGCTATGTTCCTAATTACCTGTGTTCTGGTCTTTGTAGATTCTGAGGTTAGCATATCTCACCCCACATACAGGTTTTGAATTGCACAGCCGAGGGGAGAGTCCTACTACTCTGTAAACCAGTGGTAGCAAAAGTTATTTCGGGTGGGGGAATTCAGGGAGGTCTGGATTCGGCAGACAGGCTGTATGATTTGCCCAATGACCTCTAGAGGCCAGGGCTAGAACCTCAAAGTAATGCTAATTAAATAAAATATTCATTGTTGCTGCTGCTGCTGCTGCTATTGCTGCTATTATTATTATTATTATTATTATTATTATTATTATTATTATTATTATTATTATTATTATTTTGAGATTTGTACCCACTTCCCAGCATAGCTCTCAGAATTGTCTTAAATCCTAATTCTGTTCCCAGAACACATAAAAGAGATAAAAACAAGGGGGCTTTGTTGTATATCAGCAAGTTCCCTAATTCCTACTTCCTTCTGGCCTTATAGATGTTCTCCCATAGTGATTACACATGAATAAATCATCAGACTACATTCAGAGAGAACAACTTTACATCCCCTGTAGGCAGCTCCTCCCTTCCTGACAGGGAAACAAAAGGTTCCTTTTCAACTGTTATTTGCTTGGACGTATTCCATGGCTGTAACTAGGGCAGGTTTAATAGACATGAGAAACTACATAGAACCATTATGGCAGTATATAGTTTGGGCTTATAAACTACTGTCCTGTATCTACTTCACAAAAAGCAGGTATACACCTGCTCACACAGGCTACAGTAATACCTTGGATTGCAAGCATAATTCGTTCCGGAAATGTGCTTGTAATCCAAAACACTCTTATATCAAAGCGAGTCCCTGGTGGGCGTGTGAGCAGGGCCGATTTCGGCCCGCTACGCCCGCTCGAGGCAAGCGGTTACATCCCTACAGTTGTATTGCAAGACGTCGCTTGTTTATCAAGTCAAAATTTACTAAAAAAATTTTGCTTGTCTTGCAAAACGCTCTCAGACCAAGTTACTTGCAATCCAAGGTATTACTGTATCTGAAAATATTACTGTGACTAGAAGCATTTATCTACAATTTTATTTATTTACAATATTTATATACCACTCCACATCTAAGGGTGCAATCCTATGGCTGCTAGACGCTGTCTAGCTGACCATAGGAAAGGTCGGAGTTCCAGCTCCAAGACCTCAAAAATGCGTTCCGAGGTTGGAACCGGAACTCCAACTTCGGAGCGGCCTCCCTCTGCCCTTGCAGCTGGTGTGGTTCTTTCCACAGCAGCTGCAGCTCTGAAGTCAAAAGACCAACGTCAGAGCCGGCACTGGGGGGGGGCATCCCAGGGGGCAGGGAGGGGAGGAATGAAGCTCCGCTGGGTACAATGTGTCCTCCTCACAAATAGGGCAAAATATTTAGACGGCCAAAATCGGCCAAGTGTTTTGCGGGGTGGGAGAAGCATGGAGGTGACCTTCACCCCTGCGCTCCTTCCGTCCCAGATAGGATGCCTGTAATCGTCTGAGTTCAGGGTTACGGGCAGCCACATTGGGTGGCAGTGTAAGCAGTTTTGCTCATAGTATTTTGAGTTTCTCTACCACAGGGGTTGCCAACCTCCTTCAGCCCGAGGGCTGAATTACATTTCAGAGGTCGTCTCAGGGGCCAAATTTCAGTGGTGGGAGGGGCCAAGGGCAAAATGGTGGGGCAAAAATATGGGGAAAATAGAAAACATGACAACACATTGTAACTTAAAGCACTTACTGCCAGTAAATACACCTTAGGAGAGGCGTTTCAGCCTTTTAGGATGGGGGGAAACGATACAAAAGTAAGGAAACCACCAAACAATCGATGGTTGGGGGAAAGGGGGGATGATTGTCAGGGGACCCCTGGGAGGGCCAGATTGGGACTCCAGGCCTGAGGTTCCGCATCCCTGCTCTACTGAGAGACACAGGGAGACAGCTAGCTTTGAGTTCTGGAAATCTTTTGGGGGCTGCCACTCTGGGGGATCCAATACGGGGCAGAGGGGAGCATGTATAATATTATCAATTTAAATTAAAACTTCTGTTGACCCTTCAAGCATGGCACTATGAAACCTAGCTGCAACGTAGGGTGCAATCCTGTGGGGATACCCGTAAGCCCCCGAACTCGGAGGCTCACGCTCATCCAATGCAGAGCAGAAGGAGCAGCAGAGACAATCTTCGCCTTCCCGCTCCTCCTGCTCAGCCGTTTCACTAGAGGACCCTTTTCAGCTGTCTAGCAATGGTGTTTCAGACGAGGAGGGAAGGAGGCTGGAGCAGTTTCAGGATACCTTATATCCTGGCCTCTGCAGTCTCCTCCCCTCCTGCCAAAAAGTCCCCTTATTCCCTTCTCCGAGGTCGCTTTTCTGACTTTGGAGAGCAGCCAGCGTGGTTCTTTCTGCGCCAGCTGCAAAGGGGTGGGGGAGGTGGGCGGAGCTCCAATTCCCAGCTCCAAGGTCGGCGTGCTGTCTCTGACCTCGGAGCTGGGAATCCAAACTATCCTATGGCCCCTCAGACAATGTCTAGGGGCCATAGGATCATTCCTTTAATTTATAAATACAGTACATGCATATAAATAATAAACTTTTCTATTTATTATGATGTATTTTAATATCTGATCCTGTGGCATGCTGGGAGTTGTAGGCCAAAAACATCTAGGGACCCAAGGTTGGAGAACACTGACTTAGAGATATCTTTAGATATGGTAAGCAGTATATAAATTGATTAAATAATAATTTAAAAAACCCAGTACATACACACTTTGGGTTTGGATTTTCTTGTCTTTCTTGTGTCTGCCTAGATCAGGAAGTAGGGACAGGACTGGTAGATTCGATGATTATGAATCCTGGTTTGTCCATAAATTAAGGTTCAGGCTGATCACAAAAATGGTTGCTACGAGTCATGGCACATTGTCAATGTATTCTCATGTTTTATGTCTACTGTTCTAAAATTATAGATTTTGGTTTCAACTGAGACTTGCTTCACATATTACAAGAAACATGAATTAACATGTGTACACATAGCAAACACTATAATGTGTAAAGGGAATGTGTATGTTGTCTGCAAATATATTAAGCACGTCTTGCAGTAACCTAACTGGTTAAACAATAAATCTTTGACTTGACTGACATAGAAAGCATACTCCCTAAGAGTGAAATTACAGCTGCCAGACACTTGGTTTCAGACGCATGCCACTCTTTCACACATTACCACAGTCACTGTGCAAACACACACTGGACAAATGAAAACTTACCTTTCCTATAATATTTAAGGTGGGCAGGAGATTAAGGTTTTCATATTGTGGCTTACACTGGCTCAGCTTGTCTGAGTGTGGAAAGCTAAGCAGGGTCAAGCCTGGTTATTACTTGGATGGGAGACCCCTCCTCTAGTTTCCTGCATTGTGCAGGGGGTTGGACTCGATAACCTTGTAGGCTCCTTCCAACTATGATCTATGAAATCTATATTGTTACAGTGGTCATGCTTGTTCATCTTCATTTTGTCTTATCCTGGTTTGGTGGTTCAATTTGCCAGAAGCTACATTTTTCTGTGGCCCACAAAAAAAAAAGCATGATAATTCTGCAGAATGTTATTTTTATACCCATAGCGGTTTTCATTAATTTTTTTGGATTGCAGGACAAGTAAACCTTAAAAGTCATAGAAGCATATAAAAGTAGGTATGATTAATGAGGAATTATGCAATCATCATTATTAGTTATTGTTCATTATTACATTATTTAAATTGTAGGCTACAAAGTGCCAAGTTTTTTTCCTTGATTGTGCACTTAACAACATATTACTTCATGTTACTTATTTTTAGTCAACTTTCTGGGTTGGATCCAAACTGCAATCCTAAACTCGGTATTAGGGAGTAATTGAAAACAGTGAGGGTTACTTCTGAATAAGCATGCATAGGATTGCTGGGTAAGTTACTCATGCTTTAGTTTCATTGAAATCAATGTCATGACTAACTTGTCACATTGATTTCAATGGGACTAAAGTGCACCTAACTTCTAGATCCAACCCAATATATCTAAAAATGAAATGGCATAGCTTACTGGTAATAAATGGTATTAAAAATGTTGTATTAAAATCTGTGATGGGGAGTTGAAGTGAGAAATAAATAGTACCTAACAACAGGAAAAAGGCTTCAAAGCTATGACAAATATGATATACTAAAAGTTATGGATAATCCCTGAAAATTTTAAGACACATTGTATCTTCGTACAATAATACCTAAACCAGCCATTGTTCATTGCCTATTTGCATTTCAAATTTTGATCTTTCCCTTTTTTAATCCTTCTTTTCCCCTACAGGTATTTGTTCCGCTGCTGCATTAAAGTTGACAGTTCCATCACATACGATCCATGGCATTGAAGGGCAGCCACTCATTCTCCCAGTTGACTATAATTTCAATGTTACAGTTTCTGACATCCAGATAATATGGGTGTTTGAGAAGCCACCAACAACCCCCAAATATCTAGTTACCTCTGTAAATCAGTCAGTTGTCCCAGACTTAGAATACAGGCACAAATTTACACTTACACCTCCAAATGCATCCTTGCTGATAAAATCTTTACATGCCAGTGATGAAGGCAATTATATTGTCAAAATCAATATTCATGGAAATAGGACAACAACAGCATGTGAAAAAAAGATTCAAGTCAATGTTGATGGTAAGTAAGATGAAATGCTGAAATCTAATGGTGCAACTAGATGTAACACAGAAGATCTGTGATCAGGATCTCCTAGGGCAGGTATGGGAAACCTCTTTCAGCCCAAGGGCTGAATTCAATTTTAGAAAAGTTCTCGGGGGCCACATTCCAGTGGTGGGTGAAGCCCAAAGGCAAACATGGTGGGGCCAATAGTACAAAAAATACTAGCACGATGTAGCTTAAAGCTCTTATTGCTGGTAACTAAGCCTTAGGAGAGGCATTTCAGCCTTGCAGAATGGGGAAAAAACTGCACACAAGCCAAGAAACCATTAAACAATTGGGGGTTGGGGAAAAGGGGGTGGGGCCTTCTGGGTAAGCCCAGAGGGGCAGATTGGGATTGCAGGATGGCCAGATATAGGCCCCAGGGCTGAAGTTCCCCACCCCATCCTAAGGGTCTGCAGCCATTGGGTGGGGTGTGCAATACAGATCAGGACTGTGTTCTGGAGAAGAGGTGATTGGTTATCACTTTTCCTTCTGTGCCATTTTCTTGATTAAAATCAATTCCCCCAGAAAGCGGCTATTTTCCCTGTTGCAGTCCTAATAAAATGGGGCGGCGGGGGGGGGGGAGGGAAGACACAGCAACTATTTTTTAAAAAAACCTGCAGGAGATCCTAATCACATATCTTCTACTTCACATTTACTGTAACACTCCAAATATAATTGCTATTATTATTACAGTTATTACTATGGCAAAGTTTCTATTTAGTCTTCATTCCCAAAGGAGTTTTGAATCATACATCTTTTTATGCAGGAATACATTTAGGCCTGGCTTAGTCAGCACCGCAGCAGAATAAGGTGGCAGATTCCGTTACTGAGCTGATAGAGTAGACCGTACCACTTCAGACTGCAAGTGGGGATGCTCCCCCCCCATAGGGAAAAGAATCAGGGGCGGAGGGCAACCCAGCACATCAGTGGAAAAGGGTCAAGCCAGCCCACTCCCTGGTAATTTTGTACAGTCATGCCTTGGATTGAGAGCATAATTCGTTCCGGAAAAATGCTTGTAATCCAAAACACTCTTATATCAAAATGAAATCCCCCCAAAAAAATTTGTACAGAGATTTTTAATTTAAACCGTACTACAGTACTTGTATTGCAAGACGTCGCTTGTATATCAAGTCATAAATAAATAAATAAATAAATATTTAAAAATGTGCTTGTCTTGCAAAACGCTCTCAAACCAAGTTACTTGCAATCCAAGGTATTACTGTACTTTCTGGGATTTTTGTGTTTTATGCATCAAGTGGCATTCAAAAATGTCAACACACCTGTATGAAATGGTACAGTTCATTCTACCACCTCAGGACTCTGCCATTTTATTCTGTTTTATGTGCTGACTATTCCATTTCATAGATATATTGTAACAATTCACTATTATACGAAATGCATATACTGATCAGTACTTCTTAGTTACAGAATCATTCCTCACAGTAATTGTAGACGATAGTATGAAATAACTAAAGCTACCAACTGACTAAATATTTTATTTTAAGGTACAATCCTATGCATGTTTAGACGATAAAAAGTCCTACAACTCCCAGCATCCCCCTGCCAGCCATGCATAGGACTGCACCTTTAACTGATCAGTCATGTGTCTTTTAAGAAACACACTGATTGATTGCATTTAAATATATGTGCCTTAATACAATGAGGATATTTTAACGTTTCTCTTAAGTGTGGCATAACTTACAATTTAGTGGAAAAAACCAAGTTACAGTATTTTCTTTTCCGTCTCTTTGGGGAAACTGGAATGTGTAACATTCACTTACTAGTAAAGCACCAGACTTAAAATGGCTTCCAAAATGGGCAAGTCAAAATCCTATCAATATTGGGGAGATCACAACTGACAGATGCTCCAGTCCCTCAACATTTTGTCCTAGCGATCGATCTCGTTGTGCCCTGGGGGAAGCAGCCAGCCAATCAGGCACTCAAGTAGGCTCTGATATAAGGAAACTACAACTGGCAAGGCAAGGGTCACATTTGGTCAGCAGTTATACTGACAGAAACTAATAGCAGCTCAAGACAACACTGTTCAGAAGGGTAGTTCCTTCTGGAAAGACTAAGGTAGTTCCTCATGGAAAGGAACAGCTGAGGGCTTAAGTAAGCTGCTCAGCTCAGGTCCCTCTGAAGCTCCACCTTCCACTGCAGCCTTAACAGCCCGTGCTCCTTTCTATAGCCTTAAGCTACTACATAGCTGAGAGGCTTTGGGAGAGCCATTCTTGGAGGTGGAAACTGATGAGAGGGCCAAGTCCTTGGGTCCTGGGGATGCATCAGGGAGTCCCAAAGGTCTTCCTTGGAGTGAGACCAGTATCTCATTAGGCTCAGAGTCTTCTTTGGGGTGATGCCAGGCTTCCAGACCTGGGGCCATGACACATTTGTGTTTATAAGTCAGGCTCTGTAATTCATCCGAAATCAGATCAGGACCTATGATGCTGGATCTCTCTGCAGCCTACACTTGGGACTGTGTACACAATTCCTGATACTAGACTGAGAAAAGAGGGGTTCTGGGTTCCAGCCCCCATCCCTCCCTAAGAGGTGATCCATGCTGTCACAGCTGGACACTGGTAAGCACCTCTTGGGTAACCATGGGGTACACACATGCAGTCCTTACTAGTCCCTACACACTCTCAGTCCACTGAACTGCAAATTACTTGCTCTATTTAAACAAGAGAAATACCTTGACCATAAGCTCTGATATCTTTTATTTTGCAGTTCCTGTCACAAAGCCGATCATATACACTGAACCCTCTTTTGGAGTTGTAGAAAGAAAGGGGAACATTACTTTGAAATGTATTGTGGGGAAAGGCACACGGGTTGTTTACCAGTGGATGAAAAACGGAAATCCCATTGAAGCCAGCATGAATTACTCCTTGTCTGTAAACAAAGACACACTTTCAATTGTTCCTGTTGTTAAAGAAGCCATTGGGAATTACAGCTGTTTAGCAGCCAATCCAGTCAGTGCCACGGAGAGTGACACGATCACGCCAACTATATATTGTGAGTAGATGGAATATGTATAATATATGTAATATGGAATATGTATAACAGTGTTCTCCAACCTTGGGTCTCCAGGTGTTTTTGGCCTACAACTCCCAGCATGCCCCAGCCAGCTACGCTGGCTGGGGCATGCTGGGAGTTGTAGACCAAAAACACCTGGGGACCCAAGGTTGGAGAACACTGATGTATAATATATGTATAATATATATGGAATATGTATAATATATGTGGTGTATATTAGGTGATTGAATGAGAGAGAGCAGGTAGAAAAGAGTGAGAGCCAGGGTGGGCAAATAGTGACTCCTTGGCATCAAATATTTGTTTTGTTTATTACATTTATATCCCACCTTTCCTTCAAGGTGGAATACGTGATTATCCTCTCCACAATTTTATCCTCACAACAACTCTGTGTGGTAGGTTAGGCTGAGAGCAGCTAGTCCAAGATCGCCCAGTGAACTACAGGGCTGAGTAGAGATTTGAACCTGGGTCTTCCCAGTCCTACTCTGACCCTCTAACCAATAGCCTACCATTGGGCTTCCATGAAGGTATCCTATCATGATGGTAGAAGGCCTACTCCAGGCAAGGCTGAGGAGAAATTAAGTAGTGCCGAATGGATAGAAAACGTGTTTCACCTACCCCTTTTCCCATGAAAGAAGTCTTTAATAAGCAGATCAGGAATATTCATGGCTTTTTAAAATGCAATGTGGTGGTGGGGTGTTCTTTCTTTTTTCTGTTTTCTTCGGCATGTTAGTCATAATATAGAATCGCATCAGATTTCTCCTGAAACTGACATATCCACAATTCTGAGCAGAGTCCATTTTAGATTAGGGCCAGGACCTGCCAAATGGTAGGACCAGCCCTGAAAAGCAGTTTCTGATCTGGCATGTGGGTTTGCTGTTCAAAGAAAAGGTCCAAATCCCACTGGGCACTCCCAGGCCTTTGGGTGGCCTTAAGTACCTCTTTGGTTCCAAGCCATATTTTATATAAACAAAAGGCAAATAAGGCCTAGAGTCTATATCATCATCATTTATTATTTCTATACAAAGTAAATGTAGACAGTTTTTTATGTTTGCTTAAACTGACACTTGTGAAACAAAAGGGATTACCCATAGACAAAAGACTGTTAAACGTCTGGATAATCTGGATATACATTTGATTAGAAACAACATTAGCTAGTTATATGCATTAATTATATGCAGTATTTTGGAGACTGGAAAGATTTGACTGACATAAAGGGTGATGAAAAATAGCTTTGTTTAACCAAGCCATAAGCAAACTGGTTTACTTGATCCACACTTGAAAGAAGCTTTGTTGACTCTGAAGGTATTGGAAGCATATCCCAAAACAGCATGACAAAAACTAGTGAATTTAAGCAAATATGGAGTTTAGAGATTAAAGGATGAGAAGTGAGAAAACAAGGCAGAAAAACCTTAATCTGTATGGTAGAAGGATTATTTCATGAGTTAAAACAGGGACATTCCATTTCCAGATGCATAAATCAATTTCAGTGGAGTTTATATCCACATAATATCATGTTGTTATAACCAGGTGTTTACTTTTTTCATGAACCACAATGCACTTGAATCCATCCATTCCAAACCATACAAGAGTGGCTAAAAACCAGTAGTATTTACTAATTAGCTCTGAGGTGGCAGGCAACTCATAATGGGCCCAGTTCGCACATCACGCCAATTCCTGGGTTGTTCAACCCAGTAATTGGTGGGGGTGTGCGGCAGCTAGCAAGTGTGCTGCTTTCTGTGCACTTGTGGCTTCCACTTTCAATCAGCTGTAATCAACAACCCAGGAACACAGCCCAACTCTGAATTCTGGGTAGTTCTGCCTCCCGCTCCACTGCCTGATGCAGGCGCTTCACCCTGCTTCATGGGTGGGCTGGCCTTGATGGCACTTGTGCCTGAAATATTTCATAGATCATAGAGTTGGAAGGAGCCTACAACAAGGCTATCGAGTCCAACCCCCTGCTCAATGCAGGAAACTAGAGGAGGGGTCTCCCATCCAAGTAATAACCAGGCTTGACCCTGCTTAGCTTTCCACGCTCAGACAAGCTGAGCCAGCATAAGCCACAGGCCTGACCCATCATCATAGCACAGGGAATGCTCTTTGGCTACCATTCTTTAGAGTGACAGATATGAAGAGCTATTTCAGTTGAGTTACCATCACCATGGACAGCCCATAACAGGGCATAGCAGGGATCTACAGCAGGCTGTACCCAGGGATCATTCTGGTGATGACAACAAACACACACAGCTTGTCTGTTCGGCATCGGTGTCAAGAGAACAGGTCTTCATAAAACCATGCCCACATTGTAGGTTAACAAACATGTAGATTGAAGTGGAGTCAGATCAAGTGCTTCTGAAAGTAATTCTTTGGAAAATAGTTAACTAATGGATCTTGTCAGGACCAGCCTCCGATATTAGGGAATATTTTGTTATGAAATAACTCTCACACCACATCCTCCTGACAGACCCTCTTCATCTATTCTTACGCACCCTAAGGTTACCTGAGCACCACTGTGGTCTTCCTAATCCCACCAGTCGGCTACCTTTTGCTGCCGTTCTTAGCTCATTCTCCCTGCTACGATGCTGAGTGAACCTGCCTACTGTAGGCCTCACATACATATTATATACATCCATACACAACCATGAATGCTTCTTTAAACAGCCTCTTTGGATTGCCTTCCATTCTTGCCAATTGATCCCAGATATTGCACTGTGCTGTGCAGGGGAGGCTGGTGACGCCTATTCCAGTGGGGCTCCCTATCCATTGCAGGTTTTATTTGGAGCTTTATCGGAGCTATCCATGGTTCTCCGTGGTGGTGAACCTATTTTGGGGGTGGAGTTCAGTACCATGGATAGCTCCGATAAAGCTCCAGGTGAAAGCTGAAAAACCTGCAATGGATAAAGAGCCCCACCGAAATAAGGGTCACAGTCTCCCCTGGCTGTAGGAATGTTGTTACATTACAATTACAAACATGAGTGCTAATTCCATATTGGGTCTCTTGCAATATGGCTGAAAGCTAATTTTAAAAATATCTCAGCACCCTTGTTACAAAATTTAATCCAGAAGGATTCAGGGTTTATTTGTTTCTTACAAAGTGATTTTGCACAAACATGGAGCCAATGGCTAACCAGGAACAAAGTCTTCCCGTAATAGCACAGAAGCCATGTTAGCCGGAATGGTCTCATCTTCCAAGTTGGTTTTCAAGTCACATAATTCAATCTAAACTTTTATCAGTAGTAGACTAAAACCCTGCTTGTCAGCTACCGGCTTTTTCAATAAGAACCCAGTACAGGCTCCAGGGTCTACATGTACCATATGCCACTGATGCCAGGGGAGTTACAGTAATAATAAAGGTCACCCACAGTAAATACTTACCATCTGTTCAGAAACAAGATGGATAACAGTTTCATGGTGACAGAAGCAATTGGTCATGTTCCGAGTGAGAAGTAAATTGTTGCTAAGAAGTGATGATTTATTATTTTACAAGTCATTTAGTAAATAGGTTTTACTGAGTCAAAAGGTCCGCTCTGCTGGGAACAATATTTGAAAAGAGGTAGTGCTGCCAGAGAGAATTATTCAGAAAATGTCCTTGAAACCTAAACATATTTTATTTAAAAACTGCTTTTAGAAGGATTTTTGTCATCAGTGCTACCCACAGTCCATATATGATTTGTCTGTTAATTGCAAAACAAATGTACTAAACACTGTTTACACTCCTGTGAGGAAAGAGACCAGTGTAAAACTAGGAAGGGCCTGCTTGGCCTGCTAGGAAGACTACAAGGCAGGCTGAAACCAGGGACTACACAACCAAAGCGGACATAAATAGAAGGTTTCAGTTTTGCCACTAATCTGGGCTTTTCTGGAACTGCCCCCTAAACAACAGAACCTAGCAAAATGTATTCATCTACACTACTGTGCACAACCCAAAGCACAGTCCTTGGGGGAGGGAGTAGAAAGGCAAGTACCGTTTCCCCTTATACACCCCTGCACAGATAGCAGGAAGTTTGCTGCGCAGATGGTGGGTGGCTCCACAGTTGTCTGCAGGCCCAACACCTGGCGTCCTTGGGCAGTTGCCAGCACCCCCTGCCTAGGCAGGCCCACTACTGATGCCTGTCATAGGTCCCCTTTATTTATTTTTCCCCTAGCCACACTTTTAATTTCCCACAGTGTCCACAACCTAGCATCAGTCTGGGGTATTGTAGTAAATTAACGGATGGTGAGACTCGGCCACCCAGTGCTGCTTACAACAATGCCAACACAGCCAGATAAGTCTGCCAAGGTCCACTGATAGAGGAGGGGACCATCAGAGGATATTTTTCACAGGAGCTGGCCCTAGATGTCTGTGTAAGTCGGGGGTGTTGAACCTCTTTCTGCCCGAGGGCCAAATTCCATTTTGGAGAAGCTCTCGAGAGCCACATTCCAATGGTGGCTCGGGCTGAGAGAAAAAGGGGCAGAAGCAAAAATGCCAGCATATTTCAGCTAAAGCTCTTACTGCCAGTAACTAAGCCATGGGAGAAACATTTCAACCTTTTAGAATGGGGAAAAAAACTGCACAAAATCTGGGAAACCACCAAAACAATCAGTGGTCGGGGGAAAGAGGGAGGGAGCGTAACCATCTGGGGAACCCCAGATGGTACCCAGGCCTGAAGTTCTGCACCCATAGTGTAAGTCATTAAGGCAACTGGGCAACTAGTGCAGACTCACGTTCCTCATGCAGGAATCTAATACATTGTACAGGTGCAGCCAATACCCCCACTAAGTGCAGTAATTCTGTAGCCCTTAGAACAGGGGGAGACGACATGGTGCCTGTGGACACTAGCGCGCCCCTGGACACCTTTCTCGGTGCCCGCTGAAGTGCCCTGCCCCTCCCACTTAAAAAAAACACATTTTGCTGTGAAATAGGTTTCTGTTGGTTCTGAAAGGTGTGGGTTCAAAGGAGTTGTGTAGTGTGTTGGGGTCAGACCCCACCTCTGCCGTGTACTCCGTCTTTGGGGCAGATTACTTGTCCTTTGCTATGCCTCCCATGACAGCCATTTTGTGTTGGTGACCAGGACAGTTTGTCAAATTTTATTTGTGGCCACCACTCGAAAAGGTTGCCTAACCCTGCCTTAGTATCTCTTAATACAAGTTCTAGGGATGTGCGAATCAGCAAAACCCAAGCTCTCTGAAGTTCTCCAAATTCCATCTCAAAGCTCATTCTGACTCGAGTCTGTATCAGATTGCAAGCTTTGTGTTTTTTTCTTTTCACATGAAAATCTGTGCATATTTTCATGTGTATTTTTCAAAATGTACACATCGCATCAATTGTGCACACCTTTGAAATGTACACATTCTTCTCCCATTGATTGAAGGATATTTGTGTACATTTTTCAGAAGTATGCATTTTTTCATGCATATTTTAAAAATGTACACATGCTGTCGAATGCATTTTTTTCTGGTCCACAAATCACATTGTAAGCTTGGAAATGTATGGACTTCGACCACAGATTGCATCCAAGTCTGTGTTCAGTCTGGAAGGTGGTGAACTGGGTAAATCCTGATCAAACATGAACTGAAACTAATTTCTCATACATCCGTAAATACAACACATTTCACCCTTCTGAGTCCTGCATCAGAAAATGTATGAGTGCTTCAAACAAACTCCTGAAAGTCTGTGAAAAGCAGCCTGGATTTCAATGAGTTGCTGTTTGCAGGGAGTAGATACTATGTTTTATCATCATTTATATATTTACAACTATGCTTATTATGATAATGTGAAATTGCAATGATGAAAAGTATAAAGACTAGAGACGTGACACAGTCCCTGCTCTGGGAAAATAAATGCCCTTCTGCCAGGACAGATAGTGAATAGTGGCCAAAGGAACACAGATAGTCCTGAGAGAAGAAGCAAAGAGGGTCAGCACCACATGAGCATAGAATTGTGCTTTGATGTATCACACCTGTGTTGCAAGGTGACCAGTCCAAGACATTACTTCAGCAGAGTTAGGGTGGTTCACGATCAGCCATGAACAAACCACACTCACTGTCTGTGTCTGATGTTTGTTTGCTGTGCCAGACAAAGACATTAGGCAGCACAGAACCCTGATGCAAGTACTATAATCTCTATTTACCATCAGCTATTTCTGAACTAATTTTACTGGTCTTTTTTTCTGTAAATAGAAATCTTATGCAATTTACTGTGCTGTAAGCTTTGATATAGCTAGGGATTGGGGAGAAATTTATTTGGTTTCCTTTTCAATACAAATTTTAATAATGTTCAAAAATGTGTTATCTTAGTAAAATTGCTTGCAAAACGCGTATATTAGGCAAGGTTGTGTACAAAAATGCATGTGTTCAGAGAAATGCACACAAAAATGCATACAAAGCTATCAGGTTTATTGAAAGAAGCCAGCTTCAAGCCATAGTTTAAGAAGTTGACTTTTTAAAACAAATTATAGTTAAGATTAACTACAGTTTAGAGTTTGACAGTAACACTGAACTGTGGTTAATCTAAAATAACAACGGAAGATTCTGATCTTCTCATGGCCTGCACCAGAGGAGGAGAGAGGAGGGGAAGTGTACAAGCTTGATGGTTGCTGTGGCTCATCCTTGTAACATTAGACCATGGTTTAATGGTATGTACAAACTGGGCCTTGAAGCGGAGAGGGAGTTTAAAATGCAACAACTTTATGTGCATTTAGGATATGGCTAGAAACATAATTGTGCGCGAAAGGGAAGTTTTATAATGGAAAGATTTGACATAACAGCAGTCATTTGCCATGGGTTATGTTTCTCTGTTGAGTTTATTTTTTTCTTTCTCCATTATTGTTATATTCATGAAGATGGACCCTATGGGCTTACCATAAATACTGACAAAGGCCAAAAAGTAGGGAGAGTGTTTACACTCGACAAAGGTGAAGCAGTCCAGCTTTATTGCTCAGCAGATTCCAATCCACCAAATATTTATTCATGGATCCGGAGAGCAGACAACTCCACACACCCCATTAAATATGGAAGATCTCTGGAAGTTGCATCTGAGAAGGTGACACAGAAAACAGAAGAATACACGTGTAGTGCTTACAACAACATGACTGAAAACCAGGTTGAAATCCACATCCTTGTGATAATTATACCGAAAGGTAAGAAGAATGAATGAGTATTTATATCAACTTACAAGGGTTGTACAAAACTCAAATTTCAAGCCAATGTCAGAAAACCCAACTTCTTCACTATATTAAAGTTCATATTAGGGAAAGAAGGTAGAGTTCCTAAGGCCATATCTTATTAGATTTAAGTGTATTTAATAGCTATTTCCTCTCTCTAAGGGCCTTGTGAACTATAATTCTGTGAAGGAGGTCTGGGATCTGTAACAGAGAGTTACCGGTACATATTGCAATTTCTAGGTTTCTTTCTAGAAAACCATGACAGTTCAACAGGTATAAAACAGATATACCGGTATCTTTGCGGTATAAAGATGCCCTACATCAGAGGTGAAGAACCTCTTTCCGTCCATGGGCCAAATTCCATTTCAGATAAGCTCTTGGGGGCCGCATTCCAGTGGTGGGCAGGGTCAAAGGCAAAAGGGGTGGAGCCAAAAATGCCCAAAATACAAGGCTATTTTTGGCTTAAAGCTCTTACTGTCAGTAACTAAGCCTCAGGAGAGGCATTTCAACTGTTCAGAGTAGGGAGAAAACTGCACAATGGCTGGGAAATCACAAAATGATCATTGGTTGGGGGAAAGGGGCATGACCCTCTGGGGAACCCGAGGGCCAGATTTGGACCCTGGCCCACACGTTCAGCACCCCTGCCCTATGTGATATACTTTGGTGTCCTTAGTTACAGATCTGCCCAATGTCTCCTCAAAATGACCAATTAGTGCACCTAGAGTTAATAGAATTAACACAGAGAATTAACCTTACTTACTGGAGAATGACTTGAACGGGAAAGGAAACTACATGGGAAGACAACAGCAGTGAGCTCTGAGACTGTCACCGGACATCTGTCTCTATATTGATGCTACATGCAATAGGTTCAGATTCTCTTTCCTTCACTCCTTATCCAAACCAGAGTTGTTAGCATTTAAGGCATGTCCTGGGTCAGGGATAGAGGAAGTGGTACATTAGGAATTTACATTGGTGTTTAGCAGGAGTTAACAAAAATGGACCCTGAAATGTTTGCCCACATGACTCAGTCCTAAACAGTGCTGTTGTTGTATCTTCCTGTGAATCTGTTGTAATATTACTTCATTCTGTACCCTTGAACATCACAATTGGCCGATGTAGCTATATACCCCCATCCTGATTACATTTATGCCGGCATGGCAAGTCTTAGGATTTATCAGTTTGTACTTCAGAAGTATAAATGTGGCCAGCAATCATAAATCAAGTGATATTTACAATGTTACACTGATATACTACTATAATGAATGGTCTGGGAATACCCTATGAGATAGCATTATTGAAGATATGGGGGTGCAGGCCTTATCAACACCCAGATAGGAGACCACTAAAAGCCCATTTAAGCCACTGAACTTTCTAAAGCAAAAGCAGGATAGAAGTATGATCAACATGAATCAATGAGTCTGCAATCCTACACACACTTCCCTGGGAGTAAACCCCATTGGATCCAATGGGGCTTACTCCTGAGTAGATGCACATAGGATTACACTGTGTTTCAAGCAAGACAACTTCGAAGGTTAATTTTCTTTCCTATGCAGCAGGGGTGGGGAATTTGTGGCCCTTCAGATTTTGTTGGACTGCAATTTCCATCAACCCTAACCAGCATAGCCAATGATGAGGGCTGATCGGACCTGCAGTCCAACAACATCTGGAGGGCCACAAGTTGCCCACCCCTGCTATACAGGACTGGAACTGATATGGTTAGATCCAGGAACCCATTTTTCCTCCACTAAAGAATTAGTTTGTAAACCACCCCAAGAGCTTTAGCTATTGGGCAGTACAGAGATGATGATGATGTTTGAAAAGCATTGTATAGGTAGTAAAACTGTCAAATCTCTTCCCCCTGGTTACTATATATTAAATAGTACAACATATGGGGGGGGGGGAACCATGGTAGAATGATGATGTCTTACATATTTTCCTGTCATTAAGAAGCATCTCTCTTTTTCAGATCCTATAGCCATTCCATTAATGTAAACAAAGCTATTAGCATGTTGCCTTATTGGACATTTCACAAGCGTCTTCGGCTTCTACAGCACCAAGAGCAGAGCCATTTATGCCTAAGATAAACATGGCAAAGCAGCTGTCTTTTGTACAAAGGGATTTAATGTAATCACTACAGATGAAAGTTCTGTACTTTCAAACATGCTGAAAGGAAAATAGGTTACAATTTTACAGTGAAACTGTGTGAAAAAATACTTTGATGCCTGGGAAGGGAACAAAACAAACATAAACTTAATGTGTGCATTACATTAGAAATAAAAATTGCACATTTCCCATTTGTGGAAATAAAACAGGATTCTGTAGAATATGAATGTAAAAACAACCATTTTAAAATTTATTTTGCAGCCTGAAAAGATAGCAAAAGCTGAAAGGTGTGTATTTGTACACTTTTTTTGCTATTTAAGCTTTGGGCAGCACAATCCAATGTGGCTCCCCGTAACCCTCCAAACTCGGAGGATTATGGACATCCAATGGATGGTGGAAGGAGTGTGGAGGTGAAGGAAGGTCACCTCTGGCTCCTCCCATCCTGCAAAAGACTTAGATGGCCGATTTCGGACCTCTATGTCTTTTACCCTGGCTCACAAGGAGAGGCGGCTGGTGCCACCAGGATACATCATATGCTCCTCTCCTCCCCAACCACTAACCTCTGCCTCCAAGGTCGGTCTTCCAATCTCAGAGCCACAGCCAGCACGGTTCTTTCCATGCCACCTGCGAGGGCGGGGGGAGCTCGCTCCGAGGTTGGAGTCCCAGGGAGTGTGTTTCCAAGGTCTGAGCTGGGACTCTGACCTTTCCTATGGCCATCTAGACTCTGTCTGGCGGTCATAGGATTGCACCCTAAGAATATATTTCCAATATCTTACTTATCACACATAATTAAACAAATTGGGTTAGATATAATTGTGTTAGCTTCACATTGGACTTATAGCTGCTGCTTATAAATGTTAGGTAAGTAAAGAAGAAGGCAGCTACAAAGTACCAGCACTTGGACGAGGGAGCCAATATGGTGGCTGTTACAAAGACCACACTGCATAAGACAGAGGATTCTACCCTAGCCCAGATATGCCCAGATCTTTCATCCAGGATCATGTCCTGAATGGCATCTGTTTTCTTCTTTATTCACCTGGCATTTATAAGTAGTAGAACTGGCCCTACCATTAGTCTAGTGGTGGGCAACACATGGCCTGTAGGCTGCATGCGGGGGGCGGGGCCCCTAGCCTTTTTTGTGCCTCCCATTCCTGACCACTTATGAATTTGCCATGGAGGCAAAACAACAACAACACAGTTTTTTTCTTGAAAATAATTCATTTTATTTACTTATTTAAAATATTTCTAGGGAACCATTCAGGGCAGGAGCCCTCCCAAGGCAGCATACAACAATAAAATTCATGTAATAAAATTCATGTAATAGAATTCATATACAGTCATGCCTTGGATTGAGAGCATAATTCGTTCCGGAAATGTGCTTGTAATCCAAAACACTCTTATATCAAAACGAAATCCCCCCAAAAAAATTTGTACAGAGATTTTTAATTTAAGCCGTACTACAGTACTTGTATTGCAAGATGTCGCTTGTATATCAAGTAAAAAAAAAAAATTAAATAAATATTTAAAAATTTGCTTGTCTTGCAAAACGCTCTCAAACCAAGTTACTTGCAATCCAAGGTATTACTAATAAAATAAAGATGCAGTAATAAAAACAGCAAATGTTCCAAAACAAACCAACAAACACCAGCATAAGACAGAACCTACACAATTGCACCTAGAGTCCAGTCTGATAAAACACAATCAGGGGAAGGCCAGAGTAAACAAGTAAGTCTTCAGGGCTTTCTTAAAAGCGTGCAATGATGCGGCCTAGCAGGGACCATGTGCCTTGTCCGGAAGCAGAAACACACTCCCAGAAGCAGGGATGTTGAAGAGTCCTTGGTCTCGAGTCACGAGTCGAGTCACGAGTCTTTGGACCCGAGTCTCGAGTCCGAGTCCAAGTCCTTGGTCCAAAATGGTGACTCACGAGTCCCGAGTCACAAGTCACTCCCAAAGCTGACTCCACGAGTCCCTATTAAAATCAGTGGGTTTTTTCCCCAACAAAATAAGGCTACTTCAGATGTGTGGCTTAAATAAATTCTAGGCACAAGTGTGCCTTTTTATTTCAAAACTCTGCAACTGGTTTTGGCAAGAACAGACCAGGCAGACAAACCCAAAATAACCAGGCAGGCAGAGGAGGCAGGGAACCCCAAAACAGGCAGGCAGAGGCCTTTGTCTTGGACAATTCAACTGTTGAACTGGTCAAGAAGAGACCAGGCAGGCAGAGGAAGCTGGGAACCCCAGACAGGCAGGCAGAGGCAGCTAAACCCAAAATGTCTGAAAGGTTGCATTTTAGAAAAATGATTTTAAAAAATAAAGTTGCTGTACTTCCTAAAACTTATCCATGTTGCATTTGAGGAACGTGATTTTTTCTAAATGTTTGGTCCCCATTCTGGAATGGTGAGATCTCATCACAATTCCACCCTCACTGAACACCCGCTCCACTGGTGATTAACTTGCTGGAACCAGAAACACACTCAGAGCAGCCACACAGAGTAATCTCAGGTCCTTCTTCTGCCTCTCCCAAGTACGCAACACATCAATCAAAATAAATCTTGACACACTGTTGGGGCTGCAGCTGCACTCCTGGTAGCCGTCCATAGTGGCCGAGCAGCAGCACACCTCGCTTCCATGCGCTCTTCGCCGGCAATCACGCTCCTCTCCACTCCTTCTGGCACAGCCCAGGGATGTTGAAGAGTCCTTGGTCTCAAGTCCCGAGTCGAGTCTCGAGTCCCATTAAAAATATTGGACTCGAGTCCGAGTCGAGTCAGAGGGGGGACTCAGTCCGACTCACGAGTCGAGTCCTCGAGTCTGAGTCCCCATCCCTGCCCAGAAGTCTCTCAGGAGCTCAGTTTTGCTTCCACACAAGGTGTGCCCTCCCTGCATGCCTTTTTTCAAGAAAAATCATTGCTTTTCTGTTGCTGCTTCACCAAATTTGGTGGCAAATTGGTGGTGCAGCAGCAGGGGTGCAGCCCCCACTGGGGCCCAGGGGGGCAACGTGGCCCCGACTCCCAGACGTTGCTCTCCTCTGCATTAGACAGTGAGGCAGCTTCCTCAGGCATCTGATTTTGGGAATCATAAAAGTGCAGCAAAATTAGGGTTGGATCCAGGATCTGCCTTCCCCAAGATGAAAGGCATACCCTCCAACAATTCACAGATGAAAATAGTTTTTAAATTGTCAGGATTGGCACGAATTCAACAAGTGAAACTTACCCACCCACCCCAGACCCCCAAAAATGGAGCTTCTGAGAGAAGGGGAAGTTTCTTGCATTTCCTTCTGACACTGTAAACTCACCTGTGAGAGGCAGAGAGTCAGCTCTGTTAGGAAATAAAATCTTTGGCAATATAAAGATAGGAATCATGTGATAAATTCCCTCATTCACCTCTCCGTGGGTCCAGGCTTTCACCCAGCTAATCCCTTTCCCACAGCAACATGCAGTAGAGGCAGCAGGTAGAGCATGCGCGTGCATGTGTGCACACGCACGCGCACACACACACATCCTCGCCTGGCCCTCCCAGCTTAGCAGCGTCTGTTCCCTCCCTGCTTACTGTGACTGTTCGAGTCTAAGCAGAGCTGTCTTAAAGGGGCCACGGGCAAAATTGCAGGTAAGCTAAAACTGACCAAAAGCGGACCAAAATTGACCCCGCTCACGCCCGCTCGAGGCGAGCGGGCCTTACCAGGTCCCGGGCTCTGCTTGCCTGTCCGTGGCGAGCCGCCTGCGCTGGCCACGACAATCCCGTCGCATCACTTCCAGCTGGCCAGAAGTGACGCGCCAGGACCCTGCGCCGGTGCGCCGGGACCCCGCGCTGCGTCTTTTCTGTAGAAACCAGGGCAACAGGGCTTAAAACAGCCCTGTTGCCCTGGTTTCTACGGAAAAGACGCAGCGCGGGGTCCCAGGGCGCCGGTGCAGGGTCCTGGCGCGGCTGGCGTAGGCGGCTCGAGCGGCCCGCCACGGAGAGGGGAGGCAGGGCGGGGGGGCAGGTACATGTACACCCCTAGAACTGACACAATTTGCTACTCTGCCTCAGGAAGCAAAGTGTATAGGGCCAACCTTGGCTGTGAGGCTAGGCACTCTTATTCTACACCGGACATGTCTATTCAGGTACTCAGTCCAATATAGAACCACACAACAGAGGGAAGGGGAAGTGAGATCAATACATTGCATAAGGATTCATGCCTCTCGTCAGGTGCCCTCCTGAGCATACTGCCTATATTGGGTGTCTATTCTGCTATATCATTAACCCCATTGTCTCCCAGAATCTCAGCTGAGGTGGCAGAAGTGGTCTTAGACCTAGTGATGTAGTCCCCTCCACAGGACTTAATGGCCACCATGATAGCCACGGGCCTGGTGTATATTTAGGACCAACACATGTAGCAAATGATACGTAAGAGATATTAAACTTGTTGGGGATTGCCAAAAGACCTGGAAGAGGATATTGTGATATATTATCTCTCCCCTCTTACTTTTGCAAACACAGCAGAGTATACCCAACTACAGGCGAAAAACGTGTGCATGCGGAGCTGCTGGTTAAAGCAGGGCTGTGCATTTAGTTGATACAGGCTGTCCCTTTTGGACAGGCTGGATCTTCACCTGGCTTCCCCCTTACACTACCAATAAGACAAACAGTCTTTTGGAGGTTAAAAACATAGTTTACTCACTCAGATCTTGCAGATTGGATACAGGCAGGCTTAAGAATGTATTTACAGTTCTGCAGGAAACATATGGTAGTCGACCTGTTCTGAACTTGGGAAAAGTTCAGAACTACAACTTGGTTACATCTTCAGACATGTTGTTCCTACAATTTCATGGCTCAGACTGTTTTCCCGGGGCAGGAAGAGAAGGCGACTGGTTACGCCCACATCCTGCACCAGGAGGTCTGGGTAATGTCCAAAGGGTCTCTGCTCTAGGATGCAGAGACTCTGTGGTCCCAATTACATCATGCACCTATGCATGGCTTGAGGTTTTGACTGTTCATTCCCAACAAAACTGCCACAAAATGGTGGCACCAAAAGTTAGCCACATTTGAGATGCAGCCTATTTATGTATTAAAGTCTCTCTGGCAAAGCCATGACATGTCCAACTCAGGTGGCAAAAACCAACAAGAACTTACCGTAGATTGTTAAACGAGCAGGAAATTATATTGAGTTGGATCCAGGATCTGCCTTCTGTAAATAGAAGGGCTCTGCCTGATTTGGGGGGATCTCCCCTCCCGCCCACACCACAGCTCACCCCATTCAGCAGGGTCCCCTGCCCCTCTGTGTAGCATCTTCAGGGGCTGCTGGAGGAGCTGCCATGGGGAGGAGGACCCAACCCACAATTGCTTACTATATAGATAGATACAGTAGATAGAGGGAGAGAGAGTCCCCGCATCTGCAGAATGCACAGCATTTGTGTGTGTACATTTCAAACCTATATACGTACATTAACATTAGTTCATCTGTCTGTCTGGGTAACTCAAATGAACTCATGCTTATTTAAAACAGACTTTTGCCTAATATTTAGGATAGGCTGGGGGGGCAGGATCCTCTCTATTTGTAAATGAAATGAATAAATGTATTTTATTTAATGATTTAAATCAATGACATTTTTAAAAATGACATGAACACAGGCTAGTTCCTCTAACCCATGACCTTCAGACTTTTACAGATTATGACTAATGGTGTTATTGGTTTCTATGATGTCAATATTAGCATAGTTATAAAAGGAAGCAGCAGTTGATAGTTCCTTATCTTGCAATGCAGGGCTTTAGATGACCCCCAAAAAAAAAAAAATCAGTCATAAATGTAGGGACCACGTAATACAAGGAATACTAGTTCAGTTCCAGTGCGGCCTGTGCTTTAGCTCAGAGAAGTATCCGAAACTATAGGTCATGTGATTGATTGCACATCGCAAACACACATAGTGGCTGCAAAAACACGGGTGATGGCTGAAGGAATAATACTTCAGTTAGAAATTACTGAAGAAATGAACATGTGGTGAAATATATATGCAGAAGATTTTGAACAAATGGTATCACTATCTTACCTGTGGAACTCTTTGGTGGATTCAGATGTCTAGGAGCCATATGATAGCTGTATTGGCTTTGCACATTACACTAGACGTGCAGGAAGTGGATTGAGCACCGGTGAGGGCAACTTTATCCCCTGAAATGTGCCAGTGCTGCCCTCTGAACTAAGGGCACGATCCTATGCAAGTTTAGACAGAAAAAAGGCCTACAACTCCCAGCATGCCCCCAGCCAGCTGCGGAGTTGTAGGCCTTTTTTCTGTCTAAACTTGCATAGGATTGCATCTTAAAGCTCCCAAATTAGACAGAAAACATAGATGCATGCAGGGCTTTTTTTCTGGTGGAACTCACCGGAACTGAGTTCCAGCACCTTTTCTTCTATTAATTGCATTACAATTTAATCGCCATCTACTCCTGAGGAAATGTAATCCAAGAGTTCCGGTACCCTTTTCTCCTGAAAAAAAGCACTGGATGCATGTATCTTCCACAGAGATTTTTTTAAAAAAACTGAAAGCAGTGGGCTCAAACCCTCAGGCCCAGGGACGAAATCCAGCCTGCCTGAGGTCCCAATGTAGCACTCTGGGATTCTCTAGATGGCCACGTCCCCGTGTCAAAAGGTGGTTCCTACTTACCACCAGCTCCATTTGGCACTTTCCTGGCTTTTGCGTGGTTTCCCCATCCCCCATCCTAAAAGGCCGAAATGCCTCCCATAAGGCTTAGTTACCAAGAATAAGAGCCTTAAACTAAAATATGCTGGTATTTTGGCCCCCACCCCTTTTGCCTTTGGCCCTGTCCACCACTGTAATGCAGCACCTGAGAGCTTCTCTGAAATTGAATTCTGCCCTCAGGCTGAAAGAGGTTCGACACCCCGGTTTAAACCAAAAGCAGTGAGTGGAGGCTGTGAGTTTAAGTGGAGGAAGGAGAGAAATGTCCTGCTTCTTCTGGAAGACTCCGCTTCAGAACATGAGCTGTAGCCTGAGCCAAGCCTTGCAGAGGAACTGCCTGTGTCTGCAGGCCTTGAGGTGAATCAGGGGATCCTGGGTCCTTGGGGGAGACAGCTGTGGACCCTAACCCTCAAGACATAGTTAGCTCCCTCTCAGACCCGAAGGCAGACGTCAAGTGGCCACCTCACCCCAGGGAGCACAGGGGCCTAAAGGTCAATTCTCAGCCAAATGCCAGATGCAGAAGTGCCCACCTGAAGAATAAGAACTCCTTGTGAGCAAGGCCCTGCTCATGAGTAGACCTTTCCTCAGGTGACACTAATGGCCTGCAGCTGTGCTCTGGGTAAGGATCTGTAGGATGCTCAAAGTCAAGGTCAGTTTATTACGGTCATAGACCAGCAGGTCTGTAGGATGCTTAACACTTTCTGAGTGGTTTCCCTCTCCGAATCGACCTCCAGCTGCTTTTCTGCTTATGGGGGGGAAATATACAGGGAGGAGAGATATAGGTGCCCATATATTCCCTAGTGTGCGGTAAAGCGGTGGGAAAGAGTTTGAGAAGCAAAATGGCTAGAGCAGAGGTGCAGAACCAGGGATCCAAATAGGCTTAGGGACTACGTCTTGCTCTTCTGTGGTCCTAATCTGGCCCTCTGCAGTTGCCCAGAAGGCCACGCCCCCTTCTCCTGGTCCCCCAACCACTGATTGCTTGCTGGTTTCTTGGCTATTATACAGTTAGTTCCCCATTCTAAAAGGTTGAAAAACACCTCTCCTAAGGCCTAGTTATTGGCAGCAAGAGCTTTAAACTACAATATGCTGGTGTTTTGGCTCCACCCTTTTTGTCCACCCACTGCTGGAACTGCAGGGGTGGTGCTAGGTACTGAAAAGATCTGGGGCGCAAGCCCACAGGGCAAAAAAAATGCAAACATTTGCATGTGCTAGTTTACATATGTTCTAAAGTCTCTCTGTGTATCTTTAGGACACCCCTATTTGTAAAAAGGGATGTATGGATGGGGGAGAGGAGGGCTTTCGATTTCAGAAAAAAACCTCAGGCAGAAAGATTCAAGGGGGGGCAGTAGGAGGTGAAGCACATGGGGGCAAGAAGCCGGCTAATCCAGGGAGATTGATGCAACAGAGATTATCAGGGCCCCTGTGCCTTTATTTCAGCAAGTGCCCATGGACAGCGGGGTGGTGGGGCAGATGGCCTCCCAGAGATTTGGGGCTCCAAATGAAAGATCTGGGGCTCTAGCCCTAGTGGGCCACCCCTGAACCCTGCCTCTGACTGGAAGGCTGCTCCCAAGACCTTCTCAGAAATTGAATTTGGCCCTTGGTTCAATACCTCTGGGCTAGAGGACATGAGTTAAAGGAGTCCTTCTTTCAGCTGACACACCAGGTGGGAACTTGTAATCTCTGTCTTCACATTTGGAACTCATGTGGCCCTGTATGGGATGCATGCACAACTGCGCCCTTTTTGCATTAGTCCAGAATTATGAAAAGCAGATGCGCAAGCAAATTGCGCATTCATTTCCTGCTGCTTCCTCAGGCCTGTGATCACCCTCTAGCTGGCTGCTGACTACTGTAGAATCATGGCAAAGTTTCAACATTATGAGCAGTGCCCAAAATGAAAACAGTGGACTTTCTCTATGGCATATGGTTGTTCTGTTACAGAGAGTAATCACTCAAATTCATTTGCAACTTTGTGAAGCCATGGCTACAGCTTGCACCTGGTGAGATATGAGATCATGTATATTTAACTAAACACACTTTGGGAGACAAATATAATTTGTACCGGCGCCAGCAACGTGCCCGCTCATGTGTACACTAGGAAAGATATACACATCATAGATACCACAGATGCTATTTGAGGTGCATATATAACAATAAAAAGAGCAGTTGTGGCACTCTGGGACTGTATTCACCATGTTGCTGAAAGACATACCGTATTTTTCGCTCCATAAAACGCACTTTCCCCCCCCAAAAAAACTAGGTGGAAATGTCTGTGCGTCCTATGGAGCGAATATAGTAAAAAAAAAATTTTTTTAATTTTTTTTTTATTATTATTTTTTACTTTCCTCTGCTGGTCCGGAAGAGCGGAGGACTCCTGAGTGGGGCGGGGGAAGCCCCCGCCTCTCAGCTGATTCCCCGCAGAACAGCTGATTATTATTTTTTTAAAAAAAATGTACCATACGGTAAGTGTGTCTTATGGTCCGGTGCGTCTTATGGGGCGAAAAATACGGTACTTAATCCTCTCTAGGATCTAGCTCAGTAAAAACCAGTTGTGTAGATTATGCAGTGGAGCCACCTCTGCATAGCACTGACTAGCCAGCAGCTGTGACATCACAATCGCTCCTCTCCTTGCCCCAGCCAAGCTGTTTTACATTTTAAATTTTGGTTGTTGTTGTTTTTTAAGGCTAGGGTGCGATCCTTTTGTGATGGCCATAAACCCCTGGAGGCTTACAGCCATCCAATGCAGAGCAGAAGGAGCAGTGGAGGCGATCTCCGCCTCTCTGTCCTCTTGTCCTGCATTTTCGCTAGACGGGCTTTTTTTGTGTCTCAAAGGGGGAGGGAAGGAGGCTGGAGAGGCATTTGGATAGCTCAAATTCCCAGCCTCAGAGAGCAGCCGCTGTGGTTCTTTCCGTGCTGGTTGCGAGGGGGAGGGGAGGTCAGAGCTCCGATTCCCAGTTCTTTTTTTTAATCCTTTACTTTTTATTTCTTTTTTAAAAGCACACACAAAACATATAACAATAATTAACAATTAACAAAACTAAAATGGACTTCTGAATTTTTCTACAGCAAATATAGGTACAGTAATACCTTGGATTGCAAGTAACTTGGTTTGAGAGCGTTTTGCAAGACAAGCAAATTTTTAAATGTTTATTTAATTTTTTTTACTTGATATACAAGCGACGTCTTGCAATACAAGTACTGTAGTACGGCTTAAATTAAAAATCTCTGTACAAATTTTTTGGGGGGGATTTCGTTTTGATATAAGAGTGTTTTGGATTACAAGCACGTTTCCGGAACGAATTATGCTCTCAATCCAAGACATGACTGTAACAAATAATTTCTCTACTCGATAATAAAAAAAGAAAAGCTCTCTTTTTTCTATTGTCACAAATTTATCATTTTTTTTTTCTATTGTCAGTTCATGTTATTATTCCACAAAACCACAGATAAACAAATCATTGTTTTCTAACCCCTGCAAAAAGTCGATTAGAGGTTTCCACTCTGCAATAAACATAGATGTTGTCTTTTCTCTAATCAATGACATAAGTTTGGCCATCTCTGCCAGCTCCACCATCCTCCCAATTCCCAGTTCTGAGGTTGGAGCACAGTCTCCGACCGCGATTCTGGGAATCTGAACTATCCTATGGCCCCTCAGACACTGTCTAGGGGCCATGGGATTGCTCCCTAAATTAACATTAAAATGAACAGAGCCAGTGTGGTGTGTGTAGTGTTTAGAGTATCAGACTAGGAGACATGGGTTTAAATGTCCCATCAGCCATAAAGCTCCCTGGGTGACCTTGGACCAGTCACTGTGTCTCCCAGCCTAACCTACCTCAAAAGGCAACTCTGAATATGAGAGGAGGAGGAAGTTGAGATATGAATGCAGCAAATCGATAAACAAACATGCACGTGGCACTTAAAAAAAATAGACAAAAGGCAGAGAGCCCATCTAAAACATGGGTGGTGAAAGACTAGCAACTCAGTGTTGAATTGCTGGTAGGAACATCTATCTTTAACAAAACAAAGATGGAAAGAAGCGGGCTCACATAGCTGAGTCAGTGTTTGATATTTTTAGGTACGCCCGGACACAATTTTGTTTCTGCATACTGTGTGGTATGCAGTATGTTCACCCTCAGGGCACAGTTCCTATATGAACCTTTTTTCTGAAAACAGGAGAAACCACTGATTTTTTGCAAAGATTTAAATATATGACACAGATTACTGTGCTTCCCTGATTTTACTAATGTCCCAGTCAACTGTCTGTAAGGCGGGCATTATTCCACATCCCAAAAAAGCAGAAGGGAGACATTGAATTGAATCAGATGTCATGTTGAACCATGACACGTTTTTTCCACACCCAACTCAATGGAGTAATATTGCTCCACTGAGTTGCGGGGGGGGGGGAGCTGCACCTCCAAAAATAAGCCTAGGTTTATATCTAGTTCATTACAACATATTGTGGTTCTATTTGCATATTTATAACCAAAAGAACAAACACTTCCTTGGTTTTTAAAACAGGACAGGATAGGCGATTGCAGAAGAAATTAACAGAGCAGAAAGAAGGTGAAGATGACTGTATTACTCAGGGGCCTGGTCCAGCTAAGGCACCTCACTTCTGATTCAAGGATACTCAAGAAGGAACAAGACGACTTGTGTGAAAGATAACATACAGTTTATTGAATACATATAGTGATGAAATATGGATGCAGATTATCAATAAATAAGCAAGAGAAAGCTTACACTCCCCTTATCTGTGGCCATATTCCCAGAAAGTGCCAGGGGAAGCTCTGTGGGCCTCCAAAGTTGCCTGGATGAGTGACGCATCAATTCCTCTCCCCAAGCCAAAAACAAAAGACAACGCCTCTTGCCATGGATTTTATAAAGTTCCTCTCCTCCCCTGTTTCAGAGGCTGTCAGTAAGCCACAAACTAACCCCCCTTCCTGGGAGACAAGGGCAGGGGCAAAGCTGCTTCAGTAAAGCAGTTTCAGTTCTCACAGCAAAAGCAGTCCTTATCTAAGGAATATAATTGGGGAACCAGCTTCAACGCAATTATCTCTGGTGCTTTTCCTAACAAGCTGAAGGTTATACAGCCTTGGCATGGTTCCAAGAAACCATCCTGGCTTTTGGACGCTGGGAAAGTTCACTACACTACCTGTTGAACCTTAATATCCTCCTCACCATTCCTTCAGCAGAGCCCATTCAATACAATGGCACTTCAGGAATGTATGATGGGAGGGACAAGGACTCTTTTATAGAACTTTCTGTCCACATTGGGTCAATGGAGAGCAGCAAGGAGGAGACTGGACCAGTCCAAAACCTTGAGAATACTTAACTGTCAGGCAGAAATGCCAAGCTGCAATTCTTACAGTTTGCCATGTGGAGCAGCTTATTTGACAATATTTATGAATCACTTATAGGACTGATGATCCCTGACTATGACATCTTTATGCATTAACATGTACAGATATACATCTATGAATGTTCATCTATGGGAGTTGTAGTCCAACACATTTGGAGGGTACAGGGTGGGGAAGGCTGTATTAGATCATAAATTAATATCTAAACACACCCTAATTTCCTTCTGTTTACAACGCTCAGTCTTTCTAGTCCTTCTGAGGCTTGATCTCAGTCAATGTTGTCCTAAAAATATAAGAGCATTCTGGATTGGCCCAATGATTCCCATGGTCCAGCCTTTTGTTTCACAGAGTAGCCTGACAGATGGTTCTGGAAAGCTTACAAACAAGACATGAATGCAACAGCTCCCTGCTGGTTTCAAGGCTGGTGTCAGAATCTGGCATGTTGGGGCAGCTGCTAGGGCCCCAGCTCCCCGGCAGGGTCCAGTACTGATGCCAGGTCTGGGGGCCCTTAAATTTACAATGTAAGCCACAGGATCATTCCTTTAATTTATAAATACAGTAAATGCATATAAATAATAAACTTTTCTATTTATTATGATGTATTTTAATATCTGATCCTGTGGCATGCTGGGAGTTGTAGGCCAAAAACATCTAGGGACCCAAGGTTGGAGAACACTGACTTAGAGATATCTTTAGATATGGTAAGCAGTATATAAATTGATTAAATAATAATTTAAAAAACCCAGTACATACACACTTTGGGTTTGGATTTTCTTGTCTTTCTTGTGTCTGCCTAGATCAGGAAGTAGGGACAGGACTGGTAGATTCGATGATTATGAATCCTGGTTTGTCCATAAATTAAGGTTCAGGCTGATCACAAAAATGGTTGCTACGAGTCATGGCACATTGTCAATGTATTCTCATGTTTTCTGTCTATTGTTCTAAAATTATAGATTTTGGTTTCAACTGAGACTTGCTTCACATATTACAAGAAACATGAATTAACATGTGTACACATAGCAAACACTATAATGTGTAAAGGGAATGTGTATGTTGTCTGCAAATATATTAAGCACGTCTTGCAGTAACCTAACTGGTTAAACAATAAATCTTTGACTTGACTGACATAGAAAGCATACTCCCAAGAGTGAAATTACAGCTGCCAGACACTTGGTTTCAGACGCATGCCACTCTTTCACACATTACCACAGTCACTGTGCAAACACACACTGGACAAATGAAAACTTACCTTTCTTATAATGTTTAAGGTGGGCAGGAGATTAAGGTTTTCATATTGTGGCTTACGCTGGCTCAGCTTGTCTGAGCATGGAAAGCTAAGCAGGGTCAGGCCTGGCTATTACTTGGATGGGAGACCCCTCCTCTAGTTTCCTGCATTGAGCAGGGGGTTGGACTCGATAGCCTTGCAGGCTCCTTCCAATTCTATGATCTATGAAATCTATGAAACTTAGCATTGTGAACAGTGCCAGGTAACTATATCTAGCCATGCTTCTAATTTCCCATAATACCACTGACCTAGTAGCATCACTCTGGCGGTATTGTGGGAGATTAAAAGAGAGGCTGAATGAGCCAGCAAGTACTGCTTGGAGAATAGCCAGATAAGGCCACCAAGACCCACTGACAGAGGAGAAGGCCCACCAGAGGACATTTTGCTCAGGATTCCCTCAAAGCTGGACTCAGCGCTACTTTACATTTGTCCCTTACATGTGATATTCAGGGGTAAAATTGGCAATGGCAAAAAGAAACAAAACATTGGCTAAAATTGGGTCATTTTAATGCAGCGGAGTGTTAAAAAGTTCAAATTTAGCTTGTTCTCAAGCTAAATTTGACCCTTTTAGCACTCCATATTAGCTATGGGGCACTAAAAGGGTCAAATTTAGCTTGAGAACAAGCTAAATTTGA
Organism: Shinisaurus crocodilurus; assembly: GCA_021292165.1. NCBI lineage: Eukaryota > Metazoa > Chordata > Lepidosauria > Squamata > Shinisauridae > Shinisaurus > Shinisaurus crocodilurus. The sequence goes on along the minus strand of CM037880.1, from coordinate 37,279,608 downwards.
CGTTTTATAGCAGTCCATCGCAGCTTGCTGCCAAATTTTGACAGAAATCCACCAGTTACACACACCTGGCACCCTGCTACATGCTCAGCACCCTAACAAATGCATATAATAATGGCATTGACATGGACCCTCTTTGCCTGGTTGCTGCAGTTTTCCAGAATGATGTCCTATATCCTCTAACGCAGGGCTCTCCAACCTTGGGTCCCCAGATGTTGCTGGCCTACAGCTCCCAGCATACCCAGCCAGCATGGCTAATGGCAAGGGATTCTGGGAGCTGTAGTCCAGCAACATCTGGGGACCCAAGGTTGGAGAGCCCTACGAACGTCTCTGAGTCTGTAGCTCCTGTTCTTCCCCATTAGTTGTTCAGCCTCTTTGCTTCCTTACTCCTTTACATCCTCTGGATCTCCCGTGTTAGCACCTTCATCCGCAGCCCCTTCTCTATCTTGCATTAACCCTCTTCATGTCCACTCTATTTATCGTTTCCTCAGCCCTCCCTCCCCAGTGTCCAAAGGGTCTTTCTGTACTTACTCATTACTCCCTCTTTTCTTGCAGTTCCAGGCAGCTGCTAGGAAGGATCTTCCTCTTGTCCTCCAAGCTAAGCCAGAAGTAGTGACAGCAACACATGAGCATCCTCTAGTGGCCACATTTAATGCAGCCACAATTAAGTTCAGTCGACCTTTAAAAATGTTATCTGCAATAAGACCGTTTAAAAGCTTTTTAAAAATAAAACAAAGAAAGCAAAGAGTCGTAGATTTCTAGAAAATCTCCAAATCACCCAGGTAAATAAGGTGATTTGCCCAGCCTGGGTGAATGGGCAATTGAGTATTTGCATTCCTGGCTTATGAAATCAAATCAAATGAAATCTATGAATCACTATGAAATCAAATTCTACATCAATCCTGTGAATTAACACTGCCAAAAAGGGAACTGCCTGTGAATTAATTTCATCTAAAAAAGTATTATAGTTGATTCCACAATTTATACCATTTACTTGCATTTTACTGCTGACCGACATTAGCGGCCTGATATTGTACGCAGATTAAGGTGCACCTAAGGCTAAGCATCACAGTACAAGATCAGGCTGCAGCAATAACTACTTTCTTCTATCCATACTTGGCTGTTCCTTTACAGCACTCCTTACTTAAGTATAACCAGTTTTGTTCAGATCCAGTAACTTAAATATCCCATAAACCTTTGCTTGAATTAAAACAGAGAGAGAAAGGAAGAAAGAGGGCAAGACATTAATATTTGCTGTTGCAAAAAAGGAAGAAAGAGGGCCAAGACACTAATATTTGCTGCTGCAAACTTTGAAAAACAATGCCACAGCCAACTGAAGTGTGAAACAAAGGAACTTGACTTAACACTGTGCAATTCTTACTGAAACCTATACCAAACTGGTTGCTGTCATAGGTTTCAGTTGTCTGCTGGTGTTCCCCAGAACTGCTTCCTTCCATGTACACATTCACAGAAAGCTTTTGTTCCTACTGTCAACATTACAGACTCTCCAGCCTTTCTCAAACTTAAGTTGTTGGACTACTAGTTGTTGGCTATGACTCCCATCATATCCCTGACCATTGGCCAGGATGGCTGGGGATGATGGAGGTTATAGCCCAATATCATCTGGGGATCCAAGCTTGGGAAAGGCTGCCCCAGACCCACTCGGCCAAGTGAAGGAATTACCGGTAAGTAATTTTCTGCTCCCATCTCTACTGCAAAGTAAGTCAGAACAAGAACGTGAAAATTTGGATATTTTAGGATCATCTAAAGTGTATTTGAGAAGTATTTCCACTGGGGAGATGCACACACTAAAGTGGAAACAGCAATTCCAGGGATATTTATGCTATTTAAACAGTGGTAATGTTCGAATTCCGAAGTTTTCTTGTGTGCAATCCTTTGTATTGTAGGCCTTCCCAGAATCAATCCACAAATATCACTGCAAATCAAATATCAACTTCTGTTCTTCTCTGACACAGGACTGGAGCAGCTGTCCCAAAAAGCAAACTATTTATCACCTCTAGGATTAATAACTGGAATCTCCTTATTTTTGATAGTATCAATGTGCATTCTAACATTATGGAAAAGATTTCAGCCTCATAAAGGTATGTTAAATTAATTCCCAGTTACATCCAGTGTTTCAATGAATTATAGCAGCAGCAGCAACAACAACAAAAGATTGATTTTTTTTCTCCTTTGTCTTTTCCCCCCAGTTATACAGAAAAGGCTGCAGAACAGGTAGAAAACTAAATTATTCTTTGCCCAACAACCCTGCACAAACCTTAAAAAAAAAAAAAAAAAAACAGCATCCTCTGCCTCCTAACCTACTGATTCTACACTGAATTTTAAATATTTTGATTTTTCAAAATGTCTTTAGGCCTGAAGCAGATTACAGAAAAGCACAAACAATTTCAGGTAATACAAGCATTAAATGGGAATCCATAAACTTGTAGGGGTTTATTTTAAAAATAAAACCAAGAGGGTGGGAGAGAGGAGGCGGCAAGGGTAGTAGAAGGCCAAACTAGATGTTTGTGATTGGATCTCCCAGCACTTCTATTTTTCCTTGGGAGGTGGGGTGCAAATTGGATTGGGACACCAGTGTTGAGGAAGTGGGGTTTAACCCTTTTCCCACATGCTATTTTCCTCATCTAAATTGCCCACACACACACACGGGAAGCTTATAAGCATGCCACACTCAAGTGTTTGCTTCTGTAGGACAGTCTTTTTGTACATTGTTACTCTGTGCTGGGGAATGGAACTTGTGCTCATGTCCCTCTTGTTGGTTTCCCATAGGCAGCTGGCTGGCCACTATGTGAACAGAATGCTGGACTAGATGGACCCAAGGTCTGATCCAGCATGGCTCTTTTTATGTTCTAGTAGGCAGTGTCAGCTCCAGGTTTTTGAGGGCCCTTGGGCAAGACACCTCAATGGCCCCCCTCCCTTAGCGAGTCTACCTTTTCACTGGCATTGTCTCACCAGCAGCTTTGGCTCCTCATCCTCCTTCTCATCATAGGCACCCCTTGCTTGCCTGACAGGCAGGGAGCCCATGAGCAAGTAGGCGGTGGCATCTCCTGCTCCTCCTTCTCACCACCCCTGTTGTCTGGGCCAGAATGAGAGGCAGGTGAACAAACAGGTTGCAATGGTGAAGAGGAGGAGCAACTTCAGGGGACTCTTTTCAGTCCTTGGCTGGTGCCTGATCATGCCTACCCTTGACACTGGCCCTGCCAGTAGGAATAGTTATTTGCTTCCTTAGATTCCTTCCTCATTTCACTCAATGTCCCATTTGGCTGGATTTGCCCAATTTCCATTTCTCTGCTCTGGTGTCCTGTTTATTTCCTGGCTACTAGTCACGATGGCTATATATTATCTCCAGTATCGGAGGCAGTATACCTCTGTATACCAGTTGCTGGAGAACACCAGTGGGAGGGTGCTATTGTGCTCATGTCCTACTTGTGGGCTTCCCACGGGCAGCTGGTTGGCCACCATGTGAACAGAAAGCTGGACTAGATGGACCCTTGATCTGATCCAGCATGGCTCCTCTTACATTCTTATGAAAACATTCACCCTCCCCCAGCATCACAGCCCCAATCCAATGGGGGTGTGGGGGTGCTGTAACTGTTTTTAAGAAAGAAAGAAGTAGGGAGATCCAATTACAGATCTCCTGTGTCTCATCTAATTTGGCCCAGAATTTGTACTGAAGGAGAGAGGGAAGTGTGATGTCACACTCATGTGTTTTCTTTCACAGGGCCGGCGCTATCGCTAGGCAAACTAGGCAGTTGCCTAGGGCGCGCGGCTGAAGAGGGAGCAGAAACGCTGCGCTCCTCTTCGCTGCCGCTACGCCGCCCCCGCCAGGCCTCCGCCTCCGCTGCGCCGCCAGGCCTCCGCCTCTCCGCCCGCCCACCGCTGCCGCGCCTCCCCGCCCTCCCGCTCGCCGCCGCCGCCGCCGTGCCTCCCCCCTGCCTTCCCGCTCGCCGGCGCCGCCATGCCTCCCCCCGCACTCCCACTCGCCGCCACCGCCCCCAACCCCCCCGCCACCTACCTTCTCCGTGTCGCGTCGCTTCTGGAGCCCCGCCTGCGTTGTTTTGGCGGGAGGAACCAGGGCAACAGGGCTTAAACAGCCCTGTTGCCCTGGTTTCCCCAGCAAAAAACAGAGCGCGGGGGTCCCGTCGCATCACTTCCTCGGAGGAGGAGGAGGCAGCAGCAGCAGCAGCAGCCAGGGCGGGGGGAAGGTAGGTTGGTGGTGGCGGTGCAGGGGGGGTGTTTGCAGAGCAGGGCTGCTTTGCTCCGGAGCCCCCCCCGGCACGAGAGGAGGGGCGCTAAATATTATTTCGCCTGGGGCACCAAACTGCCCTGCACCGGTCCTGTTCTTTCATAGTCTCCAGCATCTGTTACATGCTATTTCTAGCAAATGTACATGTTACCCAATTGCACATTGTTATTCTGTGCCAGTAGGAATAGTTACTTGCTTCCCTAGACTCCTCCCACTTTTCACATAATGTCCCATTTTGGTTGAATTTGCCTAATTTCCATCTCTCTGCTCTAAAGGCTCCATGTCCTGGCTATTCCCTGTGCTTCTTTGCTTCTTCTTCCTTTTCTCACACCTCTTTCGCCCACATACTCGAGCTCTCTACTTTCTCTGTATAGTTGACAATCTTTTAGACATGCACACATACACACTCGAGTATTCCAGTGACTGAAGTTAGGTGGAATACAATTGTCCATAATTAATATACATTTTTTTTCTTTATTTAAATATATACATTTTAGGGCATGAAAATGCACTAGATGATTTTGGAATATATGAATTTGTTGCATTTCCAGACCCTGCAGGGATTTCAAGGGTAAGTATTTGCATAATTTAAAAACTATATCTCCGTAGAGATATTTGAAGAGTCACTCATTGCCATCTACTACATAACTTTTCACAGTAATTCTGTACAACAGGTTTATAAAACATAGGTGGCTCTCAGTTTAAAGGTTTCCAAAAAACAGAAACCATACATACAGATTTTATAAAGAAGGAAGTCAGTTTATGTTAGTGACACTAAATCAGGCTCTTGTTTTCTGGCCTGTTTCTTTCATTCCTAGTTCTTCATTCTTAGTTTTATAACCACTTCCTACATCATATGAGCTTCAGGATACATTGAAAAATGATAATAGAAAACCAGTATGCCGTAGTGCCAGGAAGAATAGAAAGTAGATTGGGATCTACTGAAATATCTCCAGGTGATTTGGAGTAGATCAGCAAGGGTTTCTGACTGCCAGTTGTTTAACAACAGGAAGAATAAAAAGACCTTTTCCCCTTCTAAATTAGGCTGCTGAGATGAAGAAGGTAAAAAGGAAATCAGGAATCTCAAGACTGGGAGCTCAGCTCTGTACTAGGAAATTCCTGGGCTGAGCATGTGCTCAGAGCTACTCTTATTCCTTAATTCTAAGAGGATGTTCCTCCACTCTTGAGCCACTATTTTTTCAGTTGGTGGAACTTGGGGTTCTAGTAGAAAAGCAAAGTAGATCCTGCAAGCCTAATTTCTACCCACTCCTGTTGTTGCAGCTAGGACTGGGGAGATTCAGGTTCAAATCCCCACCCAGCCATGAAGCACACTGGGTGACCTTGGGCCAGTTGCGCTCTCTCTCTCTCTCAGCCTAACTTACCTCACAGGATTGTTGCGAGGATAAAATGGAGAAGATAATCATGTGTGCTGCGTAGAAGCTCCTTGGAGGTAAAGCAGAATATTAATGTAATCAAATAAACAAACAAATAAATAAAACCTATAAGGTACCCTAATGTACATAGATCAGAAGTCATTTTGCAAAAAAAAAAAAAAAAAAGTTCAGGAGCAAACTAGACATAACATAAGATCTGGTCTGTCTCTTTCATTGTTACTTCCTCATTCTTAGTGGGTTAACCACTTCCTAAATCTTATGAGCTTATGGTCACACTGGCAAGTTATCAAGTTCCTTACAGAACATAGATTAGAACTCATCCTGCTACAAAAAAATTAGATCAGGGTCCTAACTAGACATTTATTTATTTATTTATTTATTCAATTTTTATTTGTTTAAAATGTTTCTGGGCTGCTTTTCAGGGCAGAAGCCCTCCCAAGGCAGCATGGCACACACAACTAGATTCATGAACAATAGGATCTCTGCTTAAAAAAATAAAAATTATTAGCATCTGTTGGGTATATCTAGATCAGTGTTCTCCAACCTTGGGTCCCCAGATGTTTTTGGCCTACAACTCCCAGCATGCCCCAGACAGCGTAGCTGGCTGGGGCATGCTGGGAGTTGTAGGCCAAAAACATCTGGGGACCCAAGGTTGGAGAACACTGATCTAGGGCAAAACCCAGATGCCATTTAGGTCTCCCGCAGGATGACTAGTTTGGTCATAGAACAGATGAACATGCAGTTCCCAATTAGAGTAAATGGATTTTTAAAAAATCTAACGTATTTATTTATTTTGTACATTATATCCTGCCCTTACTCCAATGAGCAGAAGGCGGTGTGTACATGCCCCCCATTTTATATTCACAACAATCCTGTGAGGTAGGTTAGACTGGGCGATGGTGACTCCCAAGTAGGGATGTGTGAACGGAGAGAATGCCGCTGCGCCAGTGATTTTCAGATTTTCTGGTGACTTTCACTCCACTGCCCACCAATTTGCGGACTCAGAATTTGTGCAAATGCATTCACACATATTTGTGCAAATTCGCACCCCCGGAAATGCACAAATTGGCCCCAAATCCGCAAACCCATATATTTTCATGCTTTACTCTATAGGGGGATTTGCGCATTTTGGTTCGGTGTTTTTTATTTTGCTTATTTATCTGTGGCTAAATTTGTGCAAAAATATGCAAAATTAAAACATTGGTCCGTGCAACCTGGGCAGGCTGGTCCCCTGGAATCCGGACTCACTGTGGATTTCTCCAACATCCCTGCTCCCAAGGCTACCCAGTAAGCCTCATAATGACTGAGTGGGGATTTGAACCTGGATGTCCTCAGTTGTAGTCCGACATTCTAAACCACATCCCACATAGAATTGACATCTATTCTAGTTTTGCCTGTCTTGCTCAGACAAAATGATTATTTCCCACTTTCAGGTGTCAAGTCGGTCTGTTTCTGGCTCTGATGTTGTGCATGGCCAAGATTTTAATGGTACAGTTTATGAAGTTGTTCGACATATTCCTGAACAACATCAAGAACATCAAGAGTAAGTTGCACAAACTAATCTATCAAAAGGGTCACTTTAACCTAGAGAGGACTGAGGACAGCACTCTTCAAATATCTGTAGTGCTGTTATAGAGAAGAAGGCAAAGACTTGTTCTCTGCTGCCCCAAAGAACATGACTCGGGCTTAATTTACAGAAGGGCAGATTTGGGTTGAATATTAGGAGAAACTGCTTATTGGTAAGAATAGTTCGAAAATGGAACCAATTACCTTGACAATCTTCAAGCACTGGCTGGACAGCCATCTCTTGGGGCAGTGTTCGCCAACCTTGGGTCCCCAGATGTTTTTGGCCTACAACTCCTGGGGCATACTGGAAGTTGTAGGCCAAAAACATCTGGGGACCCAAGGTTGGAGAACACTGTCTTGGGGGATGCTCCAGCTCTGAGTTTCCTGCCTCAAGTAGGGCAGGGATGAATTCCATTTCAGAGAAACTCTCAGGGGCTGCATTACATTGGTGGGTGGGGCTGAAATTTAAAGGGGTGGGGCCAAAGGCAAAAGGGGCAGAGCCAAAATACTAAAAAGGGGGAGGGAGAACAGAATATTTAGTTTACTGTCAGTAACTCAGCCTCAGAAGAGGCATTTCAGCCAGGGCCGGTGCTACCATTAGGCCAACTAGGCAGCCTAGTTGGCCTAAAGGGGGCGCCAGGAGCATAGGGCTGGAGGAAGGGAGGGCTCAAGTGGGAAGGGGGCGCGCTAAATATCTGATCTTGCCTAGGGCACCAAACTGCCTTGCACCGGTCCTGATTTCAGCCTTTTAGAATTGGGGAAAAACTACAAAAAACAGGAAACCACCAAATGATTGGTGGTTTAGGGGAAGGGGTGTGGTTATTTAGGGATTCCTGGAGGTCCAGATAAGCACCCCAAGAGGGACATATTTGGCCCCCGGGCCTGCGGGGTTGTAAAGGGTTGCACTACATGCCCTACAAGGCTTCCTCCAACTATCATAGAATCATAGAATAGTAGAGTTGGACAGGGCCTATAAGGCCATCGAGTCCAACCCCCTGCTCAATGCAGGAGAACAGATGTGGGCAGCTCAGGCAGTCACCCATCCAGGCACTGACCCAGCTCATACCTCCTTAGCTTCAGTATGTGGCCCCCATTATGTGCTCTCGATGGCACAGTCTAATGCACGTTTACTCAGAAGTAAGTCTGAGTAAGTTAAATGGGACACACTCACTAGTAAATGTGTTTAGGATTGCATCTGTAGTTAGAATCTCTCTGTACGATCATTTATTTCACTGCTTCGGAACACCCACTTTCCCCAGACTACCAGAGGATGCTGGGGAAGATGAGGAATATTAAGCTTTTCACTGAAGGCTGTGCTGTGGAAGCTCTAGGAAGTGGAGAGAATCCCTCCAGTTCTCCCAACCCAGCACAGGGTGAGAAGTTCATCTGTTTCCTCCCCCAAGTCTTCTGGAAGGGCAGGGTCATTTACTCCCCTCATGCTGGGCGGAGATGCTCGGAAGCAGCAAGAATAAAAATGCTGAGGAGTGAAAATTGCTGTGGTGAACAAGTTTTTCAACATTCACATTTAACTGGAAATCTATCATGAGCTGAACAGCCAATATTAACTCTCCATTCTTTTCTTTTTTTTAAGGGCGGTAGCTCAGTGGTAGAGCACATGATTGGCATGCAGAACACTGCAGGTGTAATCCCTGGCATCTCTAGGTTGGGTTGGGGAAATGCCCTGTCTGAAACCCTAAAGAGCCACTGCCAGTCACTGTAGACCAGGGGTGCAGAACTGGTCCTTAGGCCCTGTGGCCAAATCTAGCCCTCCTAGAGTCCCAATTAGGCCACACCCCATTTCCCTAACCACTGATTGTTTGGTGGTTTCTTGGCTCTTGTGCATTCCCCCCCCCATTCTAAAAGGTTGGGATTTCTCTCTTAAGGCTTAGGGCTTTTCTACATGAGGCTTTTAACCCGCCACTTTACCAAGGCTTCTGCTTCCAGAGTCTTTGTGGGATTAAAATTGGCTGCTTTACACATGTTTTTTATGGTGGGTTTCCTTCTCTCCCTTTCTGTATGTTCCATTACACAACCACTAGGACACTGTGGTATTATTTATTTATTTTATTTATTATAATTGTGCTAACACACCAGGGATTCATGCCGCCATTCAGGGATATACCAGACTTTCCTCATTAGGAAAAAAAAATGCTAAGATGGTTGCAAAGCACGGGAGAGGCCCTGGAGGAGGAGGTGGCGATGTAAAGCCCCTGCAAACTACCGTGAATGAGAAATTATGAGCACACAATAAATGCCTCATGTAGAAAGGCTCTTAGTTGTTAGCAGTTAGAGCTTTAAGCTAAAATATGCTGGTATTTTATGTATTTTGGCCCCACCCCCTTTTGCCTTTGGCCCCACCCACCCATAGAATGTGGCCCCTGAGAGCTTCTCAGAAATGGAATTCAGCCCTCCAGCTGAAATAGATTCAAACCCCCTGCTGAAGACAGTACTGGGCTACCCGAACAAATGGTCTGACATGGTATAAGGGCATTTTCTAACTGACACAGTTTCAGCAACATTTATATGTATGTGACAAACATCATGCTAGTCAACCTTTGGCATTTTTCTACAGTGCCAGTCATGATATTTTTAAGATATTTAGGGAATTGATGTCTGTTAATCAAGATCACCCTTGATATAAATCAGTTCTAAAACACATTCCTGCAATTCCCAGGGTGGTTCACAGCTAGGGATACCACACACCCCAAAATAATTACAATCATTTACAAATTATGGTTATTAAAGTTCAGGAGTGAAATAAAGAAAGACCTAGGCTACAGTGAATTCCCATTCCAGAGGCACTGTCCCATCATGTATGTACGTACACTCCTTTGCAGAAACAAACAAATAAACAAACAAAAAATGGCAGCCTTTTAACTCTCTTTTCCAAACACAACCCCGACTGTGCAAAGCTATGAGCTACAACATGGAGTTTATTTATATATCCTGTTTAAATGTGACCTGAGTGTGGATTTGAACTTGAGTCATCCATGTTCAGTCACAACAATCAGTCTACTATATTACAGCCACTGGCTTTTAGAAGTTTGCAATACAGTACTACATTGAGAGGGGACACTGTTCAGGAAACACAGTATGGGTGGGTGCAATCCTATAGCCTCCCAACCTTGTCTGAGAGGCCATAGGATAGGTCAGAGTCCCAGCTGCAACCTCGGAAATGCCTTCCTTCCGAGGTCGCAGTGGGGACTCCACCCACAGAGCATCCACCCTCGCAGCTGGTGCGGTTCTTTCCACGCCGGCTGGGCTCCAAAGACAGGAGACCATCTTCAGAGCCGGCACAGGGAGGGCGCGTTCCCGGAGGCGGGGAGGGGAGGAGTGGCATCCTCTGCAGAATCCAGGTGGTGCCTCAGCCTCTCCTCCTCGCAAGGAGGGGACAAACATTTAGACGGCCGAAATCGGCCACCTAAATGTTTTGGAGGGCAAGGGGAGTGCAGAGGCAATCCTAGCCACTGCGCTCCTTCCACCTTCCATTCGATGCCCATAATCCTCTGAGTTCAGAAGGTTACGGGCAGGGCAGCCACATTGGATGGGGCTGTAAGATATCCTGTGATGGCTTAAATGCACCACGTTGCTGTTTTTACTACAACAAACATAGGGACACAGGAAGCTGCCTTGCACTGAGTCAGACCATGGGCCCATCTAGCCCAGTATTGTTGGCACTGACTGGCAGCGGCTGTCCAGGGTTTCAGGCAGAAGTTTTTCCAGCCCTTTTTGCAGATGCCGGGGATTGAACCTGGCACCTTCTGCATGCAAAGCAAGTGCTCTACCGCTGAGCTATGGCCCCTCCCTAAAAAATTACAACCAACATGACTACCCTTCTGGAATGTGTTACTAATGTTCAGAAAAGAAACTTGAAAAAAGTTGCACTCTCTTCTGGATCAGGGGCTGTGACTAAATATCAGTGTGATTTCCCCTCTCCCCCCCCTAGTGGTACATGAAAAGAAAATGAAAGCATAATGATGAAATCTGTTTCTGAAAGTAGACAGGAGAAGCCACAACGGCTAGCAAGAGAACGGATCACACAGCCACTTATACTGAAAATGCGGTCTCAAGTTTAACAAGCAAAAATATTTCCTCATTGATGCATTTCAAATGTTTTTGTATTGACCTTGTTTAAACTGTATATATTTTTAGGAAAGAGCTGCTGCTTACAGGTTGGGATGTTAAAAGTTAAGTTAGAAATCCAACAAGCAGAGCCAAAATGCTGATGCACAGCATGTTGGTTGCCCCATTATTTTGTTCTAAAATCTGGTATGGCTGCATTTCTGTCCAGCTAGAGGGCTTTTCAGTGCTTATTTGTTGTGGTGGTTGTTGTTTTTAAACTGAGATGAATGTGCCTTAAGGTTTTACATCAGCGTGCACTCTTAAGGAGAAATAGCTACATGTTAGCAACATGTGTGTTTGTTAGCAAATGCCTACTTTTTTCTAAAATCAGCCTAAAACATTAAGTGCAACATTGCAATTGATACAATGTATAAAGCAATCACTGTGACTGCTATATTTCAACGCTGTAAATATGTATGCTTTTATGTATGTATGTATGTATGTATTTACATGTGTCTATAACATGTGTGCAGTGGTGACTAAGTACTTCCAAAAAGAGGGGGTGCTACAAATCCCCCCCAGCCATTCCCATTCTACCTTCCCTTGGTTCCACCCACCCAAAGCTTCTATTTCATAGAATCATAGAATCATAGAAAAGTAGAGTTGGAAGGGGCCTACAAGGCCATCGAGTCCAACCCCCTGCTCAATGCTCAACCCGACTACCACCACCCTGGAAGCTCTTTCTATCAGCCATGATATTGCACCCCTATGAAATTGCACCTCTATGTTCAGAAGCAATATCCCTATGAATAGAGGCTGGGGACAAACAACAAGGGAGCACTGCACAGCAGCTTTCATTCCTTGCCTGTAAGCTTCCCAGAGGCATTAGGCTGGCCACTGTCAGAAATAAAATACTGGGCTAGGGCAAGACAAGGCCACAAACTAAGGGACAAAATAGACATGACTTTATATACACGATTATTAATTAGTAATGGTGCATTTTTAATAACTAGCAGCCATAGGGGCCATCAAATTGGATTGGGACCATGGTATAGAGGGAGGGAGCTTTAATTCTTTCCCCACCATATTCCTGATCTAGATTGGGGGGGAGGGGTCAACTATTATTTTCTTTTTCTTTTTTTAACATGTAATTGCTTGACTATTATCACACGTATTTTGGTTCTGGTGGATCTTGGGGTTCAAGGGGGGGAAATTGTCAATCCACAAGCTTATCATTTACCAAACCCTGCACTACATAGCTATTGAAGACAAATGAAAATTCCATCCCAACTGTTATGAACGAAGTGGTTCAACAAAGTGTGGTAATATGCCTTAATGAGGAAAAGAAATGACTCAAAAACTAATTATATTTGTGTGAATGAAAAAAGGCAGAGTTTGGATGGATTTTGCTGAAAATTGGACACTTTTTATTAAATTTTGTAATGACAATCAATTATATATACTGATGTATAATATCTAATGTGATGAATTCAATATGAAGCCAATTTAGTATGTTATGTAATGAATTTATGTAATTAAGTTGATGAGATTTTGAATAAAAAAGAGTAAAATGGTAAAAAAACAAAATTCCAACAGTATGCATTGTTTATTTTACTGTGGGGTTTTTTTTGTCCTCAAGATGGTGCTTCAGCACTCTAAGAATCGTGTGTGTGTAATTTATACATGCATGCATGCATGCATACATTTTTTGTTCTATTGAGCTGTGTTTCCACCTGTAAACTAATTTCTATTCAATTTTAGGTTGGCCGATTTGAGATTGAGAAATCATATGATGCTTTGTCCCCTTCATTTTATTTTCTGTGAGTTAAACATGTTCAGTTCCTGCCATGTATCTACAGCGATCGTGTTTGTTCTCCACTTCAAAATCCTGAATGCCCAAAGTGAGATTTTAGAAAACCCACCTTCTAGTTTCCATGTTTTGCATATGGTGCTTGCATTAATTTGCCTTTTGTGCAACATCATCATATTGACGACTCAGATTGTGATCCACAAGAATCCATAGGTTGTGCTCGGTGGCATGAATTCAGGTACAGGGACCCGCTGGTATTCTGACAACAAATACCGAGAGCTGGGGCTGAAGGAGGCGTGGCCTGAGAGCTGTTTCCTGACTCCCAGCTGAGCAGAAGCACAGGAGGGGCTCCAGCTGCTTTTGGGACTAGCAGGCTCTCAGAGAGCGAGCGCACAGGGAGAGCAAACAGGAGTTTGGCAGCGGAGTTGTAGTGGAAGAGGGACAAGGCAAAGAGGTGAGCGGACTGGAGAAAGGACCCAGGGACTGCCCGTTCTAAGTCGCCGTGTGCTCACCGTGTGCAATGTTTGCTTTCTTGCCCGAGATCAGCATGGCCTACACATGCAACAAGTGCAAGCTGGTGGTGCTGCTGGAAGAAAACGTGATAGGACTGGCGTGACGAGTGTCAACCCTCAAGGGAGTAAGAGAACATGAAGAGTTCCTAGACAGAATGGTGGAACTACAACAGCCAAGTACAAGTACAGAAGCCAGAAGAACAACAGCAAGCTGAGGCAGAATTGGAGAATGCAGTGGTGAGGGGAAATGAAGTAAAGGAAACTAGTCCCTGGAAAAGGGTGACAGAAGCAGAAGAACTAGAAGACATTCTGCACCAGTGGAAGCAGTGGAACTATGGAACCAGTGGAAGCAGTGGAACTATGGAACTGCTTTCATAGTTCCACTATGAGAGGAAGAATTACAGGGCACCCCACGTGGCAGTGAGCAAGAGGCTGAAGGTCAGTCAAGCAGAGGCAAAGGAACCGAGGCCTACAACAAGAGGAAGAGAAGAATACTAGTTGTGGAAGACTCCCTCTTGCATGGGATTGAAACCGAACTATGTCGCGAAGACCCATGGGCTCGTCAGATATGTGGTCTCCCCGGGGGATGGATTAAAGATGTGACTGAATGGTTGCCAAGGCTCATAAAGCCCACTGACACGTATCCATTTCTTCTCATCCACATGGGAACAAATGATACCGCCAAGCGGAGCTACGAAGAAATCACGTCAGACTTTGAATTTTGGGGCCCAGATAGTTTTCTCATCCATCCTTCCAGATAGTTTTCTCATCCATCCTTCCAGTACTTGGAAGAGGAATAGAAAGGGAAAGAAAAATACTCCGGGTGAATGACTGGTTACGAAGGTGGTGCCGAGGCGAGAGATTTGGATTCTGGGACCACGGGCTACACTTCCTGGAAGATGGACTGCTGGCAAGGGATGGGTTGCACCTCACAAGGACTGGGAAGAATGTGTTTGGCCACAGCATGAAGAACTTCATCAGGAGAGCTTTAAACTGAATCCAATGGGGGAGGGAAACGTAAACTTGGGGGTAACAATTGATGAAGGCCTGTGCATTGCAACGGAAAGAATAGCTCCAACAGCGCTGAATAATAGTCTACCACAAAATGTAGGAAGAAAGCCAGACTATAAAGCACATGGCCTTCAATGTCTATATACTAATAACCAGAGTATGGGCAACAAACAGAACAAACTTGTGCCCTCTTAATACAGGAGGGCAAATATGACTTGAAAGGTGTAACTGAAATTTGGTGGAATGACTCCCATAACTGGAATACAGCAATTGAAGGATATAATTTGTTCAAAAAGAACAGAAGGAACAGAAAGGGAGGTGGAGTTGCGCTGTACGTTAAAAATTCATATCTCTGCACAGACATTCAGGAGGAATTCATATCTCTGAACAGAAATACAGCTTGGTAGACCCATCAGGAACATCTGGATTAAAATTAATGGGGCAAAGAATAAAAGGAACATGGTGGTCGGAGTCTACTACCAACCACCCAATCAAGGAGAAGAGGAGGATGAAACTTTTGAAAAGCAAATGGCCAACGTTTCAAGGAGGCATGATGTAGTAGTAATGGGGGACTCCA